>CM031858.1:7320559-7330970 GCA_018697195.1 Certhia americana | reverse complement strand
TCCTGTCCTGTCCTGTCCTGTCCTGTCCTGTCCTGTCCTGTCCTGTCCTGTCCTCTCCTCTCCTCTCCTCTCCTCTCCTCTCCTCTCCTCTCTTCTCCTCTCCTCTCCTCTCCCTGACACCCAGCACAGCAGTTTCCCAGAGTCTTTGATGTGATGGCTGCAAGAAACCCACTGTCAGTCACACGCTGAGTGCGTGCACTGCAGGTCTAGAGGTCTCGTACTTATTCATTCTTGCCACAGCTCCAAGTCTTCATTTTCTTGCCCCAGGAAATGCACTTAATTATTTATTTGTATTGGGCCCAGGCTTGTAATACTTGGGTGCGCACTACAAAGCGGTGTGCCAAGAACTATTGCTGGCTGCCAGGACCCATCAGGCCCTGCTCACCCCAGGCCCCTGACAGGATAACCATCCCCATCGACTGCACATTAAGACACACATTAAGAAAAAAGAAAGGTGAGGTCCTCCGTGCTTGTAGCACTGTTGAAAGTAATGGAGCTGACATGCCCAGAAAAGTTGGTGCCTTCAGCAGAGATATCCCCTGGGACCTGGCTGGGGCTGGGGCAGTGGAAGGAGGCTGGCTTTGTGGTGGGCTCTGCTGTCCCCAGCAGTCTCAGTGGCACCTGGCCAGGACCTGTCCAAGTGTCACATCATCAGCTGGTGGGCACCACAGTATCCCAGAAGTAGAAAGATGCTACTGTGCACTGGGACAGGATAAAAGTTACTTAAATTTGGTGCTTTTGGTCACTTAATGCTATTTTGTTTTTAGCTATAGGAGTTCGTTTTGGCAAGCCTGAAACTCCAGTGTCCCTGCTCTTGGTCAGTGCTCTGGCTGGTGGCTGCAAAAATGTCCCCTCCTCTGACTGTGGTGTACCTGAGAGTTTGTCTGATGGCCTCTCTCATGGCATGTTCCTGGTGGCATCACCACAAAGTCAGGTCCTGTCAGGAACTGGTCATCTCTGCATTCCAGCTGGTTGGGACTCATAGAGCAGGATGGGAAACACCAGGGGTGGTCAGAAACTGAGTCACACTTAGAGGAGCCGTTTTCAAGCTGTGATTTGGAGCCAGACAAAAAGCACAGGTTCCCCCAAGTGTACCACATGCTGCTCTCTGTTGGTTCACCTTGGAAGATGGATGGACTTGCATGTCTGTGTGAAAAGCCATCAGTACTGGCAAGGAATTACACCCACAAATGTTGAAATATTCCTGCAAAAACATTTTATCAAGGGAGGTTGGTGCAAGGGCTCTCTCTCCACGCAGCATGGCCAGGACTGGATTGCCCTTCATCCAAGTGGTGGTGATGCCTTTTGTTTATTGCTTTTTTTTTTTTTTTTTTCTTTTATAAGTTCCCTGCAATCTTCACACATATATTTGTAGCTCTGTAGCCTACTGTACTAGTGGCTAGTTTTCCCAGTACTTTTCCATGGCTTTTCCCGAGGCAAAAAGACAAAACAAATTCCAGAGCTCCAAGCCTTGGGGAGGTACAAGTGCCTTGTCCTATCTTGGTTTTTCTTGGGAACCAGGGCCCAGAACAGCTTTTTGAGATACATTTTCATGGACAAAGTAAAGCCAGTGCTGAGGGAGGGACCCCAGAGAAGGGGCTTCACCTTGGGGAGAATTTCATCAGCACTTGTTCTCCCAATTGATGCTTTTTATCAATTATGCTAATTTCCTAAACCCTTTAAAACTGTATTCAGCCCTGGAGGGGGCAGGCTTTTGTTGACATCTTTCCAGAACTGCCTCTGAAGGCCTTCAGATAAAAAATCCCCTTTTATATTACCTCATTACTAAAACTCTCTTGAGTTTTGTTTCCAGGTTGGGAAAAAGGCAAAAGTGGGAACACCCAAGGAGTCCCTCACATATTCACCCACCCAAAGGAGACCCCAACCCTGCTCTGCCCAGGCCATAGTCATCACTGGGCCCCCACTGATCACCCACCATGCTCACCCTCCCCACTGCTGCTCCTGCCAGCTGGAGTCCTGCACCACAGGGATCACAGGAGGAACTACAGGAGATGTCTACTTTTTTTATCCTAATTTTGATAGTGATATTTTGCATATTCTTAAAGCATAGGAAAAGCTGCTTCTTTCTTCTATTGCCGTGCAGCTCCCTTGCCAGGGCATGTGTGTTTTTCAACTTTCTGCTCAAGCAGCAGTGCAGGAAATCAGCAGTGCTGGACCACAGTGAGGTTTGCTCCACCATGAAGAGGAGCTGGGTTCAGGCATCAGGATTTGTTAATTTTTTACCGGGGATCTAAAAAGCAGTTGGATGGTGCTGGAATTATGGCATGGGTCTGGGAGTCCAGGAGGCTCTTTGCACTGCCTGGCTCTGACACTAACTTCTTACATGGCCTCAGGCATGTCACTTTGCTGATTCCTACCTTGATCTCCCCATCTGGTGAGTGGAGATAATTCCATCCTGCCCCACACTGCTGTTGGGAAGATAAGTTCGTCATCATTTTCCGAGGTACTGCGATGCTACGGGAGATGGATAATGAGACAGACAGAAAGATAGCTAGATAAATCAATCTCTTCTCATTCAAGTGAAAGAAGGCACTGCAGGTGCGGCGTTTGAGATTAATCATCAGAAAAATTAGTTCCCTCAGTATCTTTTCAGGAGGAAGAAGCAGCCGTAGGGCCCAGTCCTGAGGAGAGTTATGCACATGAGTAACCTTAACTTGAATTCAAAGGCAGTGCACAAGTAAAACTACTCATGTGAGTGAGTGCGTGCTCCACTTGCAATTTCTGAAAATACCTAAATAAATGATGTGTCCCAACTGACACATGTCCCTAAGTCACTGGCATGCTTTTAAATATTTCCCTCAGACATTTATTTCTGGCCTTTATTAGCTAGGTTCTTGATTAGCAGCTGACTTCCTGAGAAGCAGTGGGTTACAGCTTTCTCTGCAAATACAGTGAAACAAAAATAACCACAAATATGTTGCTCATGGGCCCTACACACATTTTGATTTTATATATGGTATTAACTGTGTTATTAATTCAAACTAAACTGTTACTCTTTCAGTAGCATATATCTTTGCCCTATTTGAAACACTGTAAAATATCTATGTTCTTTTTTTATTTGTTTGTTTGTCATATCAGAAAAGAGGAACTCTAAAGGCAGCAAAGTGTTATCTGAACTTTTCTAACACTGTGTGCTATAGAAATCACTTTTTTTTCCTCCAGACCAGAACATGATGCCCTTTAACAGACCAGACTGAAGTCAGAAACTGAATAGGGTTATATATTCAGTTGCCATAGCTGCCATATGGTGCCAACATTGAATGAAATAAAATAAGAGCCCGGCAGGACTGGGAATCAATATTGGGGCAGCCTGCACAGCAACGCTCACTCTGGGAAAAAGAAGAAAAAGCCCAGCCCCGGCGGAAGATGGCAAAAAACCCAACCCCAAGTGGCCCGAAAATCTGCTGCAGAGGCAGAGGCGAAGTGTCGCTGAAGGGGAAGGTGCAGCAGCGCCGTGCGGGGATGTGACTGAGCTGGGAGAGCCAACCGAGACCGTGCGGGCAGCGGAGAGGGGGAAACCCATCGGGGTGTGGAGCGCAGAACAGTCGGAACAATTGTCAGGGCAGGAGGAAAGGCGCTCATCCCGGCTGAACCATCATCCTGCAGGGTCCTCTGGCATCCCAGGCGGCTCCGGGGGAACCGGGGGCGAAGGCTCGGAACAGAGAAAGAGCGAGGAACTAAAGCCAAGTGGATATAAACAAATAGGACAGGAGTGTAAGGCAGCGAATGGGGACTCAGGGGTGCGGGAAGATGCTGCAAACCTTCTGGGTTTCCTTCAATGCCGTGAAGAGGGTGGCTGGGAATGGGGTGTTTTACAGATGTGAGAACAAAAGATTTTAGGTGATAATAGATGATGGGGGGAAAATGGGGAGGAAGACCAAAAAAAAAAAAAAAAAAAAAAAAAGAAGGGAAAAAAAGAAAAAAAAGGAAGGAAAAACAATTGGGGAAAAAAAGGGAAAAAAAAAGGAGAGAAAAAAGTCACCCACCCCCAACCAACTCTGTCTAAAATTTCTTATAGTTCAGCATTCACAAGGAGTTACAAGATGCTCACTAGGCTGAGCACATTTCAGAGCATCCTCATATCAATATTTCTTCCACTTTTAGTTAACAGAGCCCTCCCATTCTAATTAAAATAGCTTCATGAGGACTGAGAGTTGATTCCAGAAACTCAAGCTATCAACATTGGCAGGTTTATATATATAGAAAAAAAAAAAAAATTAAGCTACCAGGAAACCAGCACCCAGGAGTGCCAATATTATCAGGAAAATTAGAAGGGCTTTGAAATCGCTCCCAAGTGTCTTGAGGAACTTTGAGCCGCATCTGCTGCCTGCAGAAAGCAGGTCTAAGGGAGTAAAAGGCTGCAGAGATTTATCCCTGCACAGAATCTGGCCCTCATTTCAGCTGTATTCAGGTGAAATGTATGAAATGTGCCAAAACATTGGCCATGGATCAGTTGTGACCTTGAAGCTGCAGTTGCTGGAAAACAATTTTTAAAAATGGACGCAGAAGCTAACAAAAGGATCAGCATCCTCTGGTGCTTCTGGAAGTGGATTTAATTTCAGAAAGAAGGCAAAGGACAGGAAAAAACCTGCCTGGATGAAAATTTTCAGGCAGGATTTTTTTAATATACCAATGAGGGAGAAATCTGGTGGATCTAAAAGGTTGGTATGCGCTGTGCATACTGTGTTTAACAAAAGTCTGCAGAGGAGAAGGAGGAGGAGGGAAAAGAGGAGGAGGAGAAATACTGTACAGCCACCAGCACGAGGGGAAGCAGGGGGACTCCTGCAAGAAACCATAATTAAGCTGCAAGAGACTCCTGCTCCTCTCAAAATGAAGAACAGAGAGAACAAGGAGCGGCCAATGTGGCTTCATAAGGGACTGTACAAAGATCTGAGGCTTTAATTTTTTTTAATTAAAAAAAAAAAAAAAGAAAAAAAAAAGAAAAAAGCTGTAGTCAAAATTAGAAAGCAAGAGGGGGCAGGGGAAGGAATCAAACAAGCATACTCAAATTCAGTTTGGGATTATAGGGGAAATAATAAGGATAAGGGGGGGGGAAAGAATTTAAAGCTAGCCAAAGCACTTTTTAAAAGTTTTAAAATGTATATCAAAGGGAAAAGACATTCTAGAGAGAGAGCAGGCCCATTAATTAATTAGAAAGGAATTAAATTAAGGGTGAATCAAAAAAATGGCTGGACCCATGAACTTTTAAAAAATAAATTATTTTTAATAAGAATAAAGTTAGTTGATGCAATTTTTGTTGGAAAGTCAGAAAACTTCATAAAATAAATAAGCTGACATAGGTTAAAACAGTGGGAAAATGTATAGCAAATTACCTGCTCGATTTTTTCCTGCTCTTTGGTCATGGGCTGTCTGGAAGGGTATTACAGCTTTCTGAGATGTCAGTTATTAAATACCCTTGCATGGTGCTTTATGAAAATTATTTGTGAGGTGTGTGTTGATGCCAAGTTGTTTACTATGAGCATTTGCTCCTCCAACCCGAGGCCCAGTGGGTTCATCTGAGTGGCCGGAGAGGTCGGAGTCTGTGTTCATCTTCTCCCCATCAGAAACCAGCAACACATCAGCACTTTTCTTTTCCTTAAATATTCTTAAATATTACCTAAAACTGTCTTTTCTGAAGTAATTCTAAAACAAACCTCTTTAATATCTACATATCTACAAATACCTACAGGATCTGAAGTGGAATTTCTTAAGGACAAGCAGAATGAAAAAGGCAATTCAGTCTGATTCTACAAAATGTGGCCATATACATTAACAACCTAACCTGGATTTCTTCACCACTAAGGGAATTAACAAATCTCCTAAAGCACTACCTCTTTATTTGCTTTTCTTAATGAAAAGCTGAGGAGCCATAGGAAAATTAGGAGGAAAATATTATGATGACAGAAGAGAGATGGTCCTGTTTTTCTAAAAAAAGATAACAGTTCTACTATACTAATTCAAGTAAAGGAACAAACATTACAAAACTAATATCAGTTTGAGCTTGTCTATGTAGGGAATTTGTCCAAAATAAACCACCCTCTCACCACCCACTACCCTGCATCCCTGAAATAAAAAGAGTCAGGCTAAGAAATAGCTACTCTGGAACACCTCCCCATGTGGTCAATATCCCCAAATAATGAAGTTTTGTTTCCAAATAATCAACATATTTTCTTAGTGGAGTTTTCCAGAAACAAATGCTTTACTTTAGATCAGATTATCCAAATAATGTATTTTGATATTGGATGCAATTTTATTTCACTGTAAATATTCTAGATATTTTTCTCCAGTTGGATAAATTCTTGCAGCCAGATCTGAAGATGTTGGGAGCCAAAGTGCATCTTTCCATTGACTTTGGTTGGATTGGGAACTTAAAGGTTAATAGAGAAAAGAAACATCATAGATTTGCATAAAGCAAATTTTGACCACCAAACACAGAGTTCCTTTTTATAGAAATAGAAAATTTGTGAATTTAGGTCTGATGCTCAAAATACATGGGATTATTCATGTGAGCACAGTTCAGGAGTGCTCAGTTGGGTCCTTGGATTTTAATAAAACAGTCACTGCTGTCACCCAGCGTCTCACTCCCAACATTAATTCAGATTGACGTGGCTTCGAACGTCTCTCAGCAGAAAGAGCAGGGCAATGGCCACGAGCTGATCTGGGGCAGCCTCTGGTGGCATCTCCACAGGACAGAACCCTAATACAGGCCCTGACCATGCAGGGGAGGATGTGTGGATGCACCTGACAGCCTGTGATGTGTTTGCTTCACCTGTGACATTTGCTGCATCCTTTGCCCCACATCACCTGTCCCTCCCTCACCTCACCCTGCTGCACGTCAGTTATGAAGGGTGCTTCCCCTATTACCACACTAATGTGTTCCATCAGGTGCTTCATCCCTTACCTGAGCACTGTTGGCACCTACAGGTTATAAATACATGCTGAAATGATTCCCTGAATGAGGAGCTTGTTTGCCAGCTGTTTCACTGACCTAAAACAAGGAGTGAATGTTTTGTGGATGTAATATGAGAAGTGAACTAAGCTGGATGAGTTGGAAAATCCCAACTATGAAAGCAAAAATAATGTAAAGGAATCTGAAAAGGCAGGAAGAATGAGTGAAGAATATAACGAGATTCAACATAGAAAATAGGAGTTACGACATTTGTGGAAAAATAATCTAAACCCCAGATATTCAATCAGCGATAAAAACCCAAGAAGCCGTAATGCTGAGAGAGATCTAGAGATGATAGTGTGGAGTAAATTAGACATGAGTTTGCCTTGAGATATGGCAGCAAAAAAAGGCCAATTTGATTTGGGGCTGAAGACATCACAGCACAAGGAGGTAATAGTCCGTCTGCATATGGCTCTGGTGCGGTAGCGCCTGCAGTATTTAATTATGGGCACCATATTACCTGAAAGATAGTGACAGATTGAAAATTATTCAGAGGAGAGCAATAAAAATAGTTCAGAGGCTGGCAGGATTGAGTTATGAAGCAGCAGAATAATACAGACGCAGAGCTCACGCCAGAAGGTGCTTATCCCCACAAGCTGGAGTGTGTGATGGCAAAGCTGGGTCTGTCTTTCACCATTTCTTCCTTGTTTTAATACGAAATTGGGCGTGTTCATGGCCCACAGCATCAACATCTGGTAAAGGAGTGGGCATGCAGCAAAGTGGCTGCAGCAATTCGTGGCTGCAAGACCCACTTGAGGTGTGCATGGAGAGACAGGAGCAGAAAAGAGAAAAAAGAAGAAAACATCAAATATTTGAGCTGAGGTTATGTCCCTTTCTCCTCTGAAGCCCCAGTTTTGGGTTGCTAAGTCAGGTGTCAATAAATACCCCGGGGAAGGGAGGCTGAAACCCAGGCATGGTTTGGTGGACACCCCTTGAGTGCAGCACCTGCTCCACCTCCAGCCCAGGGAAGGAGGGAGGCAGAGGAGAGACAGGCTGGGCACAGCCAAATCTTTCCTTGTGTGTCTGATCTGCCTGTGAGATACCATGGAGAGATGGGTGGAAGCTCTTGGATAACAGCAAGTAAAGAAAAATATGGAAATGAGAATGACAGTGGGAGAGGCACTATGCAAACAGCAGGATAGAGGGGTGCTCAGGGGAGGAAAGCCTGAGGATAGAGGGATGGAAAACAAGAACCTTTGCAGTTCTAGTACCAACGCAACTGAAAATCTGGAAATTTGTGTTCTTGTGCCTGTTTGAATTCTCCTGATTATTTTTTTTCTTCTTTTTCTTATTTTTTTTTCCCAGCAGTAAATGCAAGTGTTTTTGTCAAGATGAGAGAAAGTGGTGAAAGGATGTTTCACAGAAGGTGGAGGACAGGAGGAGGAGCCAGGCAGGAGGTCAGGTAAATGGAAAAGTCTTTGGGAGTTGATAGAAAGGTTTGCAGAGAGCAAGAGAAGCCTACTTTAACTATTTTTCTATAGAAAAAAGAATTTGCTGGGGAGAGATACTAAGTAAGAAAGTTGTTACAGTGAGAGAATATCTGTCACAGAAATTTTGCAAATATTGACAACGTTGGGGACCAATAAGACAAAGTGATGGGGTGCAGTTCTGAACAGGGATTTTCTGCTACTGGGACAAATGGGAATGTCCCTTTCTAAAACCTTCCTAATATTCTAAATCATCTTTTGATGAACTTTGTCAACAGAAATGGTGAAACACACAATTGAAAGGTAGGAGCAGTGGGCAAATATCCTGTAAACAGACACAAGCTCCCCTGAGCTGGTGAGGGACCTGACAGTGGTGAGTGCCTTGAGGTGACCTGGCTGTGGGATGGTAACACCTCACTTTAACACAGTGACCTCACTCCCAATAGCACCTGTGTGTGTTTGTTTCAGTTCCTGCAGTTCTATGTTCTTTTTTTACTGTGCAAGAGAAGTGTTTGGTTTAATACTCAGGACACAGTCAGGGTCTGTTTGGCACACAGAGCCTGGCAAGCAACTTTTCCATCACATACAGTTTTATTCCATGTCTGAAAGTATCATGATATCAGTGCTTGAGTCAGATTCATGCTGTGTCTTTAAGGTTTCCCTGGATTTGGGGCATGTAGGTGCTGCTTTAAAAGCACTGTCATTTCCCGTGTTTGAAAGTGACTCTTTTACTGAATAGTACTTCACTGGGGATTTTCTTTGAGAAGACAACAGAGCTGGATGAAAAGAGTACAGATTTATATACTTCTTCTCAAGTTGAGCTACTGTGCAAATGTGCTTCATTCACATCCTCCTCCTTTTTTTTCATCTCATAAATTTAAAACACATTTAAGATTCATACAGGTTTCCAGCAGCCCTGATAAAGACAAAGACATTTATCCCTGTAGCAGGAAAAGCAGTGACAATACAGGATAATAGGCTGAGCCTGCACTGATGGATCTGCAACCAGCAGCTGCATTCCCCAAAAAGGAGCCCCACCAAACCTGGTCCCTGACTAAGGAGAGCTTTTTCTTGACTTTCTGTATCTTACCCAGTTTAATAGAAAATACAGGTTCAGTGGAAGGACCAGGATCCTTTCTCCCAAGGATCTCATGTCATAAGCTGTTGGCTGTGGTTTCCTGAGGATCCCTCCCACTCAGGCCTTGCACTCCTGCACCAGACATCCACAAAGTCTGGTGCTCATTGCAACTACCCATAGAAAAATAGAATCATAGATTGATTCAGCTTGGAAGAAACTTCTGAGATCATTGAGTCCAATCATTATCCCAGTTCCACCAAGTCCACCACCGTCCCCAAGTGCCACATCTGCTTGTCTTATAAATACCTCCACAGATGGGGCCTTCACCACTGCACTGGGCAGCCAACACTTGACAACCCATTCAGTGGGGAAATTTTTTCCTAATATCCAGTCTAAACCTTCCCTGCCCTAACTTGAGACTATTTCTCCTTGTCCTATCACTATCACTTTTTATTTGGGAGTAGAAACTGACTCCCACCTGACTACACCCTCCTTTCAGGTGCTTGTGGAAAGTGATAAGGTCACTCCTAAGCCTCCTTTTCTACAGGCTAAACAACCCCAACTCCCTCAGACACTCCTCAATTAGAGTTGTGCTCCAGACCCTTCACTAGCTGCATTGCCCACAAGCAGGGAGGATGGGAATGCATGTGGCAGGACACAGGACCCCGTGCAAACCCAGATGTGGGAGTGACCAGGATCACAGGAAAGAGGGAAGAAAGAGCATAGCAACTACAGTCTGTAGGGTCAGGCTAAACATGTAAGTCTCATTGTAGAGTTCTTGTAGTCTCTTATTGATGTCTGTGCTTAATGCCTTTGTGGTGTACATTAATAAATGCTTTGGTTGTCCATGTGTAATTTCCATTTTTTTATAAATGCTCAAATAGAAAAACCTTTCCTTTCCTTTCCTTTCCTTTCCTTTCCTTTCCTTTCCTTTCC
>CM031858.1:7314969-7320549 GCA_018697195.1 Certhia americana | reverse complement strand
TCCTTTCCTTTCCTTTCCTTTCCTTTCCTTTCCTTTCCTTTCCTTTCTTTACATTAAAAAAAACCCACAAAATTTCATTCCTTTTGCTACAAAACCCCAGGTGTGGTGGGATTTTCAGTGCTCTGGTTCTTGTAAAGGAACTCACACTCACAGCACCATTTCAAATGGGTGTCTGAGAAAGTTCCCTTCTGAGCAAATAAATTTTGCCATAATAACAAAAGGTTGAATTTTCCCTGCAGGAGAAAGGCAGTATCGACCAGTTTCCAGTATCTCCCCATGAAGTGACCTTGGGGATACAGTGCTGAGGACCAAGAGATTTATGAGCCATCCCACAGGGAAAGGTAACTTTGATTTGCCTGGTGAGCTCTGGGGAATGTGTATTGGAGATGAGACTTGCAAGGGTTGCAGGGAGGGAAAAAAAAAAAAAAAAGGTTTCTGCTTTTGCAGAAGGTAACTGTACAGTTTTCCTACTTAAAAACTAGATTTATATATATATACACACATATATATATACATATATACATAAATGTATATATTTAAATAGGGACTGGCCTGAGAGCTGAAATATCAATGAATTACAAAAGAAAAGTGTTTTTTCCCTGATGTTTAAAACAGAAAAATGGGCTATTTCAAGCAAAATGACAGCACACCCTTGGTCTGAAAATCCTAACCTGACCAGACATTTCTGCAATGAAGTTAAATGGTTCTGTTTCTGTGGTGGCAAACATGCAGTGCTGCAGTGTTGGGTGCACCCTGAAGGACATGAACCTGCTGTGCCCCATGCCAGAGGCAGGTCCTGCACCTGGAGCATCCCCCACTGCTCCTCTGACCCAGCCTCAAAAACCTCCAGTGCCAGATTCTTTAAAGTACTCCCAGGTAACCTCTCCCAGTGCTTAAATCTCTTTATAGTTTGACATTTTAGCTAATATTTAACCTACATTTTTTTTTCTTCAAATTAAGCTGATTATTTCTCGTTCTACCCCCAGTGGATCTGGAGAACAACTGATGGTGTTTTTCTCTGCAACAACCTTTTACATCCTGGAAAACCATTATCCGTCCTCTCTTTCCTAAATTAAACAAACCCAGTTTCATCAGCTTTTTCTCACAGGTCAAGTTTTCTAAACTTTTTCATTGTTCTTGCTCTTCGTTCAACTTTTTCAATCCTTTTAAAAGACTGGCGTCCAAAATCAGACACAGCCTTTGAAATCCAGTTGCTGCTCAGTCTGATATTAACATTAACACATTGCAGGAAGGGATGTATCCTGGCCTTTTTGTATTTTTCCAGGTTTTTTCCCATTGTTACCTATTCAGTTTGTGGTTCAGCACAAGCCCCAGGTCCTTTTCTAGAATATCCCATTTCAGTAATGAAACTCTGAGGGATTTTAAATGCATTTCTCGGTTGTGATACCACTGAGGTTTGTGAAACGAAGTTGAAATGAAGGTGGAAAAGCTCTACCTGGTGCAACACAAAGGAACATATGTAATCTTTTTCATTTCAGTAAACTCGCTTTTAAAACGTCTAGGTTTTAGCATCAAAGACCTAATCCTCTTCAGAAATATATATTACAACATAATAAGTATTCTTTAGGGCTTTGGAAATCATCCCTTAATAAAGTCATAGCACAACTTGTAATGTTACAGCCGATGTCAGATGTTAAGAACTCTGCAGTATAAATTAACATACAAAATCTTAGCACTCGGATCAGGTTTTCCAGGTACGTGGAAGGGCTTGCTATGGTTAATTTGAAATACCGCTGATGCTGTTCATGCATTCATACCCTCTTGGCTTGTTAAAACTGTGCAGTATTTTTTTTTTTTTTTTTTTTAAGAGTATATCTAATATTTCACACTTTGCACTTCACTGCTTGTGGACAATTTCTCTCCAAACTTCCTCCACATACATTTTTATAATAAAAGTAGCAGTATAAAAGTACATTTTCCTCTTATGCTGTGTGTTAAAATCAATTCAGAACAATCCTTTAAGGCATTTCAGATTTGTTCAAGGCTTTTACTTATGTTGACTGATTTTAATTTTGAAAATACTTATTACTCCAAGATTCTAGACTATTAAAATAAAGTTAACATGGTCTTTTTTAATGAATCCAGCAATTGTAATAAGGACCAAAATCATGTTCAGGTCAGATATATTATATTGCCTTGGTGTAATGATAAATGCAGCTGCAAAATTAAAGCAGATCATCTCTCTCTTATTACTGTGTTTTCTTTTTCATTTATTAGCATAATTATTTTCCTTGTTTCCCTAAAAGAATTTTGCATATAGCTTTACAACATTAGATGTATTCAACTAAAAAATTTGAGAAGGAAAAAATTAGTAAAATGATGAGATATGTAGGCTGAATAAATAATTGTAAGGACTCTGCTTTTGGTTAAACGGTATGGGATTTTCCTTTAAAGAAAAAAAAAAATTAATGATACTTTTCAAGTTGTAGGATGCCAAAAGCAAAAAAAAAAAAAATAGCACTTGCTAGCAATCCCTTTTCAAACTCTGAGATAAGAGCAAGAGAGAGGATCGATTTTCTTGCCTCCTTGGGGTCCAGAGGGGTTGCATGGAGCCAGGGGCAGCACCACCTGCAGCACCCAGCCCTGGGTGGCTCTGGTCCTCTCACACAAAGTCTCCTTTCTCCCAAGCCCTTCTTGTACATGATATGGACATTCACACCTGTGACTGAGATCTTACACAAGGAACCATCAGTGTATCTTCTTAAAATGTTTCCATCCAATCTGGAATTATTGTCCATCTCTTTTCAAGGAATCACACCCCCTTTATGTTATCCAGATGGTGAATATCACATATTGGCACAATCTGAGATACATTTTCTTTATTCCCTCGCAGAGAATAAATATCTGGTCTATCTCCTTTCCAATGTATTCATTCTTTCTCTTTTTAATGATATATTTTAAATTCAGAGAGGCAATAAACAAACACCAAGGAGATGGTACAACCTCAGTAGCTCTGTAGACACAATGGTATTTTCACAAAGCATTTTATAATTACTGTAACAGGGGCATGTCTATCATGAACGGAGTGTATCAGCTCTTGTGAATACTACAAATGTGGCTGGTAAGATGCAAGTAAGAGCTTTCCAAGTAATGGAGGTAATTTATGCACCCTTATTATGGAAACATTTTCGAGCCATTGTTTGATTTGGGTGTAGTTTGCTTATTTAAGCATAGAATGTCACTCTGTCATTTCACACTTCCCCACCATTCTCTCTGTTGATTACACTTTGTCTGAGACACATGAAACAATTAGTTATTGATAGAGTTTAAGGTTTATGCATAGGGAAATACAGGAAAATTTACACATTAGGGAACATTGCTGTCTCAGCCAAAAAAAAAGAAGGCTGCAAAATCATACAAGAATATTCATCCTGGAAATATTAGTCTTGGGAATCTAGTGAGTATTTAGAGCAAATTCAAGGAGACAGCCTTGTCTCTCTGCTAGCAGAGCAAATAGAGGGTACCAGTGCTCGCTCCGTGCTAGACACAGTGGTCATCCTGAAAAAGTGGGCATGCAATGGGGCTTTGCTTGATGGGGATAAGTGCTCATCCTGAGGGAAAAAAAGAGACTGGCAGAACCCCACCCAGCTGAGTCAGTTGTGTCAAGGTTTTCTCATATTTAGGATGCACGTAGAGGTTCCAAACCAAAGACTGGGTACAAAGGGCATTACCTCTGTTGGCAAGGCAAGAGGTGGCCCAGGCTGATGCTGATGTGGCAACTCCACAGGAAGGTGGCTCTTGGCAGGGTGAACCCTGAGGATGGAGGATACAAACCCCTCTGCCTCCCCAGCCGTGGCCTCTCTCCATCCCCTGTGTCACACACTGGCCTTTCTGTCTCTTGCACAGCCACAGTAGCCGGTCCCCACCCTGGGGAGCTGGCACACGAGTGACACCATGCCAGCAGTGACAACAGTGTCAGTGCTTGGCTTCCCATCTGCCAGCCCTGCAAACCTCTCAGGGGTAGAAGATGCAGGCTCAAGCCTACCCTGCTTCTATTACCTGCCTGCCTTTTTAGGCTGCTCTAATTTGCCAGCAGCACGCTAAGTGGGTGCTGCTCAGCTCCCAGAATTAGAGAGGCTCAGGTGAGGGCACAGCATCCCTAGCAGATGCCTTCCCAGGACTGACTAGCCAGCAGTAATTCCTGGAGAGGTCCAAGGGAGTCTGGAGCACTGGCTGGGAGATGGAGAGTAGGATGCAGCCCCTCTGCATTTGCAGTATCACCTTCCTTTTTCCCCAGGCAACCTGATCAGATATAACTATAATTATAGGTATGTTGTCATCTGAGCTGTTTGTCAAGAGAGTTATGTATTAACTATGAATTGCCTGGACTGCAGAAATTTCAGGCAAGTCTGAATCCTGCTTGCAGTTATCGCTCTCACATGTGAGTGGTATTTTTAGCATTTATGATTGCAAAAATCTCGTGTTTGAGCAAGATCTGAGATAAGATTTTAAGACCTTATTTGTCTAATAGTCTCACTGGGATGTATTACCGCCTGCAAAACTGTGTGGGATGAGGTTATAAAAAGTGGTCTCCCCAGTCAGGAGATGCTCTGGTTTCTGAGTGCAGAGCTGTGAACCGAGGCACAGCTATTGCCAGGCAGACGAGCATTGATGTCACTATTTAATAAAGTGACAGTTGTCCTTCACATGGGACGAATGCTGCACCTACTGATGTGAGGAATGTAACTCCCTCGGCTGGAGCGCTGCAAGGAGAGGCCCCTGGGGAGCAGTTAACACCTGTGGGGACCTGAGTGTCCCTGCAAATCCCAAACTAGAGGAGACCCTGTGTGGGAAAGGTCCTCCCAGGTGTATGTACTAGTAGGTCAACTGCTTTGCTGGTTTATTCCCCTATGGGATGAGAGAGAATAATTGGGGCTACAATTAGCAACAGAAATACGTGTGCTTCTGAGCAAGAAAAGACATCACTATGATGAACACTCTAAAGTTAGATAATCACTTCAAACTCTGACTCAGTCTGCCAGGTTGGGGTTTGGGTAAGAAATTACCTGAGGCGGGGTAAATTCATATGCCACATGGAAGAAGGGCAGGTCCTCTCTACTCACATTGTCTTTTTTACAGATTCAGTAAGTGTATCATTTTGATCACATGCAGATGTTTGCAGGTACTGGACTGCAGCATTTCACTTAAAGATGCTAAGAATGGTCCTTAGGAGGTTGGGGTTTTTTCAGGCTTAAAAATTTTGCAATGCTGCAACCCCTTGATTACTTAAATCAGATTAGGAGAAGAACAAACCACAGTTTGAGTGCACACAAAATCCAAAAAATAAAAGTTTGAAAAATTACTAGACTAAAAAAAAAAAAATCCACCGAAGGTTTTTAAGTAAAAAATGTGGCCTTTTTTCTGGTGCTCACAAATATGATGGAATCTAGGCTGGAGATCAATGCTCACGTCATTGATGGGACCACAGACTGGCTGTCATAGTGATGCCAGAACCTGGTGTTGGATCTGACTCTCATTTAAAGAGGGTCTCATCATGGCAGAGTTTAAAGCATGTATTGAATGATTTTAATGAATTTTTTTAGCGCTGGAGAAGTGCAA
>CM031858.1:7262469-7309969 GCA_018697195.1 Certhia americana | reverse complement strand
CTGCTGTTCCCCAGCCCGGCCCGGGCTGCCTCGGCTCAATCCCTGCGGGAAGCGGGCATAAATCCTGCCCCGAGTACCAGGTCTGGCCCCTGCCCGTGGGTGCCAGCTTCCACTCGGCTTGTTTGCTTGTTTGTTTGTTTTTAAGTCAACGCGGATTTGTTTATAAAATTGACTCATGGCCCTTTGAAACAAATTGTTATTAACCTTCCCCTTCTGAGCGTTTCATAATCACAGATGTTAGTTTGGAGATGATATCCAAACATCCCAGGGGTACTTTTGATAGCTGCATGGGCGGGGATTGAATGTGGCGGTCGGATATTAAATCAGCGGGATACAGAATTACTTTTTCTTTTTTTTTTCCACAAACCCGAGCTAGCTAAATAGTATGCCCCTCTAACTCTGATATGCATTTCACAATCAATGGCGCGGATATTTGCATACATCGTGCCTGGGTGTGGGTTTGTACATCGCATGTGCCACATCCTGCGTTAACAGGGAGCGGAGGAACACCTTCCCTAAACCTCAGTGTTCAGATGCTTATTGAACAGAGTTACTGAAAAATACGCTTAATTAATTACACGGAGGGGCTGGTTGGCGCGGGCAAGTGTGGATGCATTTTTGTTCGGCCCTGAAATACTTTCCTGGGTTAGTTGTTTTGTTTGATTAGTTAGTTTGGGGGTTTCCCTTTTTTAATTTTTTTTTTTTTTTTTTTTTTTAACTGGACTCTGCTGCTCTGGCTGGAGGAGAAGGAGACAGCCCCGCTAGATGGGGGAGGGAAATCTCAGGGAGAGCTGCCTGCCAGGATAAAAACGCTGCCAGCAGTGTGACTCCAGGGCCAGTCTTGCCTCTGCCCTCGCCCCGGCGCAGCCGGATTTTGGGGGAGGCTGTGGCTCGGCTTCGGGGCTGTTGTGGGTTGGGGGGTTCTGCCTTCTCCAAAACAAAAAAGCTGTTTCAGAAAGGGCTCGTTGCTCTGCTAAAATTGCAAAAGGAGGTTGTGCGGCAACTCCTCCTGTTAAAATAATTTTAAATTTTAAATTATCGAGGGGTAATTCAGCTGTGCCGCCCTTCCCGAGCCAGCGGGGAGCCGCTGCCCGGGCGTGGGAGCGCGTTCTGGACAGCGCACGGGAAGCAGCAGCCGCTCAAAGGGTGGGGAAGGCAGCAGAGGAGCGAGTCCCTCCGAACCTGCGCCTCTACACATGCAAGCACTCCCCAAAATATCGGAGGAAGGTGAGAAGAACGGCCCACGTGAGGCACTCGCTGCTCCCACTGCAGGCACGGCTTACCAAAGGCAAATATTTCGTGTTTTGGTCTGGACAAAATCCAAGCAGCAGCGAGTTATTGTCTGTCCTTGCTTCACAGACTGGACTAGCTAGGAGAAGTTTCGCTACTAATTTTATAAACCCAAAACTACATATTCCTGCTGGTGTCACGCATCTGTTTTCTGTTCCCAGCATTTCTTACCAGGCTGGGTGAGGACGGAGGAAACTCCACCTCTGCCTGCACTCTTAGTAGAGGGGCCAAATTTTCCCCCACTGCAGATTCAGTGACTTCCTAAAAAATTACAAATAATATCTCCGTGTGACTTATCCACCCTCGTGTAACACACCCTCGGTGCCGTTTTGTACAGTCGGGCAATGGAAGCTATTTTTCAAACCAGATTTAAAACTCTTATGAAGTGCCCACTGCCATCGATTTTCTCCCAAGGGATTAAAAATCACCTGCCGCCATTAATGGAGGTGACCAAAAATGAAATATATATATATCAAAAGCACGCAAACCAGAGAGGCTGGGAAAATAAAGCAAGATGGGAATCAGGAGCCCGCAGTATCCTGGTAACATCCCCGCACTCAGTCCTGGTCCCAGCTCCTCCGGGCAGGTGAAGCACTTGGGGCACCATCCCAGCGGTAGCTCCGCTCCTGGAGAGTTTTGCCCTTTTCAGAATAGATCCCAAAGCAGCAGCTTGGGAAAAAAAAAAAATACAAAATAAAATTTTAAATGCACCTTTCCCTCCCCATCCTCCTTGGTTTTATGTGGGAGCGTGTCCCCTGCAGCAGGAGTTACCCTGAGGGTGAGTGAGCCTCTGCCCTTCCTCCCTCTCCTGCCTGCAGAAAAGCTATTTCGGAGCTCTTGTGCCCTTTGTCGCAGCAAGGCTGATGATCGTTTTATTTTTGTCCAGCCTGTCCTAAAATCGTGGTACTGTCATTTCCCGGGGCTGCCAAGTATTTTACAGGGTGCCTGGTTTCGTGGCGTGGCATCGGCAATATTCCATCCCCTCTTCCCGAGCTCCAGGGTTACGCGTTTTTCTAGCAGAGGTTTTCCAAACGCAGCCTGTCAGAGCATCTCACCACCGGGTATTTAAAGTCTTGAAAAGGTGAAACCTGTTGACAGTACGTGAGATTAAAGAGATTTTCCTGTCCGTTTTCAGCTCCTTTTGAGCAGGAGGAGGAGTGTCCGAGAGGGGCTCGGTGCCGGCTGGCGTTCGTCCTCTCCTTCAGCCTAGGAATGAATCCCCCAAAGTTTCCTCATTAAGTCAAAAGGCTGATGAAACGCCTGGCTGCAAAACCACCTCTCTCATAAATCGCCGCGGATTTTACACCCCCCCCCCCCCCCACACACACACACACACACACACCCCTGTTAAGAATTGAAACTACGAAATACTTCTAATTCCAGCTCCAACGCTCAGAAGTGCAGTCTGAAGGCTGTATGAACATTTAGGGATATATATTCCCGCATAGCTCCATTGTATCGTCTGAGTGACACGGGTTTGATTTCGTAATAAAGTGGGTTCTTTGGTTTGTTTTTTTTTAATTATTATTATTTAATGCAGTCCTCGAGAATCGAAACACACAAAATGCAGCGAGAATGTTCACAATGTTGAGAACACAGTTGTAAATAGAAACATTCATATTTCATCCGATTATAAATATTTGATACTGCAATTGTAAAATGCACATGTTTTATAAACTGGAGAGAAGAAAAAAAAAAAATCCTTTGCTTTCTTGCTAAAAGGCAAAGTCATTTAATCCTGGCTCCTAAGCAGCTGATGGTTATTCACAGAATTTAAAATTACAGTTTTTATTTTATAGCTGGATTCTTTCCTTCCTTTTTTTTTCCTTTTTTTTTTTTTTTTTTTTTTTTTAAATCTTATACTACTATGTACAGTGTGTATCTATTAGAGCTGCAAAATAAAGAGGTTTTAAGGCAAAGCGAGAAGTTTTTCCACCCCTTCAAACAGCGTCGCAGGAGAACCCGTTCCTGAGCAGCCGCCCTCGCACCCCCAGGCCCACGCGGGACAGATCCCCCTCCGGAGAGGGGACAGGGAGCCCACGCTCCGGGACAAACGGGTTCAACGCAGCACAACGCCTCGAACCCCCCAAAAACTCCGATTCGGGAAGGTGTCTGCGTGAGGAAGGGGGGTGTGGGGAGGAACACCCTCCCGCACGCTGCCCCGAAGCGTCGCGCTAGCGGGGACCGCGCTGCGGAGGGGAAGGTACAACTAAAAAATGAGACTTTTGGAAGGAGGGGGGGGCTAAAACGCTCCCAAAATGTTTCGGGGAGGTGATGCCGGAGCGGAGCCGGGTCCCATCCCTCGGCTGCCCTCCGCGGAGGAGCAGCGGGCCAGTGAGGGAGCAGCAGCCCGGAGAGGCTCCCGCTTTTCGGGGATGGGGCTCCCGAAGTTTTCCCAAGTTGAGGGAGGGGGGGGGATGATGCTAACCCCATCTCTATCCAGCATCCACGCCTGCATCCGCATTCACGGGCGCCCGTGGCTCTCGTTGGCCGTGATGAAGGGGTAGAGGCTCAGGAAAGGACCCCGGGCATGTTTCAAGACGGTGCTTTGAGATTTGTTTCCCTAACTTATATTTTTTTTCTTTCTTTTAAAATTAATTTCTCCTCGTCAATCCCCAAAATCAGCCCCAGACACCCCGACTCCAAAAAAAAAAAAAACAAAAAAAACCCACGAAAATTAAAAAAAAACTAAAAACACCCAAAAAAAAAAAAAAAAAAAAAAAAAAAAAAAAAGGAAAAAAAAAACAAAACAAAAGGTTAGGGGTGGGGTGAAAAAAAAAGTTAAAACTCATAGAACAAATAGGAGAACTATTTATTCGATTCACAGTCGTGTGAAATGCAGCAATAAAAATCTTTGGACTTCAGCAAAAGTTGTTTTTAATTTTTTTTGAATTTCAAAAAACAGCGTCCAATGTCCATTAAAACTGCGCTTAAGTCTATAAAAAAGTAACTTAAGCTAAAAAAAACCAAAAAACTCGAAGATAGCATCTAAAAACTCCATACTACCAAAAAAAAAAACCCAGAAAAACAACGAAACCAAACAACAAGCCCAAACCCCCGAAACCAAAACCAACCAACCAACACAAAAAAAAAAAAAAAAAAAATTATAATCAGATATTTTGGATTTTTACACCACCTTACCTGTAAATTATATATACATAGAATATTGCAGAATTATATCTAATACACAATATTTTCACTATTAATGCTGGTATAATCTTTATACACTGGCCCTTATGTTTCTTTTTAATTTTTTTTAATTAAATTATTGCATTGTATAAACTTTGACTGCAAACGGCCCCCCCACCCCTGCCTCCCCCCTCCCTCCCCTCGCTTCCCTCCCACCCCCCCTTTCCCTTGGCTATTCACTGTCCGACTTGCCGTCTTTCGCCGTGGTGGAGTGGTTGTAGAGCCCCTGGGCCATGAGGTGCACTGCCAGGGAGTTCTTACTGCCCGTCGCCTTCTTGATTTTGGCTCGTTTGTTCTGGAACCAGATTTTGATCTGGGACTCGTTGAGCCCGAGCTCCTGGGCCAGGCTCTGCCGCCGCTGCTCCGTCAGGTACCGGTTCGTCTGGAACTCGGCCTTGAGTCTCTGCAGCTGCTCGGCGGTGAAGGCGGTGCGAGGCCGCTTGTCCTCCTTGTTGGGGTTCTTCTTCTTTGGTTTGCGGGAGCGGGGACCTACGGCCGGGAGAGAGGAGAAGCACCGACACCGCCACGCTCTGCTGCGGCCAGGGCTCCCGCTTGGGGGGCACCCAGCTCGGGCAGCACCACCCACCCCCCCTCCGCAGGGACAGAGCCCCGCTTTGTGCCGCCGCTGCCAGGGATGCTCGGGAGGCGGCGGAACGGGACCCGCAGCCCCCGCTCGCTGCACGCCTGGCCCCCTCCGCCCCCCCCGGCCCCTTTCTGCCCAGCCACAAACGCAGTTACCGAGCCTCCGTGTCCCGGGAATGCCCGGCCAGGAAAGCTTGCACCAGCAGCAGAGGCACGGAGCTAAATTTTATATCCTGAACAGACTTTTTTTTTTTTAAAAGAAAACCTTTATGCTTTTTTACTTTTTTTTTTTTCTCCCTTTTTTTTTTTTTTTCTTTTTTTTTTTTTCTTTTGAGAGTCACGTTAAAAATTTTTATGGAAATCCTCTTGCCGTTTACTTGGCCAGAAGCATTCCGCCTCTCCGCGGCAGTGCCCATATGGCGCTGCACGGCCCGATCCGAATCGCCGGGATTATTCTCGGGAATATTATTCTCGGCAGCACAAGGAGCCTTTTCTGCCCGGCCGAGCCATTGTGAGGATGTATGTTAATTAAATATTAACAAAGGAGAGCACTGGAGAACAATGGAGTAAATTCCAATTCAGCTCGGGATGTTACCTCTGAGTAAGAGTTTGTTTTCAGATATTACGAACTAATTTTCATCTCGTTTTACGATGCCTTCCTCAGCTAGCCGACTCCCGAGTGAAAATTCTACCTCGCCGCTTTTGCAAGAGAAAGACACGTTTGGGTTTTTTTTTTTTTTCTTTTCCCCGGGAGCAGATCTCCTGCCTGATGTTTCCCATGCCTTCCTTCAGTGTTTTCTACTTTTTTTAAAATTGTAGTTTTACCGATCTGCCGGAGCCAGCCCTCCTGTCCCCGCGGCAGCGAAAGGACATTTTACCCCCTGCTTTTTAAAATTTTTCTTTTTTTTTTTTTTTTTTTTTTTTTTTTTAAGATAATTTCAGGACGTTCTGCCCAAGCCCTTGCCAAGGGACGGACTCTGCCAAAGAAGTTTCCCAGCTCTTGGAAATGTCCTCCGGCCCCCACAGAGCTGACCTACAGCATATGGGGGGAAATTAAAAGAAAGAAAAGAAACGGCGGCGGCTCGGAGGCCTCTTTTAGAGAAATAAACGATCGCGGATTGTTTTTGGCTAAAAAAAGACTAATCAAAACAAGACGAGGCCTATGGAAATGCCGCCTCCCTTCCCAAAACCCAGCACAGGGGGGCTTTCCCGGCAGGGAAAAGGAGAGCTGGTCGGGAGGATGAGCGGGGAGCCCGAAGACAGTTTCTTTTCCCTGCCTCTTTGATAAAACTCGTCAGTTGGTGGGAAATGCCCGAAGCCCAGGCGGCCTCAGCTCCGCCGCGGCGGCGGGGACAGAGAGAGGGACCCCGTTCCCTCCTCGTCCCTGCGGCTCTGCGCACCCCCAGCCGACCCTTCGTCTTCAAGCATTTTCAGGCCATTTTAAGCAACTCACCGACCCCCAAAAAACCCCCCAAATCCAAGAAGCAGTACCCAAACAGAAATAAAACAAAAACCAAACCAGAAGAAGACGGAGAGGGAAGGAGGAGCGGGGTCTTTTCCACGCCGCTTCCCGGCCTGGCGGGCGGGCGGGCGGCGGCCCGGGGAGCTCAGGGAAGGGGCCGCGGCCGTGGGGAGCGGGGCTGCGGCGGGGCAGCGCTTACCTGAGGAGGGCCGGTCCGAGTACCGCGTGCAGTACACCCAGGCGGGCCACAGCATGGGCTGGTTCCCGGCGTTGGAGCTGGCCTGGGAGCTATCCGAGTCCGAGCTCACCGACAGGTCGCCGCCGCTCAGCCCCCGCGCCTTCAGGGCCGCCTCCAGCGCCGCGGGGTCCCCCCCCTTCTTGGCGGCGCCGTGCAGGGCTAGCCCGGCGGGGCCGCCCTCCCCCCGCGCTCACGGCGAGCCCGCCTGTCCGCCGGGGCAGCGGAGCCCGCGGGGCCAGCGCGCGGCGGGGCTGCGGCGGCTTGCTCACCGCGCCCGGGCCGCCGGGGCTATTCGTCGGGGCCAGCCCCTGCCTCCTCCTGCCGTCCCGAATCTCGGCCGAAAGGATGTTTGTCGCATGAAGAATGTTGGTGATGCGGTGCGGGTGCGGATGGGGGTGCGGGGGGTCTCACCGGGGGGAGCAGCAAGCCCCCGCCGCCCGCCGCCGGGCCTCCGCGTCGCGCCGGTACTCCTGCGGCTCGGCCGCCTCCTCCCGGTGGGTCGGCCGCCCTCCTCCATGCTGCGCGGCCGCCCGCCACGCACAGCTCCGCTGCCCGCCGCCGCCGACCGAGGCAGCTGCCGAGCGCTGTCTTGTATGTTGTTGCACTGCGTCGGTGCTCTTTATTTTAATTTTTTAATATATAGTACTATATATACTATATATATAGATACACACGCACGCCACAGGTGTCTATTTGCTTCTCGTTCTCCTGGCTTCGCCCGGCATTCAAAATCAAGAGCATTTGAAAAAAACAAATAAAAAAGGACACAAAAAATTAAGAGTAATTAAAAAAAAAACAAAAAAAAAAAAAGGAGACATAATGCAGGGAGGACCAGCAAGCCAGCCAGCTGAGCCTGCACGATTCCAACTTCGCCAAAAAATTGAAAACACAGGGTGCTGCCGGTTCTTCCGCCGCTGCACATCGCCACGCCTCCTGCCGCCGCTCAGGCCGCCTGTCCCGCGGCGCGGCTGCCGCCTGCCTCCCCCGGCCGCTACGCCGCACGCCGCCGCGCCTCATCCGCGGAGGAAAAATTATCGATAAATTAAAAAATAATATAATTGGGGAGCGGAGGGGGGTGTAAGAGAGAAAAAACGAAGCGCGGTGTCGGGGCGGGGTGTAGGCGGGCTCTCAGCAGCCACGTGTCACCGCGGAGGGCAGGGCGGTGAGGAGGCGCCAACGCGGGGCTCCAGGCTCGGTCAGCGCCTCGCCCGCGCCGCCCGCGCCCGCACACTGCGGGGGCCGCCGCGGGGGGGGGGGCGTCCCGCCCTGCCCTGCCGCCTCGCCTGCCCGCGCTACGCCCCGGCCGGCCGCCCGCCCACCGCCGCGCCCGGGCACGTCCACTTCTTTTTGGCGTCCACGTGTCCTCACTAGGTTAATAACACAGGGGCCCCCGCCGACAGACTGTCGCCCGTGCCGGGCGCTCCCGACAGTGCCTCGGGCCAATGAAGCCCGGGCGAGCGCAACACGTGGTGCGGGGCGCCCCGGTAATTGACAGCCCCACCGCCTCCCCCGGACGGGGCCGGCCGCCACTGCGGGGATGTCGCGGGGAGGGGAGCTCGGCGGTCACAGATGCCCCCCGCCTCTGGGCGAGCACCGCTGCCCCCCCGCCAGACTCGTGCCCACCCACCCCGTCATCGGCGCATCCACAGAGTTTTTCCACCCAGGGGGCAGTTTGAGGCCCCTGGTTGATTTAACCGGGATCTGTCTTTTTTTGTTAGAGAGTGGGGGCCGGCATCCCCACAAGTTCCCTTTGCCAAGAACAAGCAATTAAATAATTAGTTAAGCCGAGCGGCGCGCCATGTACAAAGGGTCCGGGTAGGAAGGTTGACGAGAACAGGCCCGGCCCGGTGCCCGACGGGCTGCTCCGGGGGTTGTAGTCCCTCCCGCAGCGCGGTTCGACGCAAGTAATTTGACTCGTCCTTCCCCGCAGCCGGATCAGGAGCTTTGAGCTGCCTGACTGCTCCCCAAACGGCATCGCGGAGCCGTGTCCGTCCTCCCAGAAACGCCCGGCTCAATCATCCCTATGGACCCCACAAAGCTCTCGACCTCTTTTAGGCACGGGAAAGTCTCGTCGCAGCTTGCTTTGCACTTGTCTTGTAAGGCGCTGGAGAAACACCCCGAAACACAAATTAGGAGCAGGTGCGGTGGTTGTGGACGAATAGTGCTTGGGAGGGGTGACACCAGGTTTCGGGGCTTGCCATCCAACCGTGACAGTGGACAGGAGAGTGGAGCGATGGGACAGTGCCTGGGCTTCGAGCAGGTTCACCCCGGCACAGCCGACCCGAGATCTATCTCGGTACGGGGCCCGCACGGTGCCGCCGCCCCGACGGGCGCGCACATCCGAGTGAGCAGCGCCGGCGCACGCCCGAGGGCGGAGGCTAGGGTCGAAGGTGTGGTTCGGCCCCAGATGTCGCCAATATCCCACCGCGGCTCTCGCCTTATTATGTGACAGTATTATTTGGAGGTGGCCGCCCCTGCGGTGACACGCATCACACGCCACCTTGAAGGAAAATAGGGCGGTGAGCCTTTCCTCTCCTCTTTCTTTTCCTTTTTCTTTCCTTTTTTTCTTTCTCCTTTTATTTTCCTTTATTCTTATCTAATTTTTTTTTCATTCCACTTTTCACAGTTCCTTTATTCTTTTCATTTGCCTTTAATGTTAAATTAATATCCGTATTTTCTTGTGTTTCGCACAGCGGGTCAGTCCACCATAGCATAAGACCGCGGTTGGACTGATCCACAAGTTGTTTGCTAAACAAGCACCCAGAGCGTTTAATTTCTTTAAGAGCCCATGAAATCGCGATAGCCGGTCTCCCAAGAAGTATTTTCTAGTTACTGAGTAAGCGCTCGCTTTACTACTATAGACCCATAAATTAAACGATGTTCAAGGTGCTGCACTTCAAATATTTTCGCTCCCGGCGCGGACCCAAGTCACCGATAAAAACTCTATAAAACCTCCTTGAGCCCCTGCGTTACTGCCGCTCACTGCCCGGCCCCTACAGCGTAATAACCTCGACCGCCATCTCCGTTACTCTCCGCTCCACTTCGCGGGGATATTTCTGACCCACACTCACACACTAGGACAGGGGAGGAGAATTCCTGATGAAACCTCCGAAGTAGGCTGTCAAACAAGCTGTACAAAACAATTCACTGCATCTGCCATGTCACCTCTCGACCAAACTCCAGATGAGCTCAAGGTATGCAGAGGCAGCGGGGGAGCGGCGGGGGGTGAAGGGGTGATCTGATACAGAACGAAAGAAATCTGAACTTTTTTGTTTTTTTTCCAAGGATTTTTTTATCTGGGAGCTAATCGTCTGTGGAACATTCCCCAGCAGCACATATTGCTCGCCGGTCTAGAGGTCGCCTGGCAAGCGGAATCGCGGCGCCATGCGGGGGCTGTTCTCAGGGAAACCACTGTGGGCACGGGAAAGGTGGCTTGGAAATGAGAGAGTTTGGCTTCTTTGTGAGCCCTTATCTCATCCTTTCTCGTCATAGCGACTAGTTGCTTCTTTGGTGTCACAGCCTCCCCTCGCAGATTCCAGCGCCTGCAAATGTCACCTTCTCCGCACACCAGCCAGTATGTACTTCAGTCCTTATGCTCTACCGCGTGTTATCTAAACGAGGCTCATTCCATGTGCCTACCCCTTTGACAAAAATTTAATGTTTTTTCATTCCCTCATAGATAGGCTGAGTGTGAGGCCGCAGCAGTACCCCACACCGGCCCGGGGGCTCGGGCGCCGGCTTTAGCACTGGAGAACTTTAGAACGGCGATGTACAACCTAGGGAGTCGGTACGGAGATTGTGGACGACACCTCCCCTGGCACCGGCGGCGGGGCAGCGGGCAGGCTCCGCTGGGCGGGGCCGGGAGCAGGCAGAGCTGTTGTGCCGCCTCCATCCCTATACTTGAGAGATCGGTAAGTGACAGCGCCCACGCCCCTCCCCGGACGGCCCGGCGACGCGGGGATGTGCAGGGGGGGAGCTGGGGGTGCCCCAGCGCCGGCCCGCGAGCACCGCGCCCCCGCCCGCCCGTGCCCCCCACCACTCATCGGCGATGAGGTACGGGGGTTGAATTGCCCCGGTGTTTTACCGGGGGGAGCGGGGCCGGCATCCCACAATTCCTTGCAGAAACGCATAAATAATATTAAGTGCGACGCGGCGGCGATACAAAGGGTGGGACGGGGGGTGAGAACAGGCCCGGCCGGTGCCCCGCGGGCTGCACGGGGGTTGCGTCCCCTCCCCGCAGCGCGGTTCGGCGGTAATTGATCGTCACTTCCCGCACCGGACAGTGAGCTTTTGATTGCCCTGACTGCTCCCCAAAAAAGGATCGCGGAGCCGTGCTGTACCCCCAAACGCGGCTTCATCACCCTCTTGGACCCCCCAAAAGCTATCGGACCTATTCTAGGACGGGAAAGATGTCGCAGCGCTTTGCTGTCTTTAGGGAAGAAACAACACCCGAAACAAATAGGGAGCAAGGTGCAGGCTGGGTGGGACGAAAGGCTTCGGGAGGGCTCTGAACAGTGTTTCGGGGCTTGCATCCTCCGTGGGGAACAGGAGAGTAGGAGCGAGAGGCGGCAGCAGGTTCTCACCCCGGCTAGCCGACCCCGAAGATCTATCTCCGGTTCGGATGGCCGCACGTTGCCGCCGCCACGACGGAGGCGCACACACGAGGTAGCAGCCGCGGCACCCCCGCCGAGGGCCGAGCAGGGTCGGGAGGGGTTGGTTCGGGCCCCAGTGTCCGCCACATCCCCACGCCGGCTACTCGCCTTAAGTGACAGTTTTAATTTGGAGGGGGCTCCCCTGCGGTGACACGCATCACCGCCACCTTGACGGAAAGGGGCAGTGAGCCTTTCCCGCCTCTTTCTCTTTTCTTTCCTTTTTTTCTATATCTCCTTTTATTTTCTTTATTCTTATCGTCTTTTTTTTTTTCCATTTTATTTTTCCTTTATTCTTTTCATTGTGCCGTTAATTTAAATTAATCTCCGTTATTTTCTTTGTGTTTAGCAGCGGGTCAGGTCCACCAGCAAAGACAGCGGGACTGATCCAATAGTTGTTTTGCTCAAACAAGACCCAGAGGTTAATTTCTTCAAGATGACCCATGAAAAGCGATTAGCCCTGGTCTCCAAAAGAAGTATTTCTAAATTACTTGGAAGCTCTCGCTTTACTACTACCCCCCATAATTAAACGTGTTCAAAGGTGCTGTGCACTTCAAAATATTTCGCCTCCCCGGGCGGACCCAAGTCACCGATAAAAACTTTAAACCTCATTGAGCCCCTCGTTACCTGCCCCGTCACTGCCGGTAAGCGTTAACATTCCATTCGTTATCCCAGCTCTTCGCGGGGATATTCTAACTACATAGGACCGGGAGGAGCATCCTGAGGTAAAATCGAAGTAGGAGCAAACAAAGCTGTACAAAACAATTACTGCACTGCCTGTCCTCTGACAATAATCCAGCACCTAGGTATGCAGAGGCAGCGGGGAGCGGCGGGGGGGGGGGAAGGGTGATCTGATACAGAACCGAAGAAATCTGAACAATTTTTTTTTTTTGCCAAGGTTATTTTTTATCTTGGTGAGCTCAAATCTCTGTAGGAAACATAACCCAGCAGCAATATTGCTTCGCACGCAGGTATGAAGAGTCGCCTGGGCAAGGCGCCCATCGCGGGCGAAGTCGTGCGGGGGCTTTTTCCTCAGGAACCACTGTGGGTCAACGGGAAGAGGTGGCCCGGCCCCTTTGAAAATGTGAGTTTGGCTTCGTTTGCTTCAGTTTGATTCAGCCTCCCCTCACGCAGACCCAAGTGCTGGCCAAATGTCAACATCGTTACGCACACCAGCCAATATTTATTTTCCTTTATGCTCTCAGCCAGGTGGCTAAAAACACGAGCGCTCTATTCCATGGCTGCCACCCTTTAAAAAATTTATGTGTTCCTTCCCTCAAAATAGGTGAGTGTGAGGCGCAGCTAGTACCCCCACACCCTGCCCTTTGCTCGGCGCTGTTCAGCACTGAGAACTTTAGGATAACGGGAGATGACAACCGCGGAGTCGGTACGGCGAGATTGTGGCCGACCACCGCCCGGCGGCGGGCAGCAGGGAAGGCTCCGCGGGCCAGGGGCGGCACTGCGGGCAGGACTCCTGGACTGTTTGTGCGCTCCTTCCCAAAAACACCCTCCTTCCAGCTTTTTCCCCCTACTCGGGAAAAAAAAAAAAAAAAAACAAAAAAAACAACAAAAAAAAACAAAAAACTAAACCAACAAAACAAGAGACAACAAACCCCGAGGTGCTGGGAAGCCAAAAGCCCAGAGCAATTGTGGAACCCCAGGGAGGTGACTGCACCACCTCCAGGTACTCCCCATCGTGCAATGACTGGCCTGCCCAAAACGCCCGGCATGCACAATTTCACCGGGTTCTGCACAGGCGATTCCCACATTTTCAGAAGTGCTGCCCGTGCCGCCCGGGGGAGGTTGGAAGCGGCGCTTAACCCGGGGGCACAGCCTGGGGCACATCGGCCGCGACCCAGCAGCCCCCATGTGCCTCCAGCTCACACCCGGAATCATTTTTTTTCCAAGGCGAAGCCTTGAGGGAGCTTTCCAGCGCGTTGGCGCTGCTGGCGGAGGATAGAGCGAGGGAGACGGTCGCCTGCTCCTTTGAAGGCTGCCGTAGCCGCAGGCGGCTCGTGCCCGGCGCTGCTCGCCTTCCCTGGGCTCTCGCATCAATTTTGCAAGAGGAAAACCAGCAGTGAACCCCGCCTAGCCGGATCCAGGCTTCCTGGAGCTGGCGGGCGGGAGAGCTCAGCCAGCACTGGCCGCATTTCCCCAGTGCCGCAGGGTTTAACTGCACCGCCGAAAACTACAAAAATGAAAACCATGAACCTCCGGATTTCCCAATTCCCCCCATGTCAGGCAGAGATGAAAGGGCGCTTTGGAGACTCGCAGGGGTCCCACCCCGCAGCCTGTAGTGGGACCGGCAAGCGCCCATCCATCCACTTCACGCGGAAATAACATTTCCCATCAACGGGGGCAAAACAGACGGAGTTGGAAACCCGGATACCACTTTCTCGCAAGATCATGAAAATTTCACTGAGAATTGCTCGTGGCGGAGGGCAGACGCGCTGCTGTCCGCCCGGCCCGGCCCGAGACCGGGCTCCCCGCGGAACGGACGAGTGCACGGTGGGGGGGCCCGGAGGATGCTCGGGAGGGACACGGATAAGAAGTGAATGTCAGAGTCTTGACACGGGAAAGCAGCGTCGGTCACGGCTACCTTTGGCAGCAAGAGTGACGGGGAGCAGCCACCCCCCACCGCAATCCCCTTCCCACGGGAGGGAGGGTGCGAGGGTGGGGTGGGAGTGCCGCCCCTGCCTCGCCCTGCCCCCTGGACCGGCCCTGTCCTGGTCCCCTCGCTGCCCCGTCCCTTCTTCCTGCCCTCCCGGCCCCTCTTCTTGGCCATGACCCTACCCCCACACGAGCAACAGAGCCTCCACTCCCGCCCGGCGCCTGGGACTGGGACAGCCTTCGGCCCCAATCACGAAAAATGGTTGCAAACAAAACAATAAAAGCCTCCAATTTGTTAAAATTTTAGGGTTTGAAAGTAAAGAGCACCCAACAGCGCAGAAACACAATAAATTATGCGGTGGCTCGGCGGAAGAGAAGAGAAGAGAAGAGAAGTAGAAAGAGAAGAGAGAGAAGAGAAGAGAAGAGAAGAGAAGAGAGAATGAGAGGGAAAGGAAAGGAAAGAAAGGAAAGAAAAAAGGGGGAAAAAAGGAGAAAAAAAGGGGAAAAAAAAAAAGGAGACACCCCCCATACTGTTTCCAGTGGAGGCAAATATTCGCTGTTGCGTGGCCGCGACCCCTACCAACACTCTGCGGCTCAGCACTTGGTTCGGTTACCCGAGCGCGAGGGCCCCCCACGGACCACTGGGTGGACAATGGTGACACTGGGGTGGGGACCTGGGTGAACATGGGTGCGGTTCCAACCACCCCCCCAGAAGTGCCTGGACTTTGTTTTGGAACTGATCCTTTAAAAACCCACCAGCCCGAAGCAAACCAGGGATGAAACTATCGGTCGCTGAGGGAAAGTTTTTGGCCTGTACAAAGAAATAGTTCGTGACCCCCTTGTTAAAAAAAACAAAACAAAAAAAATTAAGATAGATTCAAAAAATCAGCTTATGTGAGCTAAAAATTCTGGCATGTGGGTCTTTGAGTTACACCCGCAGGACTTTGTTAAAGAAACAGAAAAAACGGCCCCCAGTTTCTGCCACCCACCGGGTGGGGACACGGCCGGTGAGCCCGACCCGGTCCGGTCGGGCCCGCGGAGGATGTCGGGCTTGTGCTGTGCTTCTGTCCGGCAGGGATGCACACGGTCCCACGGCGCCGGCGACCGGAAAATCAGGCGCTTATCCGGAGCAGATCCGCGGGCGACGGACGGGATCGCGTTCTCTGCTCTCTGTAGTTGTGGAGGCCAAAAAAGACTTCAAAGAAGTAAAAAATAAATTACCTGAAACCATTTTTATTTAAAAAAAATACTCATAAGCATGATGCAATCAGCCCGTTTCACCACACACCCTCTATGGTATCAGCGCCTATACAATGTGAACACCACGAGGACTGTCCGCGACCAAAGCTGCGGAACGTTTCCCCGCTTCTTCCCGTGACTAGGAGGATGTTAATCCATGCAGACACAACAGGAGATGTTGTGACGGTAAAGTTCAGCAAATCATACACCGGACTCCAGCATATAGCAAGGGGAGCTGGGGCGAGATGCTGGAGTGCCTCCTGCACTTTCCACATAGGCAGCTAATTCCACCTAAATTCCCTTGGAATTACACATCGCATTTATCACAGGCAGAATAAAGCCACCGCTCAATAAATAAGGTAAATTTCCACCCAGGAATCACCAACCGGATCAAACAACTTTTATAGAGTCTCTCGAAAGGCTATTTCCAAGCTGTTGCGGGACTGGGAGCCCAGCGTTATCACCCCGCATCCGCCGAGGGCTCCGGAAAGCTCCGGGAGAGGTTCTGGGGGTCTCTGCCTTCATCAGCAGGACGGGCTCCTGCACTCACCATCCTTCAATGCCGAGGCTTACAGAAGTCCGGGGGTGGGGGAGCTCCTGTCGGCCATCGTTGGGGATGGTGCCCCGGGGAGATGGAACGTGGATCCACGCACAGCCGCCCTATGCCCCACAGAGACCGGGCATGGGGCTGGGCTGTGGCGGCCGTTCGGCTCCTCCCGCTAAAGGTGCGCCTAAGCCGGGGTGTCCCCCACCCGGGCTGCCCCCTGTCCCTCTGGAGGACACGGGTGGGCGGAGGGGTCTGCCAACGCAGTGAACGGGGGACATGGCCCGGACGCTGCACACACACGCTGCATTTCCTCAGGTTCCCGGAAAACAAAACAAGCAAAACAAACCTCAAACCAAGCGAACAAAAACTCAAAACCCACCCCAACCAGAACACAAAATACAAACAAAGAGCTGCCTTTTCTTTTAACAAGAACAAACAAACTGCGGTTCTCAGCCGGCGGTGTCCTGTCAGCCAGGCAGGAGCGCTGACCGCAGGAACACGGCATCAGGCTGGCTGCAGATCGGACGGGCCGAATGGCTCGTTCTCCGTACCTCCGTGCTCTGTGAAAGCACGCCGGCGGGGAGGACGTAGAGCCCCACGAGCCGCGCCTCCCTCGTCCTCGCGCTCCCCGCCCCTCCGGCCCGTGTGGGACCACGACACCCTCAGAGTGCCCCTGCGCGGGCCGCCGGGCCTGGAAGGCTGCGGGGAGGAGCAGGGGTGCCGGCGGGGGAAGGCTGGGCCAGGGGTCCGGAGGGGCGGAGGCCTCATGCCCCTCGTCCGCAGTGCCCACTTGTCTGCGATGAGAAAAGGGATAGGGAGAGTAAAATAGTCTGTATGGGCAACTTTCTTTTTTCTTTTTCTTTCTTTTTCTTGCTTGTCTTTCTTTTATTTCTTTCATTTCTTTTCATTCCTGCACTTACTTCTTCATTCCTTCTTCCTTCCTTCCTTTCCTTCCTTTCCTTCCTTCCTTCCTTCCTTCCTTCCTTCCTTCCTTCCTTCCTTCCTTCCTTCCTTCCTTCCTCCTTCCCTTCCTCCTTCCTTCCTTCCTTCCTTCCTTACCTTACCTTCCTTCCTTCCTTCCTTCTTCCTTCCTTCCTTCCCTTCCTTCCTTCCTCCTTCCGTCCTTCCGTTTCCTGTCCTTCCGTGACTTCCTTCCCTTACTTACCTTCTTCCTTCCTTCCTTCCTTCCTTCCTTCCTCCTTCACCTCCCTCTCTCTCTCTCTCTCTCTCCTTCCCTATTTTTCCTTCCCTTCCTCTTCCCCCTTCCCCGCCAATCCCCCCCGGTTTCTGTCGCGGTCCCGGTTCTGTCACGGTGCTGTGACTTGCAAGCTTTCGCGGAAGTGCAGGGACCGGTACCGCCGTTGGGTTCCACATGGGCAGCCTGTTCCCCCCCCAGCTCAGCCCGAGCTCCCGCCGGCAGCTGCCGGGGGTGGCGGGGCCGTGCCGGCCCCGGGCATCCCGAGAGGTGTTCCCGACGGGAGCGGGTCCGGGAGCGCAGCTCGGCGTCCAGATCCCAGCACCCGGCTGTGCTCCGGTGCATCGCTCCAATGCCGCCCGGGTGACAAGGCGGGGGCCACCGAGGACCTGCCCTGTCCGCAAGCAGGCTGTGAGAACAGTAAAATACAGCTCCTCCAGCTCCAAACCAGGGTGTGGAGCGGCGGCGACAAGGGTGTCACCTCCCTTGCCTTCCCGGCGGGGACTTTTTACCAGCGGCAAAAAGGGGCGAGGGCCGTTTTCAGCCCATCGGTGGGGTCTCAGGGCTGGGTGGGCTGCGGGAGTGCGCGGTGCCACAGCCCTGAGCTGCTGCGTTTTGTAGGCTGATGCCGTCATAGTCTGTATTTTTTTGTCCTCTAGTTTTCTTGGCTTCCCGGGCTATATTTATCTTGTCTGTCTGGGGCTGCTTCTCTAAGTCACTGTGCAAATTGAAAAGCTTTTTCCCTCCTTTTTCCTCCCCTCCCCAGCTCACCACCTTTTTTTAATTAAAGCCTTTAACTCGCCCAGTGTTTACAGTCTTATGTAAAGTATCAAAACAAACAGACCCTGCCGAATACAAACACCAAAAAGAAGCTGGCCCCCCATTCTTACCCCCTTTATTGTCCAAAAAAAAAAGCGCATCTCACCATGTCATAGCTACAGTTCCAAAAGGAAATTGCTTTTATTTGTAAAGGAGGCTTTAAAAAGCAGTGACATGAAGGGGAAAAGCTCCTTAAGGGAGGAAGGTCATGGGGTTAGGGGTGAGATTAAAGGAGCTATCCCTTTCCACCTCGCAGGGAAAGCGGCGCTGGAGCCTCCCCAAACCTGGGAGAAGAGCTGCCGAAGGGAGGTGGAGGGGGTGAGTGAAGGGGTCGATGTTGGGGGCCGGGACTGGAGGAGGCCAATGGGCTCCAGGCAGTCCCTGATGCCACACAGGCACCTTTCAGCTGTCAAAGGGAGTGGATGCAAAGAGGTAAAATCCCTTCCTTCAATGCCTAAACCCTCACATTCTCTGTGTCATACAACAGGAAACATCACAGCAAGGGAAGCGGCCCCTCCAGAGCTCAGGCTGGCGGTGGGACACAGAGGGCAGTGGGATGCAGGGCACTGGGGCTTGGGGAAGGAGGCTGAGCCCCCTCCCTGAGGCTGCTGCTGCCGTCTATTTGTAGGAAGCTGGCACAGCGATGGAAAGGAAAAGGACCGCGCAAGCCATCGCCCCCAACCCTCCCTTCCCCTCTTCCGCATCCATCCGTGACGGCTGCGGTTTTTGCTGAATTAAGGTCCCTGGTGAAGGCAAGTCAGCGTGAGGGATGCGAGGGCACTTCCCTTCGCCTCCCCACAAAGGCGGCACCCCGCCTGGCCTCAGGCATGGACAGAAGCCGGGGCTCCGGGGTCAGCACCAACAAAGGTGACTGCATCCTCCCTGCGTGCCCTCTGCCTCCGTGAGCCCTCGCCAGTTCCCCTGCCCCTCTGGGTGGGCACGGAATACTCCCCTCACCTGTCTCAAACTGGGGCTGTGCCCAGCCCTGTCCTGCGGAGGAGCCTGGGGGCACTTCTGCAGGGCAGCAGGTAAAAAGGACATGCAGTCCTGGTTTCATCAGGGATAGAAAATGTATTTTCCACTGCTAAGAGGGACGCAAACAACCCTAAGAGTGATGCAAATGTTGATCTTGGCACTATTTGGCATTTGGGTCCTGTACTGTCCGTCTCCCGTTCTCAGAACGTCTCCAGTAATTTGTGATCCCCTTGATGGCACAGGAAAGTGCCAATGGTGACATTTCCCTTCCTCGTGTGCTGCTGCCAGCACAGGGGAGCCGCTGTGACATTTCTCTGCAGCCCTGGAGAGATGTCCTGCAGGAAGGACATTTGGAAGGAGAGCTGTGGCCATGCTTTCAGCTGGGGTGAGGGCGGAGAGGGGACCACGTCTGCCTGAGCCATTCAGGATTGCAAGAGTAGCACCGTGTGCTTGTCCTGCAAACCAGGATGCGGATACAGGGGCGATGCCGCTCAGACTGCACGGGAAGGCGCAGGATGTTTGCTGTGCGCAGCATTTGAGGCAAATGTTCCTGAGGTGACCACTTGCTGCCGTGACCCTGAGCAGACAGCTTTGTCCCTCCGTGCCTCTACGGAGAGGATAATCACACACGGTCTCTCCTGCTCTTTCCTGCAGTCCCAGGGCTCTGTGACATTTGGCTCTGCGGCTTCTGCTTGGCACTTCCAGTCCCCAAATCTATTCTCACTTTCTTCTCCAAAGTGCAGCGGCCACATTGTTCTCGGTATTTAGAGAGCGTGTGTGAGACTGGATGTGTGGGAGGCTGCTCCTCTCCTAAAATATGTGCATTTAAATTGTCCGAGGGAATTACCGACATTAGGCTGCTTTGTTTTTGGGTTTTATTAGTGTCATTCAGTAAATATCCCCCTGCAACCTGGGTAGCGAATGCCCAGCCGTGCTCACTGGAGATGCCACTTGGCACTCTGCCTGCCACAACTGCTGGAGGACGTAAATCCATCCCTCTTTGGCTCGCAGGCATTGGCGCTGCGTTTGCTTGTGCAGAGCTGGCTCCTGCGCCCGTCTGAGCTGGGTCACAGCTCCCCTGACTTAGGGACTTATGTGCCATGGAGCATCTGCAAACTGTGCTGTCTTGGGGGACCTCTCCCAGAGGTGTGGATTCCCCTCACTCAGGCAAACACCAGCGGCTCATGTGGACCAGGAATTTGCCTTTTCCTTTTCCCATACCTTTCTGCATCATCGGTTTTATATAAAACCACAGGATAGACCAGAAAGCCTAGCACACACCACTCACTGCGAATTGACTGGGTATTGTAGATACACACTGCTTCTATAAATATTTATGGAGTTACAGTCAGCCCTGGTACGGGCAAACAAATGTAAATAACGCCATGCACTCCTAGAGTGCTCCGGATGGTGCTGTGAGCAGGAATAGCAGTTCCTTGTGAAATCAATTTAATGAATCACTTATAGTAGGAGGGAAATAATCCCAGCAGCATTATTATGCCTAATGGCAGGAGCATTGTGATGATGGCTGTGTTATCCAGCAAGCCTCTGCCTGGGAGCATGGGCATGGGGAGGGGAGAACTTTCCCAGCAGAGGAAGATGAAGATGAGATGTGGGTGCAGGTGACAGAATTGAGAAAGAAAGTGCTGGATTTTCCTGGCTGCTACACATCAGGATGTTGTGCTGTTAACTGGGATAGTGGCTTTTGGGGCAGGGAGAGGCGCTCTGGGCAGAAGGACTTACTTTGTAGGGAGGAGGGTGAACAGGGGGTGATGACCTAAAATGGATGGGCTCATGTGGGAATGGATGTTGTATGTACTGGGCCCCTCTGGTATCAAGTGGCCCTAAGCAGAAAGTTTTTTTTCAAGTGATTTTGTCCCCTAAATATCTACACTCTCAGCCAACACTGCCAAAACTTCCCAGGACATGGATATCTTGCATTTTTCATCTCTGCCAGAAAAGGGAAGAGATGAACAGTTCCAGGAGGAAATCTCCATCTCCACTCAGAATTTCTCATGTCTTTGGGTGAGTGACTTCATCTTTCTCTTTCACTGGCTGTGGACATATTCCTGAAGTCATCCTCAGCCCATAGAATCATGGAACCATAGAATCATTTATGTTGGAAAAGACCTCTGAGATCATTGAATAGAACAATTGATAACCCAGCACTGCCAAGTCCACAACCAAACCTTGCCCCTAAATGTCACATCTACATGTCTTTTAAATCCCTGCAGGGATTATGTCTCTAGCACTAGGGCCAGACTCATGCACAGGTCATTCCCAAGCAATCCCCAGGAGTGTGAGGGCTCACAGGGCTGACACATGCTGCTGGACACACAGGTCAGTGCTGATCTGCCCTCCAGGGGTGGACAGCGCTCTCAGAACCAGGTCACATTTCTGGAGATCTTTCCTAGCTTATAGTTTTCCTTTGTAGGCATGTTTCAGCCAGGTAATTAATCTGTTAGGCCATGTAAGGAAAGTTAAGGGCAGAAGAGGTAAGCATATGGACAAATCAAAATGCATTTTTTTAATTTCAGCCTATTTTTTGAGGTGTCCATCAGCTCAAACAGCAAGGATCATCTTCTTTATCTGGATGTGGCCTTTGCAGAACTTCTCCATGTGCTGATTCCAGGTATACAAGCTCAGAGGTAAGACCTTCTAAGTGTTGGTAGAGCAGACAGGACAGAGAAAAGTGGTGATTTATTGTTTGAAGAGCTGAGCATCCCAGTTTTGATCAAAGTGCTTTCTGAATAACTGAACTTGAGAGGCAAGACGTGGACTTCCACGTGGGGGACTCCAGCAAGGACATGAAATCTGGATAATTCTGCATAACACTCCAATAGCATCTTTAAAAGTATATTTCTATCAGTCTAATCCTTGACCCCACTGTTATTTTCAATTAATTATTCTATCAGAAACTATTTTTGTCCATGCTTTCCCTCCTTCCCGCAGTTTGCAAGGCTGTACCCAGAACTGTGCTCCCACAAAGAGCTGCTTTGTTTTCATGAGTTTTGGGTTGACACTGTATTGCATTAACATGAATTAATATAGGACACTTAGGCATCATTAGATTTGTTGTGGCATCTTTTCCCATTCTAATGAATGGAGTGAAAGAAAGCGTGTGAAAGAAAACGGGAGAAATGCAAAGGCCAGAAATGCTGCTCCTCATGATTTCTGCTGAAATCAAAGATCTTGTCTCAGGGTTTGAATCCTGCTCCTTATTACAGCACCCAAAATCTGGAGTAGATCCATGGGGCTGAATCCCATTGATAAACTCTTGATGGGGGCAGGCACAGGTCTGTCGTGGCTGAGGACAGGCCGTGGGTAATCAGCTGGGAGAGGATGGATCCAGATGGCAGCTGAGTTGGGCAGTAGCAAAGGGCTGAAAATAAAAGCAGGAATTTTATGGACTCTTAGCTGAGGGGACAGAGCAAAAGGATGGATAAAACAGCCTGAGATTGTTCACCAGCTCAAAGTACCCAGTTAGAAAACACAGTGCATTTTGGAGCACCTCTGAGTACTGGTGTCGGTCTGGGATTTATTCAAACTGAGGACTGTCCAAATTCCCATTAAAGCCCCCTACTCCAGCTCCTGCTGCCAAGCAGAAGCGGGAAAAGGTTTGAAGTGAGAAGCAGCTGGAGCCTTCACGAAAGCAAATGCAGAATATCAAATTGGAGCGAAATTAGGACAACGATTTCTGTGAGCTTTGAAGGCAAAGGCTGTTTGTTTAGCCTTAAAGGAAGCAGGCTGCTCCCGTTCCCGCTTTGCTTGTCTCGGCCTGGGAGGCATCCCTGACGCTTCCCAAAGGCTAAAGCCCTGCCAAAAGGGGCGGAGAGGCCGGTTTCACTTGTGGTGGGGCGTGGAGGGGAGCGCGGCGTCGGCGCGGGTCCCTCGCTGCTCCGTGCCCGGCACAGGCGGAGGTCAGCGGGTCGCCGGGGCTTGATCTGCCCTGATCCCCCTTCACAGGGGAAATGAAGCGACAGGGACTTTGCTCCAGCACAGTGGCCACTTTGAAAAAATGTTTCAGGCAGATAATTTATCAGGTTTAATTGCTCTTTAATCCCCCTGATCGGCCTGGCGTGGAGAAATCCCCTCTGAATGGGGGAGCCGGATTGAAAAGACCCAGGGAGGCTGGGAGGGCTGGAGGGAGGATGGAGAGGGATGGAAGGATGGAGGAAGGATGAAAGGAAAAGAAAAGGGAGGGAGGGAGGAAGGCAAGGAGGGAGGAAGGCAAGGAGGGAGGGAGGGAGGGAGGGAGGGAGGGAGGAAGGAAGGAAGGAAGGAAGGAAGGAAGGAAGGAAGGAAGGAAGGAAGGAAGGAAGGAAGGAAGGAAGGAAGGAAGGAAGGAAGGAAAGATAGGCACACTAATGGAGAGACATAGAGATTGAGGGAAGGAGAGAGAGAGGGAAGGAGGGATTGCCTCTTGCTGTAGCCACACAGCATGACCCCTCTCTGCAGCCTTGTGTCCTGGTGCTGCTGCTCACAGCCTGCAACCCTTTTAGAGATTTTATCAAGGGATTAAAAAGCCCTGGATCACCTCTCATGTCTCCTGGATTGTCTTGCTCAGAGAAGGCCAGACCAAGGTGGGTTTTTCTTGATCATACCCACCCAGGGAAACATTCCAAGTCAGGTTGGACAGGGCCCTGAGCAACCTGATCTAGCTGCAGATGTACCTGCTCATTGCAGGGGGGTTACCTTTAAAGGTGAGTTGGAGTCATCAGACACCAGAGCAAAACCAGACCTTGTTTCAAAGGCAAGTAATACTCACTGTGTGCAGAATAATCCGTGTAGCTTTATTTTGGAAATAATAGATATTTTCTATTTCCTTGGTGTGGAAACTTGCCCAGCCAAGGACTTCTACTGCCTCTGTTTTCATAACTCAACACCAGAACTTGATTATATTTTCCTATTGGATGTGTATGAGCCATTTCCTTTCAGTCTACATACTTACAGATAATTTCACCATGTCAGTTCAAGGTGTATCTTGTCCTTTATCCCACAGATATCATTTTGGTTTTATGACACATTGAAACCAGAATTTTACTTGATTTGGCACAAGAAAAAGCGCTCCAGTTAATTCCCAGTGTTTGACTATTCTGCTGGGAACTTGAGTAGAGTCTATGGAATCCCAAGAAAAATAACCCAGGCTTTCCACTCCAGATTTCATTGATTTTAAATCAAGAACACAAAACCAACTATCGGCAGGTTAATGACAACTAGAAGAAAAAATTGCACTGATGAGCCTGAAAGACCCCAAGATACATTAACCACAAGACTGATTTTTTTAAACCAAATTTCAGTGAAGAAAAGCCTCAAGGAAAACTTCGCAGTGGGAGTGTGCGAGCCTAGGCAGAAGCTGCAGAGATCTGAAGAGATGATCATCCTTTCTCCTGCAAGCCCATTTCCAATTCTGAGCCAGAGTTTATCTCATTACATCCACCCATGAGCTGCCAGCAATGAGTTAGATGCCTGAAATGGGCATTTTTGGGGGATGTGAAGGTTTGATCTGGGGATTTTTTGGAAGGTGAAGTGGCACACTACTGCTCTTCTGTGACCAACCAGCTCTGTAACCAATCATTTTCATCTGTAACCAATATTTTCACATCCATTTTCCCAGTGAGAAGTAATAGAAGAGATAGAATGAAAGAGTGACCAACACAGCAATAATATAAACTCAGTTTCTTTAACCCACCACCACCTAGTTTAGGCAAAACCATGGCATTGCTGTGACTTATTCCCATGGTACATCGTCACTACACGGAGTCCACCTAGGTAATCCCATGTCTCCTAAAAGTAACCCCCAAAACTATAAAGTCATTGAAACAAGGCCAGTTTGAAGGTTGGTTGGCTTTTCAACTCCAGAATTCATTTATAGATGAGCCTGCATGGCAAGAGATCTGCAGGGATTTCTGAGTAATGCAGTAAGGAACAGAATTTCCCCTCTTGGTTCAAAGAGATCGTCCTGTTAAATCCAGGTAAATGATTCCTGATGATGGTAATTTATGAGAGTGGAATCTGAATCATCAACACCTTTAGTTTTTAGCACAAGATCCTATATTGTTTACCCAACATACTGTGATTCCTTCCTTCCATGACTTTTCTGTGGTTCCTTTCTGATGGAGATGTTACCCTCCCTTTCTGTATCAGGAACTGTGGGGAGGGATATTTTGTCCTTGAGACAGACACAGCCCATCTAAGAGCTGCTATGTTTTTTGGCGTGTTTTTTTTTTCTTCTTTTAGCAATTTCTCCTTTGGATGAAGGAACCCTCCCCGAGGCAGGAGAGTTTTTCTTTCCTAGGCATGCCAGGCGTTCCCCCCTCTCACTGCTCTAATTATTAGCATGAGGACAAAGAGATGAGAAGCCATGAATGGGGTCATCTTCACCTGGCAAAAAAATATTAATATATCACCTCTGAAAACCCCAGGCCAGGGTGTGAAAGCACGACTTGATGGGCACTGATGGCAGTGCTTGACTGGCCAAATGCTGGCAGATGCACTGACCCCGGGGCAATGTCTGAGCTCATTTCCCTCATAAACACTAATTTATTGGAGTGAGAAAAGAGAGGGGATGAAAGCCATCTCTAGAATCATTGGATCCTTCAGTAATGAGGAATTTTCCATGTGAAAGTCCCAGGTAATGGTAAGAAGCAGGAAACAACTTACGGTTTTTGGAAGAGGGAACTAACATGGAATGAAGAACAATTACATCCCTTCTGCTTCTTCAGTCTGCTCCAAATCCATGCTGAACTGTCCTGCCTGCAGATCCAGGCTGCCCAGAGAGGGTCCCAATCTGTGCTGGAAATGGAGATTTGGTCTTGTGATTCCAACCCAATTTAAAGCAGATGAAGATATAGCTGAGACCACAGCACTAAATATCTACTGGATTATCATTACTTGTTCAGGTCTATGGAGCCCCATATCCTTGTGCTTTCTTTCCATGTTTTTTATTAAGAAGAAAACCTTTGTAAATTTTTTTTTTTTTTTTTTTTTTTTTAAGAGTTGATTACTCTTTATGGGAAAGGGCATAGCAGGACACAGAAATCAGAGATTACACGAGGTCATTTCATCTTGACCGGCTGCTGCCAATTCCTGAGCTCGGTCTTTATCCAAAAACCTAGAAAACTGTGTCAAGCTTGCTACAATATTTAACCCCCTATGGAATACACTTGTTCCCACTCCTTCTGGCTCAACTAGCACCAAACTAGGTTTTAGTCATACTTAACCCAAACTCCAGCATGGCAAAGGCACCTACTCAAACTGTTGTGAGCATCTTCCCAGGAGGAATTCAGGCAGTGTCCTCGGATGATGAGATGCTGATGAGAGGCAAGCTGCAAGTGTCCGTGGGCTGGAGCACACTGTTCTGAGAAGCAATGCAGTAATGATGCAGGCACCTTCCTGACAACGGGTTTGGTTATTTCAAGGAGCCTGCGTTGTCAGAGCAGAGCTGTTGCCAATTAATTGCTTCGGTGATGGGATCGAAGTCACAGCGAGTCTGGGGTTTTTCCAGCCTTTGCCATGTGAGCAACCAGCACCGGTTCCATGGAGCTGGCAAGTGAGTCGTGAACAGATGCTCAGGAAAATTGGATCATTTACAAAGTGTTTACAAATACTTCCCGCTGGCCCCTTGCCAATTTTGCCATCCTCCCCACTTAGAGAAAACATGCATGTATGTCCCCAGTCACTGTCCTCCGGGTCCTTTCTGATGGGATTGGTGCTGAAGGCATGGGGGGGGGGGGGCTTGTGTCCTCCTCATTACCCCATCCACAAGGAGAAATGTCACTTCAGCAGCCTGGGTGGGGAAGTGGAGGCAGCTGCCAGCAATATTGGGTGCAAGGCACCTCCCTGGTTTGAAGACATTTTGAAATAAAGATACAGCAAATGGCTAATTATGTGCATTCATCTAAGTAGTAAGTGGAGCTATTTTTCCTGTGCTGTCACAGTTAGCAGCTACACACAGCAACTTTGGGTATCCTGACCCAAGGGAACCCCCAAATGCCAGACAAGAAGGACTTGGAACATATTTTTAAGGTGATAAACAGTGAAACAAATTATTCAGGAGCCCTAAGAATAAGCAAGACATGGACCTGTTTGAGCAGGTTCAGAGGACTCCATGAGGAGGTCTGAGGGCTGAAGCACCTACTCCTGGAGACAGTCTGAGACAGATGGGGTTGTTCATACTGGAGAAAAGAAGGTTCTGGAGACAACTTGGAGCACCTTCCAATGTCCTGTGTTTCAGACAGTGGGTTTGGCCACCTGCTTGCATTGTGAAAGAGCACAAGCAGTGCTCCATCTCTGCTGCTGTCAGGACAGGCACATCTCTGAGCTGAGCCCTGGGAGACACTGACAGGGGCAGGGCTGTGCTCCTGCCTCCATCCCACACGTGTCCTGGAGCTTGTGACACATTTGCCCCAATCACAATATTTGGTTATGGCTTAAACCTTCTGCAAGGGAGAGCAGAGTCCCTCAGGGCTGGCTGGGATGATGCTGCAAGGGAGCTAGGTGGGATAAAAATCACCTCCTTCCTTCAGCTGACTTCTTAGTGATGCTATGGCCTCTCTAAGAAAATCAGCAATGCTGATACAGGTCAGAGTGGGCATTGAAACGACTCCAGGAATAAAACTTGCCCCTATGCAGGCACCCACTGATCCTGCAGTCCTCCGAATATCTGTTCTTTGAGCCCCTGACCGCTGCTCTGAAACACAGATTTAAGCCGACCAAGGGGCCCCAGAGCAGTCACCATATCATGCCTTTGTCCCCACAGCTTCCTCACAGACATTTTCTCCAGTTTGCCAGGAGCAGCCTGTCGCAGGTAGCCACGCAGAGATCATCCTTATCAGCTGCTAAAACTCCTACTTTAATGGGAGAACAAGGTCTTTGGCTGGACTTGTCTTCCCTGCTTTGTGCATCCCTGCACGGAGAGCCCTGCCCGGAGTCCATCGCTGCTGCGGCCGCACGGCAGAGGGAGCACACGCCGCTGCCTGCCAGCCCCCGCCGGCTTCAGACCCACAGCTGGCTTTTCATTTTAATTTTCTAGCAACAGAGAGGTGGACTAGACCCGTCCACCCCACCCCCCGGTGTTTTTTTCCTGACCAGCACGGCAGGCTCGTGGGTAGCAGCAGGGAAGAGCTTTGCGTTGGCGGAGGGAGAGCAAATCCTGCAGCGCAGTTGTGGTTTGCTCCCCGGTAAGAGGCTTGGAAATATTGATCAGGGCTGGAGAAGAGATGTGCACAGGAGAAAGAGCACAAGATTTGGGGATTTAAAAGTGATATAATTGGATTTCTGAATTAAACACAGCGAGTGGGAAGGTCAGCAACAAGATGCAGCCACGGGCTCATGTTTTCTCAGCCTTGCTTGCCTGGGTGTCCAACACGAGACCAACCCAGATGATGTATCCTGGGGAAACATTTGTGGAGCAAATATTTTGGAAGTGTCTTTGCTGATAGGTCAAAAAGGTGGCATTGCATCCGTGTGCATCCTGTCAGGCTGTTTTCCCTGCAGTGGGATGGCATGGAATGGTGGTGCATTGGGTTGAGGCTGGGAACTCTTTCTGATGGATGGAAAGTGATCTCTGGTTTACAGGGCTGGCTCATAGTTGCATTTACCAGTGCTTTCTGTCACTAAAAACATTTAAAATATTTAAAATTTATAGCTTTATTTTCTCTTCTGCTTTTTGTTTGTGTAAATACTTAGACACATCTCTTTATGTCCTTTATCTCCTCTTATACAGACCTCAGGGACCACCCTGTCCTACCTTTACCCCCAAGCCCCAAAATCTGCCCCCAGTTCAAGGGGCAAGGCCATGAACCAGAATCTCCACCTGAAGCTAAGACTCTCCAAAGCATCACTCAGGTTCAGGTGGGAACGTTTAGCTGCTAAACGCTGTGCTTATATTTAGGTATAGGGAACTTACTAATCTTTTATTTGCATTTAAACATTTTAAGAGACTTGGGAGCCCCCAAGGAACAAAAAGCCTATGTTTTGCAAATTACCCCTTGTAGTTTTCAGGTATGGAAACCTCCCCAGGGGTTTCCCCACTCCCGGGCTGCCTCTGGCCAGCCGATTTACTGGCCGTGTTTCCATGGAAACAAAAACTGGATGGGTGAAAAAAGCATGGGGAAAAAGTTCTTGTAATAGGTGGCATTTCCCAGTTTGGAAAGTGGGATTTTCCCAGGCTGGACTACTTCTTTTCCAGGATTTTTTTTTTTTTCCAGGAGAGGAGGAAAGGCACACCCTGATGTGGAGACTGATGGGCAGCTGTGGGTTGCCCTAGTTGCCTGCTGCATTCAGAGCAGCACTGCTGGCCTCGAGGCTTTGATGCTGTGACTTATGGCCACTTTGCTGCTATAGAGGTGTCATTTTGGTTAAAAGAAAGTGTTTTCTAATGAGTGGGGCAGGGCATGGGGGCTGGCTCCATCCTGGTTGAGTCCACTCACTGGTGTGACCTTAAGGGATGGTCTCAGCAGCCATAATTCCTCTCCATGTCTGTGCAGAAATTTAATGAAGCTTCTTTACTTTATAGCTCACTATGAGGCTTCATTAAACAGCATCTGCAAAGGCTTTGAAGTCCTCTCTGGACATCTTGCACCACCACCGAGAGCAGTCATAGCAGCACCATCCTGGGCTGCCACAGACACTCTGAGTTGTGATGAAGATATCAAACCCAAGGTGTACCGCAGCCAGCTCAAAGCAAACCCGAAATTACAGTCTCTGCAGGGAGAAGTGACAGCCCTGCTACAGAGATCAAGGATTTATGGAGATGGGGCAGCCAGATCTCTCTCTTGCATCCTGATAGCTGATGTGACACATCAGGTGTCAGGGTAGCTCCTATTCCTGAGAGGTTAAACAAGTCGTACGATCAGGAGGGGCTGACATGTTGGTCCAGGCGAGGAGTGAATCATTAAGTTGTACTCCCCTTGCTGAGACAGGCAGCAGCAGCTCAGCGAGGTTTACGTAGCCTCAGGTGAGCTGTACGACAGGAAAACACACATCTGACGTGAGGTTAGGTGCTCTGAATTGTGAAATGATAATCAGGAGAGCTGCTTATTGCTGAGTCAGGCGGGTCGTGAGGTGCAGGGTTGTGGTTTGGGCTGGGCTTTTCTGGATGCGTGTGTGTGTGTGCTTACACAATAAATCAGTAAATGCATTTTTTATAATATTTCAGGCCTTTTGTTCTTCCTCTAGGGTTCTTTTTTTAATAGTCTGCTTCACTTAAGAACTAACTTTTTAAGTGTCACAAGAGGGAGGAAGGAGGATTTCTTGATGGGAATTAGGGCAGCTCTTGGCTCCCTGTAGAGAAATAAGGCTGGTTACATGTTCAGGGGCCCCTGCAGGAGGAAGTCTGGGAATGGACTGTGTCCAGCATAGAGAAATTATGTTATTTAGACATCATCAAGGAGAGAGGATAGATGCAGGAACATTTACACACGTATCTATTTACACACAAATATACATATATATATATATATGCATATACTTGTATAAATATACACATATGTACATACATATATATATATATATGAAACACCAGGAAACCCCATTTTATACAAATAAATAAATAAATAAATAAATAAATAAATAAGTGTGTGTGTATATATATATATATATATATATATATACACACATATAAAACATTACACACACAGAGACACACAGAGAGAAGGTGAATGTTAACATTTTTACCAGGGTGTGCATACCTGGGGAACATCTCTGTCCTGGGGCTGCTGAGATCATCCCTGTCCCTCACTGGGGTTATTTGTATTTACCAGAGCTGGGAAATGCTGCCACTCCTCTCCTGCCTTTTTTGTGCATCTGGCCTTCCTAACCCTATTTCTCTTCCCACAGCTCCAGCCCATTTGCTTCAGGAATAGGATCAGGAGGTTTTGGGAATGAATCACAGAAGGAGAAACATCAACAACCCGAGCATCTCATGCCTACAAACTTAACTTTGAGAGCTGTGGACACTGGTAAGGTCAAAGGGAGGAATAAAGGTCTAATTTTCACAGGTTTATCACTGCCCAGCCACAGATCCAGCCTGGAATGCTGCTCCAGTGACGAGGGGCAGGCAGGAACTGCAGCACATATGGCGAGCCCGGCCACACGCTGCTCCAGAGCTGTGAGATACGGAAGCACAAGGGCACTGCCACAGAGAAAATATCGGCTCTGGGCTTTGGCTGGCTCTGGGACTTTCTATTCAGAGCCACAGCATTACCTGAACTAATGGCTTGTCACACAGGAGAGGGTTTGTTTACAAACCCTTCTCCAGAGGGAAGAGAATGATGTCAGTTAGAGAGGAGGATGGTGATTGCAGCAGCTACTCACAGCAAAAGGCATATGGTTTTGGGGTGATTTTAGGAGCTGGGATGATGGGAGATGCAGCAGAAGCCCCCAGAGGAGCCTGAGGATGCTGTACCACGAAATTGTGTTGTCTTCTGTCTCCTTGATGATGTTCAGAGAATGTCACTTCCTTTTGCTGAGCACAGTGCCTCTCCAGTTCCTCATGCTGGGACCCCTGAAACTGTACCCAGCCTTGTTCACTTTAGGATCTTCCCTAAATTCCATCAAGAATCTCCTTTCATCCATCTTGTGACATACCAAAAATTAGTTTTCAAGTGAAGCAGACTACAATAATTTAAATTTTTGATAAGAAAACAACCCTCTAAAATATTAAAAAAATGCATCTACTGGTAATCTCCGTTTCTCCTGTTTCAGGAGCTGCTCCCAGTCTGCACAGTTTACCTGGGTAGAGTGAATTGTCTCCAGTTTCATTGCCAGAGCATCAAGAGGAAGTTTCATTATACTAATTTAGCATGAAAATACATTTAAATAGCATTTCATTTTGCCCTTTCACAGTATTAAGTAACTGCAAGAATCTTTTCAAGAGCAATTGCCCACAGCTTTTTGTGCAAATATTCTCTTTACAAAAGTCTCATGATGATTTGGGAGAGGCAATAGGGGAAAAACATGCTTCAGTGACAGAATAAAGGAGAAGTCTAGTGTAATACTCAATACAGTGTTATTTATCCTGTAGCTAATTACAATCATAATCTATGGTATAAGGGAGGCATTTCAATGTCAAATTTCATAGAAGAGATTAACTCTCAAGGGAATATGAAGCAATGGGGGTCGAGGAGTGTTGCAAGAGCTCACCAGCACTCAGGGTCCCTCTGATCCTTCAGGGGAGCCCTCAGCTCAGTCCCAGCCACATTCCTAAGCAGCAGGCAAGTAGATTTGGAACTGAGTAATAAATGTATTGGGTTAGCTTATTCAATTCATAGAATCTCAGAATGGTTTGGGTTGGAAGGGATCTTTTAAGATTTAGTCCAAGCTCCCTGCCATGGGCAGGGACTCCTTCCACTATCCCAGGTTGCTCAGAGCCCCATCCAGCCTGGCCTTGGACACTTCCAGGGATGGGACAGTTTCTCTGGGCAACCTGTGCCAGGGCCTCACCACCCTCCCAGTAAAAGATTTCTTCCAAATACCTCGTCCATACCTGCCCTCTTTCAGTTTGAAACCATTACCCCTTGTCCTTGTCACTCTCCCCATCTTTCTTATCAATCTTCTTCAAGTATTTAAAGACTCAGTAAAGTCTCACTGGAGCTTTCTTTTCTCCATGCTGAACAGCCTCAACTATCTCAGCTTGTTTTCAGAAGAGAGGTGCTCCAGCCCTCTGAGCATCTTTGTGGCCTCCTCTGGACTCACTCCAACAAGTCAATGTCCTTTCATGCTGGTGACCCCAGGCCTGGATGCTCCAAGAGGGGTCTCACAGGAACAGATCACCTCCCTTGACCTACTGACCACACCCAGGATGTGGTTGGCTTTTTGGGCTGCAACTGCACACGGCTGGGTGGTTCAGTTTTTCATCCACCAGTGTCCCCAGGTCCTTCTTGGCAGGGCTGCTCTCAATCCATTCACCCCTCAGTGTGTACTGACAGAGGGGATTGCCCTGGTGCAGCACCTTGCACTTGGAATTGTTGGACCTCATGAGATTTTTATGGGCTTATTTCTGACACAATTACACCAAAACCGTACAACAATTTTGAAATGTTTCAACATCCAAAATGTGAAACGTTGTCAAAGCATCAGACTGACATCTCTTCTCCATGGTCAGCCGGGAAGTCACTGGGCAGCAGGTTTACAAGGGCAGCTGTTACTATTCAGCAAAAGCATTTTACAAACCAGTGCCACAGACTTCCTGCATGAGGACCCTCCTCTGTCCTGCATTTATGGTTCTAATGTTTATCCAGCTCCCTGTAAGGTTAGTGAATGATAATCTGCACTATGAAATTATGAACTATCAGGTAATAAATCAAACTGCTTGTTCTGGAATAGAGGGATTCAGTATCAGACTGGGTATTACGTATGCAGGCAGAGACCAGAAATATTCAGGTAACACCCGTGGTGTTTTCCTGTCACTAATGAGAATGAACTGCATGGTATTGGTTGCCCATCAGGTTTTCCAAGCAGGAAATTTGCTCATAACCTTTTTGACACGTGCCTCCAGAAGCTGAGTGAAAAGGATCCAAGTGCCAGTAATGCTGTCTCTGAGAGGGCCTGTTCAATTAAATCTTCCTCAATATGTCAATCACCTGCTAAATGCAACTGCTCTGAGCTTGGGAAGGGCAAATCAACAGGTTTAAATGATCCAGGAAGGGCTGGATCACAAGAGCTGGTGAGTGGCCATGCCACCAAGGGGACACAGAGCCCAGGCTGAGACCAAAGCAACGCAAATGTAATTTCCGAACGATGGATGTCCCCTGAACTCTAGCACAAAATGAAGCACTCATGCTCTTTGGGATGATGTACTTCGTTCCAGGAACCAGAGTAAAGTTTTCAGGTACTGCACTAATTTGTTGAACACTGATACTGTAGTGACCTTGCAGGTGACCTTGGAAAAGAGCAGTGGGCCTGTTTGTTGTCTGTTACTGAATTGTAAAAGGTAGCTAACAGCTCCCTTCTCCCATGGACCTGGCTCTGTCGATTGAGAGCTTGTTGGAATGAGGAATGTTGTTGTTTAAGCATAGAAAACACCAGGTGAGTTGCTCCCTACACGTGCCAGGGCTGCATGAGGCAGAGAAATAATGATGACGATGACAATCCCAACAACAATCATCCAGCTAGGGAAAACCTGGTTTATAAAACAACTGAGTAATTAAGAAGTATTTGCTCTAAAAGATTTAATGTGTGCAATTCCAGGCAAGCAAAATTCTTGTGGAATCACATATTCAAATGCTGTCTGTGCTCTAGAGGGTAAAGCCCTGCCTGTGCCTCCCTGCACTGTCTCGTCTCTGGGCTCTACCTAAAAATAAAACCCTAAGCAAAAAAGAACAAGCCCCCCACTGGCAGCCTGGCACGGAGGCAGAGCACAGTCGCTGCCAGGCATGTGGTCTCTTTGTCCTTACAGGTCAAACCTGGAACCGAGTTAGGGATGCCAAGTCTCCAGATCAAGACTCGGAGCCTCAGCTCCCTCTTGCCTGTCTCCTGCCTGGCAGCCTGTGACCAGGAGCTGTCCCTGGACCCCTGCCCTGGGGGCTCAGCCCTGTGATGGTACCAAAGCCCAGCACCGAGGTCAAAACAAGGTCTGAGGGCATCACTCGAAGTGAGAAGAGCCCACTCCCCCTCACCACCATCAGCAAAGGAAATAAAACTGGAGAATTTTTTTCACCTTGTGGCCCCGCAGCATGTTCACCCACACTTGTGAAAGTCGTCACATCGCAAGAACTCAACTTCAGAGCCAGCCCAGGGCAAGTGGAAATAGGAGCTTCATTTTGCCAGTGCTTTCTACTGTGTCTCCCTTGCTGGTTGCCCAGGGACCTGAGTCTGTTTCCTCAGGGGGGTGTGGGAGGGAGGCTGTGCTGGGGTCTGATCCCATTTGTATCTTCCTACTTGCCAAAATCCAGGATAAACCACTGTAGTCCCAGCCCATCTGAAGCACAGCAGAACTATAAAAGCCATGCCTGAGCTTTCAAAGTGGAAGTGACCTGCTCTCAGGTGATGTCTTTTCAATGTCAGGACCCTGTTCTTCAGTCCCAGCTAGCACTTGTGTTTTCCTAGGCACAGGGAGATAAAAAGGACCTAAACCAAACCCACATAATACAAAATTAAAAAAAAAAAAAAAAGAAAAAAAAAAGGAACATGTCAAGGTTTCATATTACTCTAAATCATCACATAAACAGCACCATTAAAGCAACATTCCTGAGAAAGGAATTACTCTCACCCATCCTCTCCCCTGCCCCTGACTCCCAAGGCAAGGGGCTGAGAGGTTACAAATAAAACCTTAAAGGAGAGAAATTTTGACATCGATTCCAGCAATTGGGATTTCTAGTATGTCTCAAAAAAAGTGTCAAATCTGTCACTCAGTGCTTACAGGTTATCCTCTGTGAGCTCAGGCATGAGCCTAGTGTGTTTATTAAACCTGTGGCCTGGTAGAGGAAAGGTGTCTGTCTGAATTGCAATACAGTTGATTTTCAAACTGTTGGTTTAAAACTCTTTGTCCTGGTTTAGTGAATTACTGAACACTAGGATAAAGTGTTCAAACACAGATTCTTGTGTCTTGGTACCAGGTGACTTGCAAATGGCTTTGGCCCCTTCAGCAGACACTTAGGGCTCTGGGCTGGCTTTTTCTGGGTGGTGTAGCATAGCAAAATAAGATGCTCTTGTGTTCCTCTATGAGTATATCTGTCTAGAGGGATAGATGTGAGCTGTGTAAATATATGTATGTGAGGTTTAATTACATGGGGCTGGCTTTGTTCTGCAGTGCTCAGTGACAGGACCTGCCCTTCCTTGCACCCTTTGGGGTCCCCTCCTGCTTATCTGCCCCAGCCCAGCACTGGCCCTATTGCTTCTCCTGCTTCCAGAGCCACAACCCTTTCTTTTCCCCATCTACACCAGCTGGGAGGCCCGGGAGCAGGAATTAGTCTCTCTCTCCAGAAAATTTTCCCATTTATTTATGTTTCCCTCTTGCACAGGGAGATCCCACCAATCTCTGAAAGCTGTATGAAGTTATTTGCTTGAGTGAACTGACAGCAGCCTCTGGGCTAAACTTTTGATCCGTCAGTTTTCTGCCACCTTCAAAAAGCACGGCTGGCTGCAGGCAGCAGCCATCCTGTGCTGGACGGGACCAGCACGACTTGCCACGGGCAAGGGGAGCCAGCAGAGGAGGATTTGGATCTCCATCCTCTTGCTTGGCACCAAGCCCCCAGTGTCCAGATGTGGGCATCTCCTTCATGGCACAGGGTGTGCACCGTAAAACGCACACAGAGATCCTGCTGTTGAAGCAGACCAGAGCTGTAGGGGCTTTTTCTTCCTTCAGTGACTCTCTTGGTGTTGTGCTTCAGGAGACCACCTCCTTCTCCTGTCCCTTAGGCAGGGGAAAACTCTCCTGTCACCCAGTTCTGTCCAGTTTTTCTAGAGCTTGCTGGCAATACCTGTGGCTGACTCTCCTCTTCAGTGAAAGGTGTTTTTCAGAGCCTGTCATCATCTCGTATCCTGAGGCTTTTCCACACACTCACAGAAATTCAAAATGATCACACTGATGCCAATGTTGTTTCAACATTTACACTTCTGGGACGAATACCTTAAAAATATGTGACAGGGATAAAACTGTAGGGATGGATCCAAGCACAGACGGCAGGAGATGGAGTGTGGAAGCTGTAAGGTAAGAAGGCTTCGAGTCTACACTGGATAGCTGAAATTTCTCACCCCAGCTTCTCTAAGATGCATGTAGATCATTATGCTGTGAAACTTTGTTCCCTAAATAAATGGGTATGAAACCATGGGTACTGTGCATACACGAGGGTAAAGCAAAGCACATCCATCACCCAGCAGATACTGAGATGTTTCATGCTGTACCAGAGAGATACAGAACATGGCTATATTCTACTCTGGACTAAACCACATCCATCACAGACAAATCTTCTGAGTGGGATGTAGATGGAAGTCTGTGCAGGGGATTCCCAGTGGTACCATCCCTGTTTGTGAGCATCACAGCAGCACCAGAAAGTTTTGCAGGAATGAGGCATGGGGGACAAAGACAAGGAAGGAAACTGTCTGCCACAGGGTAAATGTTATCCCTGGTCCCTAAAAGGACAGAACTTGGTTTGGCACCTTGTAGTCATTCTTGCTCATCGTTCTCAGTTGAGGCCTTTGAGATGGCCCAATTCTGAAGCTGTTTCTCAGTCTTTGTTTCTACAGTCTTTCCCCATTAATATGCAGATGTGTTTGGCTGAGAAGTGAATGAGAACAGCAGCTCTGTCCACAGCTGGACATCCAACTCCACACTTAAGGGTACAACGAGTAGCCTGATAGTCTGAGACGGGGAGCATCCAAACTCCTCACAGGGTTATAGGAGGGGATCGACATATCTAGCAAAAAATGAGTTTTCTCACTGTCTCACTGGAGAATTTTAAGCCCAATTTGGCTGTTCACAGCTGTGCAGGAAAATCTGTAAATCAAGAAGTTACTTCAGGCAAGATTTAAAATGCTCTAATTGCCTTTTGGATTTATGACAAAAGTACCACGAGAGACAAACGGGCTTCAGTACTCCACTGGCATAATTTAGGGGAAAATATAGCTTTCCTTCTGTAATAAGTCATTATTGCATTAGATTTAGTGTTCACACTTTCCCCATTAATATTGCAGGGCATGTAGGTATAGGACAAAGGGGAATGGCTTTAAACTGGAAAAGGGCAGTTTTAGATTAGATGTTGGGAGGAAATGCTTCACCATCAGGGCAGTGAGGCACTGGCACAGGCTGCCCAGAGAGGCTGTAGATGCCCCATCCCTGGAAGTGTTCAAAGCCATGTTGGATGGGACTCTGAGCAAGTGGGAGGTGTCCCTGCCCATGGCAGGGGGCTGGAACCAGATGATCTTTAAGGTCACTTGCAACACAAACCCTTCTGAGTTTCTATGAGATTAATCCCAGCTCAAGTATTTAGCTTCCTCTGCTGGGTATTTTATTCCTCTGCAATTTTTTTGGAGTGAGAATTATAAAGCCAAGTTAAATAAGTGCACATAAATTATGGAAAAAGCTGTATGATGTACAGGAGACACTAAATTAAGGCTATTACAGAAATGTTCTGTTCTGTGCCTGGATGTAACTTACTGGCCTCGTATGAGTTGAATTATAGGCAAATGCTCACAACTTTAATTTCCTAAAAGCCCTGCTTTGGGGAAAAAAATGCAAAAATAAATGATATGTCACAAATATAAACAAGCAGGGATCAGCCCTGGATGTGGGAGTGCACAAAACCCTTTGCTGCATTAACCTTGTGTCTGAAATTTGCTCAGCAAGGAGCCGTCCTCTGGAAATGGGAAAGAATGAAACTGGATGTTATTCTTTCTGGAAATAAGGGCAGTGGGGAGAGATATTTACCTGTTTAGAAAGAAGACCATGACATTTCTGTACAGGTTTTGATGGCTTTTCAAAAAATTCATGTTACTGGGTGGTCTGATTTGTATTCCCTGCATTGATGTGTATTGCATTTGGCTCCAACAGCAACAGTGATGTTACTGGGGGATGGGTCTTTTTTTTAAAGATAATTTCCTTTTTTCAAATATTCTTGAAGTGCAGCTTGTATTAAACTGGGTAATAATTAGATAGTGAAAATGCTTCTATCTAATGCTTAGATTATTACAAGTGCCTGAGGCAATTCTTCAAGGTTTATAACAGACATAGAAATCAATGTTTAATGTCAAAAGTGATCCTGGAAGGTGTTTATTGAGAGTTATTTTTTAATATAAAGTGTAAAGATTAAAAAAATGCTTTTATTCTTAGTTTTACTTGTAGCGGTGACTGGGGGAAAGGTGTAGTATCATCAGGGAGAAGTATTACCATAAAAGCTGGTGTCAAACCTTCTTTCAAGATTCTTGATCCAAAATACCAGTTAAAACCAAACCAAGTCAGTGTATTTAAAGTCAATACCCCCCTGATTGTTCTTACATTACACTGATTTCTTACATCTGCTATAAACCAGCACTAGACACTTTCATTGGTGAAGCTTCATTACTGAGCCCTGTAAGAATCTGCCCTTTTGAGAGAAACTTTTGGCGGATCTGGGTTTAACATCCATTAAAAAATCTTCTACCACATGGTATGAAGTCTGTTTTCCTGCTGCTACAATAATACACTCAGGAGCAGCTGGGACAGCAAAGCTGCTTCAGCATCCTCTGCCACCCTTCATTCTGCTGTTTCACCCTTCACCCTTCTCTTCCACCCTCCTCTGTGTTGGAAGAGATTTTAAAGATTGTCTAGTTTCAACCCCCTGCCATGGTCAGGAATGCCTTGCACAGGACCAGGCTGCCCAGAGGGCAATCCTGTGGGATCATAGAGATGGGAACCAGTCACCCCAGGCTGTCTGCTCGTGGGCATGAAGCTGGCAGAGCTGCCCATTTAGGTACCCAAGCTGTCTTGTTTCATCCCATGGTCCCTGCTCAGGACCAGGATCACAAACACACATGGAGTCACTTACACTGGAGACAGCTACAGCTAAGTGGGGTAATCCCACTTTCCAATGTCCAAACGATTTAATAGAGACGAAACCCAAGAGACATTACTGAAATGAGATAAATCTGGGCAGAAATGATTGCAACAGCGTTTGGGGAATGGAAAAACAGCATATACCCTGGCAGATACAGGGTCGAGAGAAAGATGCAGTTCCCTGGAGAAGCCTGGGTAGGAAAAAAGTGAGTGATGTCTCCACAAGTCATCAGTGCTTGCTTGGACCCCATCCTGAAAGTGCTTGAGTTGTACCTGTCTTGTAAAGGGCAGCTTGGAGGCAGGTGATTTCCTTGGGGGCTGTAGGAGTGGGATGGACACATTGGATCCCAGGTGCTTTCCCAACACTTTCACCTGGCTGAGGGGAGACTGGGAATGGAGCTTATCCCTTCAGGGGGATTTTGCAGGGCAGACTCTCACCTGTGGCATTCCCAGTTGCTGTCCAAAACCTGAGTCATCATGGGCTTGAGGAGGTTTTGAGTAGAGGCTTCACCCTTTAGAAGCATCCACCTGTCTCCAAGGCTGTTGGAGCAGCCTGAGGGATAAACTTGGGTGTGACATTTGCAGTGTCTATGTCCACACCTGGGCAAGGTATTCCAGCTGTCTGCTCACCTCCAAGTTGCATCAGCAGCCCCAGCTCAATAAGGTGAGAAAAAGGCTTTCCAGAGATGGTAGCTGTAGGTCAGGGAATGCCTTTTATCACAGCTGGAAGGGTAGATGAGGTTGTGTCAAAGCTGGAAAGGCAGGAGAGGTGCATTGCACCCTCACTTTCCTTTAGATCTGAAATGCCAAAGTCTCACTGCTGTGTGCAATTGGCCCAGCAATCTAATGAAAAATACTATTTCTCCCCACAAACTCTGCCTCATTCAAATGCTTCACTAAGGATGAGCAATAACTGCCACTACAGCAGTGTTTTCAACACAGTGGGAAGATTTCAAGCTCTCCTCAGGGCAGTGAAGCCTAAAAAGTATGAGATCATGGCAGTATTACCTGCCTTTTCCCAATACATTGCCATGCACTATGCAAACAGAGCTAAATGTGATTTGGGCTCCAGATATCAGCAAGAACACACAATGGAGAGATCAGAAAATGTCTCCTGGTGGAAGACATCAGGTTAAAAAAGGAGAAAATGCTTGAGGAAGGATGGCGTTTAAGATGATTATTGAAAAAACAGAAATTCATGGTGGAGGTGTAAATCTCCAGGTGTAAATCAGCACAACTTTGTGGATGGTTATGTTTGCATTAGCCAGGGGTCTACTCCCACGTGTTTGATCAAATGTGGCTCAGTACAGGGGGATAAGAAGTGGGAGAGAACAACTTCCTCCTCTGAGGGAGAGCTGGAATGCAAAATATGTCTAAAATAATACACGACCCAAGTAGTCTTTCAGCCTTTCCCAAAGGGAAAATACACTTCTCTACAAGGAAAATGCCACATATCTCTCTTCAGCCCCAGGAAAAGAATGAGGTCACATCTTTCACTAATGCTGAAAGAGAGGGATTTTATTTTGGGGCAGGGTTTCATCCCCTTCTAGTAACTTGACATGCCTCACTGCGGTGCTATCCTGGTATTTATCTTATTTTGGGCTTCTGACAAAAATATTCCAATTCTCACTCAATCCAAAGGGCTAAATCCTGCATCACCAAGGCAATGCTGCTATTATGGAGGAAATGGGTTTGCCCCTTGCTTCCATCAGTGTGAGTTGGGAGCAATTTTCCCTAAGTTAAAAGGTGAAAGCTGTCCCACTGACTCTGACTGCAGAAGGGTTTCTTGCCTGGGAATGAGGGAAAAGAAGCCAACTTCATAAACCAGATTTTGGTCTCTTTACACAAGGACAATTTGTAATAAACCCTGTGGCTAACGTGAAGTTATTGCAGATTTGCACTGGCATGAATGAGGTCAGAAACCAGCCCGGGGTGGCTGGGATAAGGCGGCACAGAGGCGTTGAAGCAGAGAAATTTGGAGTTTGACTTTCTGCAGCCCCTAACTGATCTCAGTGCAGTGACACCCTGCCTTCAATGTATTTTGGGTCAAATTGATGAGTGTCATGGCTCAGGACCAGGCACACCTGACATGGAGAGAGCCATGCAGAGCTTGTTGGAGCAACCGTGTGCTAATTAGAGCTGTCTGCTCAATGAATTTAGCTTCAACTGCTTGCAGAGTGTCGGCAGCTAGATTGGGATTTCCTCAAATTGATTTGTAATTTGAGGTTACTCAATTAATTTTTCTTTTTTTCTTTTTTTTTTTTTTTTTTTTTATTTTTCTTTTTTTTTTTTTCCTTTTTGCTCTTCCTTAATCACACAAGTGTATGAGTCCCCGAATCTGCACCTCCTTGCTTTGACAGGTGCCTGAGATCCCCAGCTGGGTGCCCTCTCCAGCATCACAGCCCTGACTTGGCCACCAGTGGGCCAAACCTCCCAAGATTCACCATCTATTAGGAAGGAGGCTACAAATAAGCAGGATGGAGGAAATTCAACCCTTTTTCTTCCCTTTTCTGGGCCACACAAGCCTTGCCCAAGGCATTATTCATAGAAAAATTAGGCTGCTGCAACATTCACTGGCGGGGTGCAGAATTTAAATAGAATTTTCACTTGTCCCAGTTACACAAAGTCAGCCTGATTGTCCCATTCCCTATGCTGGTGTGAAGTGGAAGTAATTCCAGTCCTGAAGCTGGGATTTATAGCTCACTGGAGGGAGAGATACTGCAGGAGGCATCGCATGGCAGCAGCTCTGGGCAGCAACTCTCAGTCCTGGTGAGTTGGGTCATAGAATCATAGAATGGTTTGGGTTGGGACCTTAAAAACCATCTGGTTCCAACCCCCTGCCTTGTGCAGAGACACCTTCCACAAGACCAGGTTGCTCAAAAACCCAACCAACCTGGCCTGGAACACTTCCAGGGATGGGGCATCCACAGCTTCTCTGGACAGCCTGTGCCAGGGCCTCACCAATCTGATACTGAAGAATTTCTTCATAATATCCACTCTAAACCTGTTGTCTTTCAGTTTAAAGCCATTCCCCCTTGTTCTATCACTACCTGCCCTTGTAAAAAGGCCTCCACTGCGTGAGCAGCACTTCTGAGGTGAAAACCAACATGGATGCAATTCAAATTTAAAGCATTTTTTTGTGGCCCAGCATTGAGTACCAGCATGTTTGGAGGCAGGGAATGCGGAATGTGTATGAGTGACTGCTGCACAGTTATGACCCTGCATGGGTAATGTTTTATGGTGTTCACCTCCCACCACATCTAACAAGGAGCAACCAAAGGACCCACTTTCCTTTCCAGTCCTTCAAATCTCTCACTATTTTGAGATTCACAGATCAGAATCGTTGTGCTGTAGTGGCAGTTTTGTGACAGGCAAATCTGGCTGATTCCAGGGGAACGGTGCTATCCCAAAACAAATGGTGTTTTTTTAGGAATGGTTTGGTTTTGAGAATGAAACTGTGGCTTCCATTCAGAGACATTTTTTGCAGCAGCTGAGCCCAGTGACACGAAGAGCTGTACCCTGCAAGGTGATGTGAATCCTCTGCTGCTGCTGCTGCTGCTGCTGCTGCTGCTGAGCCCTGGACACTTGTTCCAGCACTCAAAGTCAGCCATCTGCTGGGGGGAATATCTGGTGCATTCTGTGCTCAATGAACTTCCCTTTCCCCTTAGGATTGTGCTCCAAAACACATAAAATACCCTGGAAATGATGCCAGGCATTTCTACCTGCCCACCCAGGTAGAATGGTTCATAATTTATGCACTTAAAAAAACACCAACACTTCTCTAATATTATGGGATTTTCATGACAAAGATGTTTGTTCTGGTTTCTGTTCAACTTTGCCCCTGGAGTGGGGAAGAGCCCAGAGCTGTTACTCACTGCCTGTGGCTCTTCCAAGAGGGAGCTCAGACCCGCAGCCAGGCTTCCCTCCTCTTGACTTGAGATTTGCAATCAGAGCAATTCCACTGACTTCAGAGAGCAGCTTCTCATTTCCAAACATATGCTTAGGAATATAATCAGGCTTACAAATCTCCACTGACGGCAGAGCCGAGTGCCAGCTTCCCTTAACAAGTAATGCAAAACACTGCTGGGGGGGGGTGAGCAGCACGAGCCTGCTACCCAAAGCTCAACAAACCCCAAAATGAGCACAGTCACGGCCTCATCGTTGGAAATTAACATTTTATGGGCAGGATTGGAAGCTTGTGGGTGCTTTGGTACTGTGAGAACATGTCATACCTGCAAAAAGGTGGTCTCTGCAATTGTGGCATTGCTCTGCTGCCTGCGGGATAGAGGTGGACATAGGGCAGGAGGGTCTCTGAAAATAACCAAACCTGAGGGAGAAATAGTATGGCTTTCACCAGCAACACCCAAAGCACAACTCATAGGAGGTGTGGGTTTCTCCCACCCACCCCTGAGCAGCCCATTTCAGCTCCAGGTATCAGCAAAGGATGTCTCTGTGCTCAACCTCCCACAGGAGAAGCAGATGCAGCAATAAAAACCTCACACTGCTCAACATCTTGGTGCTCCAGACACATCTCTGCTGATGGGAATCATGGTCACTGTCAGTAAATGGATTCATCTGCCTGGCTGCTGCTGGAGCTGGAAGAAACAGTGCCCAAACTTTTGTCAAAGCTGCAGACATGCTGGGCAGGATGTAGCCCAGTGTCTTCACATTGGGCTCTACAATGTGAGTGAAACAGAGGTGAGCTTAGCAGAGACTGGTGCCACTGGAAGGGTGCTTGGGACACTCATGTGGTGGTGGTAGATGTCATCAAGAGTCTACAACAGACCAAAGATGTTCTGCACCAGCAGCTGAAGGTTGAGGAGGGCTTCATTTGAGCAACACAGAGCCCAGGCTCATGTAGGTGTCCACATCCAGACACCAGCATTTGCAGATCCAGTCTTCTGCCAGTTGTCCCCCTGCCCATGTTGTTCCTCAGAAGACTGTTCTGACCATTTCTTACCACTCTGACTATTTCTGCATTTAATGCCTGGCCACTGTTTGCAGCCTCCCAGGTGGTGCCTAGCTCCAGAACAAAACCAAGTTCCCATCCTATTCAAAATTCGTGAAAAAACCCTATGGAAATGTTAAATCCTCCATGTGGACCTTAGGAGCAATGAAGTGGTTCTGCTCCGTGCAAAGCCTCAAGGAAAAATTCAAACCCTCCAGGACCATTCACTGTGGGTGGACATCCCCTCAGTCGGGGCTCTCTGAGGTGGGTGCAACACCAAATGCAGCACAGCACCACCCAAAACCCGTGGCTGAGCTGGTAAAACCCATTCCAGCTCTCTGAACGGCTGCTCCCTGGCTGTACTGGCACCATGCCCCCACCTGCATGAGGCCAAACACATCAGCACCTCCAAAAAGACCAGGACTGGCAGCACCGGGGTGTGGCTGGGTGACAGGACACCCCACCACTGCCTTGGGGCACCCCGTGGCCCCAGGCCCACCCAATCCTACTGTACATCCCTCTCTGTGTCCCTCTCTGCCCCTCTCCTCTGCCGAGGAAAATGGAACTTGCCTTTTGTCTGGCAGGGGTCAGACAGAGCCGGTTTGTTCGATAAAGCTTTAACGCTTTGTGAACACGCAGAAAAGCTCAACCCGGGGCCCTTTGACAATCTCCATTGTTTTGCGGCTAAAAAAAAAAAAAAAAAAAAAGGAAAAGAAAGAAAAAAAAAAGAAAAAGAAAAAAAAAGAAAGGCTGGTTCGATTTAAAACACCAAGTTCATGGCATTTCAAAGAGAAATGATACACAGCGTATGGATTTGTGTGATACAGGGAGATAAAGCTAGGAATAAAATGCCAGGCAGGAGCATTACAAATGCTGCTCTCGGGGGTGAGCCTGGTATTTTGCCATCTGATTATTTTAAGTGGTTTCCGTCTCTGCAGCAAAATCTCTGGCATTAGCTTCACATCCCAACTCAGCGTTTGGGGCAAAGTCTGGGAAAGGAAAAGGTGTGAAAAAAGATGAAAGAATAAGTGATACTTTTGCCCTAATGTCTCTCGTGCCTGGGAAATGGCACGTAGATGTGTGTACGGTCCGCTTCAGCCACACTGGGTTCATTGTCTGCAAAATTCATAAGCCATGTAATGCATCAGTTGCCAAGCAAAGCTGGAATATGGGGACCCTCCCTGCAATTTATCTAAGGACTAAAATAAAATAAAATAAAAAAAGTGGACTCATGAAAGAATCATACGAGCTGGCACGGAGGTCAGTTGATTGAATATTTCATTTATTGAACGTGCGGTTGCCAAAATAAATAACTCGAGCAGGAAAGCAGTAGTCAGGAAATTGAATGTGGGTTTTTTTGTCTCTGGTGAAGTTTCCCTTGAGTGATTTCCTTTGGAGGCTGCTGCTGCTGCCCGCGGAGCGCATCCCTCTCCTCCGGCTCCGGCGGCAGCCCAGGCACCGGCGGCGTGCTTCTCCCAGCCAGCCTCCACCAGGAGAACAAAAATGTGTCGTTTCACTGTCCTTATAATGCACAGAGGAAATAGGATTAGGTCCAAATAGCAGCAAGGTAAGTAGGATTAATGGCTGGCTTAAATAAACTCTGCCGTTCCTTACAAGGCTGCTGGATATTGTTTCCGCCTGGCTGTGCTGCGTGCCAGGCAGCGCGTTGCTGTGCCCACGAGGTGCACGTGGAGATAAGGCTGGGGTGGGGATTGGGAATTTAGACCACTTTGCGGAATTCTTTTCTTTTTTTTTTTTTTTTTTCTTTTTTTTTTTTAATAAGAAACCTGGCTTTTGCCGTTGTGAGACGATGAAACCCCTCCGTGGGAGAGAGGGGAGAGAAGGATGGAAGGGTGAGGGGTTGAAAGGATGGAGACATGGAAGGATGGAGGGATGGGGAGAAGAAGGGATGGAAGGATGGAGGGATGAAGGGACGCAGCCTTTGTGAACGCCTCTTGCCCCCTGGCGTCCCCTCGCTGCAAGGACAGCCGGGGATGCCGGGGAGAGCGGGGAGGGGACCGGCGACACCGGAGAGGGGGCCGGGGACACGGGGGGAGGTCGCCACGGGCCGTGTCGCTCTCTCACGGCCTCTTTCCCCAAAACCCCAACCAACAAATCCAGCCAAACCGACGCAAGCGACACCCCCGGGCAAAACTTGTTTCTCCCTTCCCAAAACACCTTCTAAAAATAAAGATCCTGCCCAGTTCCTCAAAGGCAGTTTGAAGGGCGGGAACGGGGAAAAAAAAAAAAAAAAAAAAAAAAAGAAGTGCAAAAGATTTAAAGAGTTGGTTGCTAGGAAGGGAATGTGGTGGCTTTTTTGGCATTTCAATCCTCTTTTGCATAGTCTCAGTTTCAGCTGGCAGATCAGGAGCTATGTGGTTGCCTCCATTAAATCTGTTTCTCATTGCAGGCTGACAAGATTTTAAGAAAGGTTCCTAATGACCGATACAGGTTGGCATCGCAGCCGAGTTTTGTAATTAAACGTTACTGAGCAGCGGCAGTAGCTGGGGATAAATGTCAAGGCACTTTCTTTTTTTTTTCTTTTTTCTTCCGCGATTTTCGGAGGAGAATCTGGATATGTCACATGGAAATTGCAACTGCCAAAACAATCTACCAGGAGCACATCAATAAAAATAACTTCCACATACCTCCCCAGTGAGCCAAGGAAATGACACTTAGTGGCTGTCGATGCTGAGAATCTCCCAAATCCCCCCAAAAAGCTGCAATTACCAACGGCCCCGGCAAATGCCCTGTCCCGCTGCGGCAGGAACTGGCGCCCTCAAAGCAGTCTGCACTCGTTAAATTGAATTTAACCGAGAAATGATGCTCGGTTGGCCAATTGACAGTAGAGAAATAAAAGAAGAAAAAGGAGAAGGATAAATGTGAGAGTTTTCGTGTGCGGGGGGAGAAGCGCCAGGGCAGGAGAGTTGTGGTGACAGTGAGATGCGGGCACTGCAATGGGATGCTCGGGAGGGTGCCCAGGTGGGGGTGCCCAGCCGGTCCCGGGTGCCAATCCCTGCCCCTCTGAGCCAAACCTGCCGTGCTCTGCCGAGGTGGGACCAGCCCAGTCAGCCAACTTGCCTGATGTTTGTCTTCCCGTCTCTCTTTTTCTTTTTCTTTTCTTTTTCTTTTCTTTTTCTTTTTCTTTTTCTTTTTCTTTTTCTTTTTCTTTTTCTTTTTCTTTTTCTTTTTCTTTTTCTTTTTCTTTTTCTTTTTCTTTTTCTTCTTTTTCTTTTTCTTTTTCTTTTTCTTTTTCTTTTTCTTTTTCTTTTTCTTTTTCTTTT
>CM031858.1:7244795-7262069 GCA_018697195.1 Certhia americana | reverse complement strand
ACAGCTCCTCAGTCCTCGACGGTGGCCGGCTGGGTCAGGTCCTGCCGGCGGCAGAGAAACCACTCCGAATTCCCACCCCTGACACTCTGCTATGACATCCCAAATGCGCTGTGACATCCCACTGCCTAATTTCTTCTAATTTTCCCTCTAGGTGTATAATGTCATTATGGAGAAGACTTTTTACCTTATTTTTTTTTTTTTTTTTTATGAGGAAAGCTCCATCTGAGAACACATCTCTCTTTTTGTCTTGCTTATTAGATATAATTTAACATAAAACGCCTGCTATAATTACTGATTATACAAGGGATCCCTTGTTTTGCAAGCTACTAACAGGATTAGCTAACAAGTGCTGGATTTCAAATTAACCATAAACATTACGCTGGAATTCATTTCATTGCTTTGGAGAGCAGGGAAGGTGTGGATTTGGGGATGAGGGCATGGAAATGGTTCTGGGAGCCTTTTGCCCAGAATCGCTTTCCTCTTGCCCAAGCTGTCCACACTGGGCAGCAGCATTGCTCCTGTAAAGCCTATGAAGGCATGATTTTAATTATAAACATTTATATAAGAAAAGCCCAAATGGAAAAAATCCCTTCTAAAGTGTTGCCTTGAGAGGGTTGAAGTGCCCTGATCTATCCTGGGGCAGAGCAGCAGCTCAGCCTCCTGCCCGTTGCCTTCTCTCTGCCACAGGAAATGGAGGGCTATAAAAAAAACCTATTACAGATGAGTTAATTAATGGTAATTGGAAAAGGGACCTCCCCTACCTAAAATCGTCTTTCGCCACAAAAGGGCATTTAAAAATAATCTGAGGGAAAAAAAACCCAAACCCACAACACCATAATGAAGCTTTCGAGTAAAAGACCTCATGCTTTCATTGTCGAGGAGAGCAGGGAGGAGGGAAGTTCCCCCAGCCCAGGTCTCGCTCCTGCCAAACCCCTGCAAGGGAGCTGCTCTCCTCACACGCTCATGGTCTGCCATGAACTCTGCCTGCCCGACCACTCCTGGCTGGAGCCCTGGCTTCCTTCTGCATGGAAAACAGCTTTCCCTGGGAAAAGGGGACCTGGAGGGGCTCGGCCCCGAGCACAGGCTCCTGGGGACACAGCTGCAGGGCAGGGGTCCCCCTCATCCCTGCCAGGGCCGCTGCTCCTCTCTGCTTTCCATCCTTTCACCAGAGCTTCACCTCTTCAGGCCTGGCAGAAAATAAATCCTTTTAATGAGTCAAATAATTTTGGACACAAGAAATTTTCCCCCCTCTCCTTTGTAATTAGAGCTGGCCGCGTGTCTAAAATGATCTGCTTTCCAGAGGGAAACAATAATTGAATTGTTGGGTGTCTCCCGAGCTTTGCAGGGCTCTGGGAAGGCTGCGAGGGAAGCTGAGCCATTCTCTTGTTAGTGCTTGCAATGAGAGCGAGACACCCTAGAATTCAATTATATGTCTCCTCCAGGAACCGTTATAATTATAACGTCAAGTTGTTTTTTAAAATTTCATAATTATGCTTTAGGATCCTTGCGTGGGTGTTTGGGAATGCGCCTGCCCAGCCCCAGCCCTCCCACACCCCCTCATTTGCTTCAGCCTCTTCCCTGTCCCTGTGTCAGTGGCATTCCTCTCTCCCTGCACCCAAGGGTGCTGTTCCTCTCCATCCCTGACCTGGCACTCACGGAGCTCTCCTCTGCTCTGTGTCACTGGACAGCCTTCCCAAGTGCCAGGGCCATGCCACACGCTGTCACATCCCTGTGTCAGGTCTCCTGCCTGCAAAAATTGACTCCCACGCACAGCCTGTTCCAGAAGAACATCAGGGAGAAGTAGATTAGAGTAACCAGTTACAGAAAGTTTTGTGTTCAGGTAGTGAAGAAACGTGTCCAAGGTCCTCCCTTCAGTGGAGCCAGAGAGCAGAGATTTGGGGCATGCCAGGTGGTGCCGGGGACCTTAGGTGTGAGGTGCCACGTAAGAGCTCTGCCTGTGCTCAGGCTGGCCTTTCACCTACACCAATGAAAACGTAAAATACTGAAAAACATTCCCATTCCTTTTGCATGTGGAAATGAAAAGCTTGGAAGGGCTTGACACACCACTGGCATTACCATGCAAGTTTGGTCTGGGAGCAGCAGTATGTTTGGAGGGTGGTTGAATTACTTTTAGGCTCAATTTGGAAAAGTGGCTCAAACTTTTACACTCCTGTTGAATAGAGGGAGCTGTGACCCTGTCCTGCTGCAGAGCCCTGGTTCAGTGCTGCTTCTCTCCCCTGCCCTCACCATGCCCCTGTTCCAGACCCACTGTGTCCTGCTGGACACGTGCCCTGGGAAGTGGCAGCCCAGGACTCATTTGTGCAAAAACCAGCCCTGGGCTGCAAGGTGCTCTGCTGGATGGAGATCTGGCTGTACAGTGCTGTTTGAAGAGTTAAGTGAAGGAGATTCTTGTCCGAGGCAAGAGACTGAGAAATTGCAGAATGGCAGAAGAGCAAGAAGACCAAATGGAGGGAATGTGGAAGAATCCTGGCCACCGTGACCTGCTTCTGTGAGGAAATGGTGAGCAGGAAATGGTGAGCAGAAAAGCTAAACCCAGCCAGACTCAGTGCACAAGTATTGCAGCACAATCTGTTTTCCATGTGTGTGCTGAAATCCCAGCATCCTACTGCCAGAGAGATCCATGGTATCCTGGTTTGGTCCTCCTTACCAAAGGAACGCGATCCAAGAACGTTTCAGGGTTTCATCCAGCCCAGTTTCCAGTGTCAAGTCCTGAAATGGGTCTGACTCAGACTGTGGTGTGAGTTCTTTTTGCAGAGCTCCTTGCCGTGCTGGACAAGGCATCCCTGGGGGCTTGCACAGAGGAGTCTGCCGTGTGTTGGCCATGACCTTTTTCTGCAGAGAGAGAAACTGGCCATGTCTCTAGCTCCCCATATCCAGCAAGAAGTTGCAAAGCACAGCAGGAACAAGCAGCACTAGGCCTGGTGTTCTCCCCTCCTGCCCCACAGCCATTGCCAGGAAAGCCTGACAGCCTCAGGCAGAAGGCTGGTTTATCAAATGAGTCCTGGTAACCACCCAGCAGCACCAAGACAGGTGCCACCAGAATAACCTTATTTTAATTGTGCATCTTGCACTTGGCTGCTGAAAACAGCTTCTGAGCTTGGATCCACATCCTGAGGAGGCTGGTGCACCCCACACCATTGATGGATGCACATTGCTGCCTGGCCAAGGAGCAGAAGATGAAGAGCACATCTTGATATTTGCAGGTCAGGGCCCCCTGTAACCGTTGTGGCACTGGTACAGGGGAGCAGAGTGGAATACACAATGACTGTGCTGATTTCAGACTGGGGATAGATTTGCTTTTCATTCTCTCAGACAAGCAATTAGAGCTGTCTCCCCAAGCAGTTCCCACCCAGCAAGGAGTACCAAAATATGAAAATTCTTCCCTTTCATATTATTTTCCAGATGTTCAGTCTTCGCTTCCCTTTATTAATGCTTCTTTTGCCAGGGTGATTCATTTAACAATTAGCTTAGGCATAGGGTGTAGCAGCTGTTACAGATATTACCTGTGCCTCTAAGGCAAAGCTTCTTACAGTTGTTTTTTTATCTATCTCTCCTTTCCTTCTAGGCCTTTAATAACCTGTAAGAATATCTTTAAATTAGTGGAAAGCTCTGATTTCTCAACCAGGTCAACAGATGGCTCACTTGAACCTGCCTTCAATTAAACAGGTGGAACACGCCCAAGGAGCAGGCAGACAAATGCAGCTGTTCTTTCCCTAAGTCCCACCACAGATCTGATGGGAAAGATTTATTCACCAGCTCCTGTGTGAGGCTACTTGTCCTACTGACCTCATAACTTTGCATTCAGACTATCATCACCTGGCTGCACCTTCCAGGAGAGTGGTCCTTCCCATGACAATGAGTGGTGGATGTGATGATGCTGAGGTAACTGTGCATTGCTGGCTTCATGGTCTACTTCCAATACTTGATTGTTGGGAAAACCCCCAAACTCCTAGTTTTTCTCGTCATAAGCATTGATGGATGTCTTTGGTTCCCATATTAGTGGACACTGAAGGTGGGGTTCAAACCTTGAGCCTTCTGATATTTTGGTTTGGTATGAGAGGAAACAGCCTCAAGTTGATCCAGGGGAAGTTTCGATTGGATATTAGGAAAAAACTTCTTCTCCTTAAGGGCTGTCAAGCAGTGGAACAGGCTGCCTAGGACAGTGGTGGAGTCACCATCCCTGGAGGTCTCTCTGAGTTGTATAGATAAGGCACTTAGGGACATGATTTATGTGATGGATTGGCAGTGCTGGGTTACCAGCAGGACTTGATGACCTTAAATGTTATTTCAGTGTAAGTGATTCTATGATTCTAAGATGTTTCACAACCTCTCTGTGGTCTTCAGCTGCCAGTTTTGGAGGCTATGTATCTCCTGTGCCAAATCCACCAGCCCACAGGGGTGCCTTTGAATACCCTGAGATGTCTACAATTACAGGAATGTTTGCAGTTTTCAACTCAACCTGGGGACTTGTGATTCTTTTGGTGGAACTCAACTTTGCAGTTGAGTTCCACCAAAAGAATCACAAGTCCCCAGGTCACACCTTCAATCTGTGTTCAGTACAGACTCATTTGGACTGTGGTAGGACTCTCATCCCAGCTGCACCACAAACTGTGAGAGTAAAGGTGAAGTAAAAGCTAAAGAGTGGCAGCAGGATCTGCCCTGGTGATACCAGGTGTTTTCTTTGCAAGAAAAGAAAATAAAAATTGCTAAAATTCTGAGTAAAATCATCAGGATTGGCTATGCTGTTAAGACACCATTACTATCTCCTTCTACTGAGCTGATAACTCAGGTGATTACTACTGAGTGTGGCTTTTTTGCTGATGTTTTTATTCACTCTTACTCAACTTCCAAAATAGCCTTAAGCAAGGTGCTTGGAAGGTGACCTGTGGGAGGTTTGGTAGGAGGATTATTCATGTCTGACCTCCAGCCCTTAGCAGTGACAGTCTCTGCTGCTCTGCTATGGCTGGGAGCAGAACTCCAGACCTGGAGCTGCTCGTGATGCTCAGCACATCTCCAGTCCCACTGACTTCACCTGTGCTACACCTCAGGTCTGCTGTGTTTGAATCCTTTCTGGGGTGAGGACATCACTGACTGTGCTATCTGTGTGCTTCAGAAAAGCAAGGGAAAATGTTTAAGCCAGAGGTTGCAAAGAATTTCCCTGCTGCAGAGCTCTGCATGGAAACAAATCAGCTCTGCTTGTCTGGACAAGGTCTCTGCTGCACAAAAGAGCCCCTGGAGTTTTGATTTTTGCCATTTATTTTGCTAGAGCTGGGTATGTCAGCAGGGTATGTATTCCTGGGGATTTTTCCTTAGCCCAACCTCCAGAGATTTCTGTACAATGTTGTTTGATCCTTGCAGGGCAAAATTTGGAGTGGGCTTGATTGATGCTGCTGGGGACATGTTGCACCTTCTTCCTACATCAGCTCGTGTCACCTCTTCCAGCAGCCCAGGAGCAGCAGATTTCCTGGAGAAATCAGCCAGTTGCTCATCCCTCCAGCACAGCTCTGCTCCAGGCTCTGTGCTCCAGGGTCCTGGTGCAAGAGCTCAGCAACACAGACCCCTCCAGGAGGACCCTCCAGTTTGGGCTGTCAGCTGCACACCAGGAGTGATCAGGGATCACAGACAGCTTCTTTTGCTTTTGGATGGCATCTGTTCAAATGATACCTAGCATTAAACTCAACAGCAGCTGGTTTTTGTAACAGAGCAGCAGCCCAAGAGGTGCTGGTATTAAGATCTGAGTGATGGCTTGTAGGATCCAGAGTTAACACAGCCTGAGGTATCCCATCTCCAGGTGGGTGTTCAAAAGCCCAGCAGCCTCCAGCCACCACATGACAGTGACACAACTGGCACTGCAAAGCTGCTCTTCTGAGCCAGGGCAGGTGAGAAACACTTGGGGTTTATTTGGGTTGTTTTGTTTGTTTTAAATACAAAACTTCATCTTCTCAAATGCAATTGTCAGAATAATGCAGAGAATTCTGCTGAACAGCACAGCTCCTTGCTTGCTCCCCCAGGCACTGAGCTGGGGATGCTGGTCCTTCCAGCAGGCTGACTTTTTATTGTAGAAAGAGTTTCTGACAGAAACAGGCAAGAAAACAGGGAAAAAAAATTCCTTGAACAACCTCTGAGTAATATTTGAGAATGAAAAGGTCCCAAGAGTGCAGCATGCAGGCTGCAGACCCAGCACAGGTATCTGCTGCCTTCCAAGCCCCTACTGGGGTGGCAGAGAGGAAGATTAGGTCTGAAAGGTTATGAAGCCAGTATAAAACCTAGAGGAGGCTGTTTAAACAACAAAGCGCAGGAAGGAAGAAGAAAGGCATTACCCTCAGCCAGAAAATATGAGGGTGATAAAAATAAGCAAGGTGATACTTAACAAAAGAGTTCAGATTTTTTTTTTTAAACCCTTCTTTTGGAAAAACAAAAAAGCTGATTTATGAAAACAAAAGATAATTCCTAAACCAATACATTTTCTTACATTTCTGAAACATTAAAAATAACCAGAAGGAAGATTTGGAAATTGAAATTGCTCGTTTAGTTTTTATAAAGAAAGAATAGTTTAGGTTTATGGAGAGATAAAGCATTGCACTGTCAGACAGCTTGGACCATACTTTTCAAAGGTCAGAATCATACCAGTGCATGTCAAGGTGGTAGCAAGTGTTCCAGCTGACCCAGACTTCAATCTGCTTGGTGATTTTATCTGGCACAGGTTGCTCAGAGAAGCTGTGAATGCCCATCCCTGGCAGTGCTCAAGGCCAGGTTGGATGGGGCTTGGAGCAAACTGGGCAACTGGGTGTCTCTGCCCATGGCAGAGGAGGTTAAAATCAGGTGGTCCTTAAAGTCCCACCCCAAACATTTCTGTGATTCTTTGATCTCTCCAGTACCATGCATCCAGGACAGCCAGCAGACCTTCTATCTTGAAGAACTCCATGACCACAACTTACATTTCCCCAGGAGCATCTCAGTGAGCCTTTCTGTCACAGGCCCTGACTGGATGGGATCTCGACTCACTTCTGAGTGCAGGTTATTTTAATTTTTTGGCCCCTACTCCAAGGTACCTTGAAAAGGATGAACTCCCTGTGCATTCATATGAGTAAGAGACACACAGCCTCCCCTTCCCAACCCCAAACCATGGCAGGGATACCCAAGGGACACTCACCTGGCTGCCAGAGGGAGACCCATACCAGCTACTGAGCTGGGAGAAAATGCTGTAGTTGTGTTTAATTTCTGCTGATTTGTAGCTGATGTTTTAATTTTTAGGAAACACAGTAAATTTTTGTAATCTCTGTAGCACTTCTCTGATATTTAATAAAAGTATAATAGCACTCTAGGTACTTAAGACATGAACAAGACTTAATGAAATAGAGAAGGCATAATTTGCAGCTGTACAAAAAATTTCACTGAGTAAAACTCTAAGCTTTTATGCGTTTTTGGATAGCAATGAATTATTTATAGGAATTATCATATATACTTTGAATTCTGTGTCTGAAAGCTACCCAGAGGAGGCCAGGAGCATCATCACAACCTACACACTCTCTTATCACACACACAGACATGAGGACTGTGGCTTTATTGCATATGCAATTCATCTGCAGCCCATGAAGGCAGAACATTATCATTGCTCAATGTAAGGATTTAAATACAGGGAGACAACTCCAAACTATGCAAGGGGCAACTCCTGTGGGATTTCACTGCCCAGAGAAATCACCATTATCTATCTGCAGGAACCTTTCTTGGCCTTTAAGCTGAAAGAACTGGCTATCATCCACAACTCTCACCTGTTTCCAAGACAGGACACTCAATAAGCTCTCACATATATGCTTTGTTCAATTAATCCAGCATGTAATGCTTTGTTCTCATGAATTTTGGAGCTACTCTGATGTGCAGCAAAGGCAATTGAGACCTAATTTCATTATTCATCTCAATATGTTCCTGCTGCACTCAGAGAACAGACTATGGGCCCTCCTGTGGCTAATTTAGCACCTGCAAATCCCCATGATTAAAGCCAAAGGCTGCAGGAGCCACAGGACGGATCTGCAGGAATATGCACACGTCAAATCATCCCACTTGCTGAGAATAATATTTTGGTTTTTTTCCTTTATAAACTTTGTACCCCCATTCCTGACTCAAAAGGAGATGATCATACTATAGTTCTCCAAGACCAGCCTGTGTCTCACAACGTTTTTTATATTTATATATATAAATATATTTGTATGTATATATATATTTACATGTATACATATATATTCACATACATAAAAATATGTACTTAATTCCCTTTCACAAAATTTGAGTGCAGTTTCAGGGAAATCAGTGCACCTGGAGAACACGGGCCATCAGATTGGAGCTGTTAACACTTACCTCCTCAGCTATACTGAAGTTAAACAAACACAGGCTGTTTAAACTAAAACAGTTAAGAGATTCCTAATGAAGCATTCTTCAGTTAAGCCAACTGAAAACTGACCAAAAAGTCATTCTACTGTTTCTACTGAAAATGCAGTAACTTCTAGAAGTCCAAAACAGACATTTAAGTGCAGTAAAATTGAAAACTTTTCGTCTAAATTTGCAAGCTGCTATTAGAGTTGCTTAGCCTTAGCAACTCATTCTTAGCTTGCACTCTTCAAGATGCTTCAGACTTCAGTAATCACTGCTGCAGACAACCAAACCACAACAGGAATTTGCATGCTTACCCTGCCCCCTCCATATTTTGTTTCAGATTATGAATTTCAGCGTTTTGGAAGACAATGGCAGGAAGATTCTGTACTTTAAGCCACAAAACCATGACACACTTACTCTGATTTCCTGCTACAATAGCAAGGCTGTTATTCTTCAACTGTACAACCCATGCTGAAGCTGATCTTGCCAAGTTCAGTTTAGGATTTTTTTTTTTTAACCACTGCATATGCATGACTGAATATTTGTTATGCAACCATAACAACTGTCCTTTTCAAGAAAGATTCCTGCATAATGTGAGGACAGAGAATCCAAGGCACACAAACATGGTTTGATCTTAAAACTTTAATAGTAAAAAAAGTGTAAAACCAAACACACCGCTGAAAACTTATCAGTAAGAATGAGAATTAAATGTTCAAATTCAGAATAGTGCAAATTTTCTTTACTCTCCTCCCCACCTCTTCCAAACTTAAATCACTTTGGTTAAGATACTCAGAAGTATTGGCAAAAAATGAACTTTTGACTCACATTTTTGGCTGCATTATTTCTAACAGGTACAGATTTACTTTCAGTCTTTACAAATAAATCTGAGATACTTCTCTATCAAATATCCATAGAGATCACTGCCAGCTTTACTCACATCTGATTTCATAATATTTTGAAATGGGTTCCAAAATGGTTACAAAGCTGTACCTCCAGCAAGGCAGCAGCTTCTTAAACAGCTGAGCTGAACCCATCCTGATCTCTTCAAGTAGTTCTATAAAATTTGATTATTTAGGTTTTGAACATTTGAGGAAGGAACTTATAACAATGAAATTACTCTTGATTTACACCAAAGCAAGGTTAGAATTGGGGTCTGCTCTGTAGTATAGACTTTGTGCTAAACTTTTGTTGCTAGCATTCCCTTAGAAGAGTGAAAACAGCCAGAACAGAGACCTGGCCTCAACTTCTGTTTAGATGGTTCAATCTTTAACTGATGCCTCTAACTATAACTGAAGCCATGTAAGATTGGAAAAGAACACAACAAAAAAAAAAAATTGCATAATACAAAAAGGCAAATCCATAAAAGTTTACAAGTACACCATAACCACAAAACTGGAGTATTTCTAAAAATTTGGGTTCAATGTAAGATACAACAAAACTAGCTTTACTAGTTAAATAAATTATTGCTCCATTTGACTCCATGCAGCATTGAAATGAACTCAGAACCCTTTTCTCTTTAATCTCTCACAAGAAATGATCGATATTGAAGAGAATTTGAGGCTCAGACTTACTGTACATTGCACTTCAACTTTTAAGACCTAATACTTGCTATTTAGGTCTCCTGTGGTCTAAGCTATCCAATGAATACGTTGTGCTCACCAGAACTAAGTATTAAGAAACACCAAATGTTTAATGTAGTGACATAAGCACTTTTTGTTTTTTAAGTAGGCAATCACAGATTGCAAGTTCTATAGGGTTGTGTAAAAACAAGTAGTGATCTCTTTCAGAAACTGAACTGAGAAAACAAGCTGTTTGCTGTTCTTCTCATACAGTTCAAATCACATTTGAGGCCCAATTCTATTTCTAATCATTTCAGTCCAAACATGGACTCAAAGGATAGCTCTAGGAGGAAATGACAAATCAAAGAAGCGGGGGGCACGTCCTTGATGGCCAAGCAATGACATGCAATGCATGTTTTTTCAGTGACACCAGACATTTGAGATACTTAAGATGTCCTTTGGTGAGACACTGAAGCAGGTGTCCAATATTAAGCAGGGGTAGTCACACACACTTAGATTACTTACTGAATTGTGGCCAGAACTTGATTCTTGCAAATCTAACTGCAAGCCTCAGGAGTAATGAAATTTCCAGTTGGAATCTCTTGATAAAGGTTCACGATTGAACAAGATTGTCTCCAGTGTTCACTTCTCATACTGAAGTAATTTAGAAATTCCAAACTAAGGCTTCCAACCTCTCACCCTTCAAACCCTCTCCACTGTCAAAGAGAGAAACTTAATGCAGCATTACAAGTAAGGGCATGATTCCTTCATAAGACTCCTAAAAGCATTAATGCAATGCCTTTAATGTTTTGATCACTCTTATTTTTAAATAACCCTATTTTTTTAAAGATTTGGATAAATACTATTCCTATTAAACCATACTTCATCATTGTTAAGCACCATCGATCTACTTCCTTTGGGCACTGTTACAAGAGCTTGTAATTAAATTTCAGTTTCAAGGCTTTAAAACATGGCAGCTGATTCAATAACTTACAGTGGAATCTAATACTTGGAAAACTGCCACTTAGCCTGAACAGTTGTATGCACTTGGTGTTAAACTCTTCCAGAGAACAGCCATACGCAAATGCTTATGCGGTAAATCGGGGTAAGATTTCAAGATAAGCAGTTAATTTCACTTGGCTATTCTAAGAGTGGATTAATATTTTTTTTTCCCCACAAGTCATTTGTGCAGTGAGCCCATAAAGAGATTATTTCTTCTAAATAATCTTCAGTTTTAAAAAGGAACACATCTTCATAATGTTGCTTTCACACTGGCACTGTGTGTTCTCCTTCAAAGGCTTAGTCATTGTGTGGTTTCTCTGGAATACCCTATGGATAAAAAACATCAAACACACGTTAGGTTTTAATGCCATCTGATAAGTGACTACATGATGCAGTATTTTCAATTATTAAATAGTCAAGTAACAACAGTTAGGCTGACAATGACCTAGTGAGCATGGCTTCTTATAAAAGCTTAACGAGGACATGCTCCCTAACTATGAGCAAAAAAGAAAAAAAAAATCACTGAGTGTTTGTTGCCTCAATCAGTGCATCTGAAAAATCTATCTGCCAATTGCATTGCTTTTTATAAGACTTTGTTATCTGTCCTCTCTATCTCAGTTTATTTCTTAGCAGAAGGCACATAATACTTCACTCAATGGACATTATTCAGTTTTAACAGCCCTTTTTCAAACTGCCTTTAACCACAAGTTACTTTATTTTCCTGTCAAAGCCTGGTATCAGAGACTCACTCATTTCTTCCTATGTCCCTTTTCTAGCATGGAATACAGCAATATGTCACTATAAGAAATTAAATCAACTTTTCTTTGAAACAAAGCTTGTTACATGTTCTCTTTCTAAGGTCAAAATGCAAATATATTTTCAAGTACTGAATGCATTCTCAGTTCTCCAGCCTCTAGCACTAGTACACAATAGATATTTGTGAGGCCAAGTTCTAAATACCACCCCAATTTGTCAGATGCTGAGAATGATGGTTACAACTCAAAATGAAGCGTTGCCACCCACTTAACACAGATGATGAGCATTGACTGAGCAACTCTAGCTGTCATAATGAGCAGAAAGAACTGATGGCAGCAGCAGCACCTTCACATCTTCATTTGCTATAAAATCTACAATAAGAAAACATAGGATTTCATCCTCAAGGTGGAAGCAAAAAAACCCCAACAAGACAAACAAACCCCCAAAGTCTCTGCTAACAGCAGGTTTGCTGAAACAAAGTCACACTGCACTTCGTCAGTACATGGGAGCTCCTTCAAATCCAGTGACTGGAAAGCAGCAAGCATCTCCCAGCTAACATTTTTCAGCATGGGAGGAGATGTCTCAGGGACATTTTTCCATTTCACTTTTCATTTCTAACTGGAAAAAATAGACAGGGGTTGAGGAAGAAGCAAAGCAACTTTACTCCACTAATTTCCACAGGTGCTACCTTCTATTCTGAACAAATCCAGAAAATATCTGTCACATGCAGCAAATAACTCAGGGACTGCAGCACAATATAGCTCGAGAAATAACTGTTTTATTGAAGTATGGGTTAAGAAAATGCTACATTCTGTCTTCCTGCCACAACCATGATGGCTGACAAAACAGATTGGTACTTCTGAATTACAGCTATAGAAAAAAGATGTGGTTGACTGAATTAAAGACTCTACTTTGGATTTCCAGCAGAGAATTCTTCACAATGGCTTGCAGAAGTGTTCCTATAAAAATGTTGCACTTCTCCAAGTCTTTCCTGACTAAGTAATGACAATGTAAACACATGAGAAGATACCTCCAAATAATAAATATAAGAATACCTCCAGAATAAAAAGCTCTGCATTGCCAACTTTCCCCTTTCTTTATAAGGAAGATGACAAGATTGACAGGAAAGTTGCAGGCAAGATTAAGACTGATTTTAGCTACATTCAGGTGAGATGCCAGGTGAAAAGGTATTAAAGGAAAAAGGTTCTATGTATCTAAATTCATTTTAGCTCTTTCTAGTTTAAGGGCCCCTTCCTTTGCTTTCTAACAGGAGAAGCAGAGCAAGTGGAAGCACTGTAGAAATACAGAACTGTAGCATAAAACCAACTATTGTTTTATTTTGAGACTCACTACAATACCAAAGCTCAATAGAATTCAGTTAATGTACAGTTTTCACTTGATGTGAGTAGCACAATTTAAAAAGAGATATTCAGCTTCCTCCTACCCCCATACACAGTCCTAAATAAACCCAAATACAGACTGTATGCATCAGTGGGATTTCAAGGGGGAGTAATGAACTTGTGTTTTAAAGAACCTCAAATGCCCTTCATTCAGTAAAAATTGAAGACACCTAAACCACAGGAGCCTTAGGAAAGTTAAATACTTTAAGGATGTTTTCCAGGATACAGGACTTGCATAGCAAAGAAAACAGAAGTTAAATCAATACAATTATTATTATCCATCAGTGTCAGTACAATTATTATTATCCATCAGCTTTTCACAACCAAGCCTTAGGCTGATGTGCAAACACACAGCCAGGTTTACTCTTCAGTGTGCCACAAAGAAATAATTCCTTAAGAACCTGGCAAACAAGACAGCCATTTATATCATCCCATATATGGAGTGATACTTCAATCATGTCTTAAGTAACCAGCAAGAGAATATTTGATTTTGGAGCTGTGGAATTTGATGCTATATAGGGACATTTCCCTATATATATACTTTTGAGCATGAATAATTAGAGAAAGCCCAGCAGTGTCTCAGTTCTCCAGCTACCCTAGATGTTAATTATAAATACCGACAGAGTAGGAACAATGTACTGATTCCAGTCTTATTTAGTCTGCTGCTGGAAAAAGTTAAATACAAAAGATATTCAAACACTTACTAAGACAATACCCACTCTACTGGCAACACAGGTTGTCTGCTTACAGTTCAGCTCCAAGGAATACATCTATTTAACTCTGTCAGTTTGTGAGTCATACCCTTCGAGGCATAGTTTGTTCTTGGACTAACAACAATGGAAGGCATTTGGATTGTTAAGGAAACTACTAATTATGCAGTAATTACCATAGCCAGCTGTCGTCCTATGTTTCCTACAGTCACACCTCCTGAGAAAAATATACATGGAAGCCAAGAACGGATGTAAAGGAAATCTGGGGATGTATACCTAGTAAAGAAAAGGAAAGAAGTTAGAAAGTTAGAGACAAGAAACTTTTACCGTCTTACATACTGTTAACCAGATGCTACAGAATTCTCTCCCTGGGCTGAAAAACACCCTGCAACAGTAGAGATGGAAACTGGAAGACCAAATTCAGTCTGTAAATTTCATAAGCTTCTAAACCCCCATGTCCTAGCCAGTAAAGTTGAGAAATTCACTATGCTGAGAGACAGCAGCAGTTCAGTTTTCTGAGGTATTACCATTTCAACACACATCCTAATTCATCTGCTCCCCACCTTCCACCCACAGGTCTCAGTCTGGGCATTTGGAACAACTGGACCACTTCCTTAGACAAACAAAACATCTTCATACAAGAATGTGCCAAATAGGTTAAAAACTAAATTCCAGTTCATGTGCACCCATGCTTTTAGTTAAGACAAGAGAATTGAAGTAGTATTTTAGAAGCATAACTTACTGATAAACACCATTATATACAAGAAACTGGGTTATCAGTGTTGCTACAAAGGCTATTGTTATTCCAAGTCCGAGACCACTTCTTGAACGATCAAATGTCCACCAAAGCCCCAGTGATAAGGCTGCCAGAGTCAGGGACAGCTGGACGTTGTTTGCAAAGTCTAGTTTCTGGAAAAAGATGTTAAGGACAGTCCTTTTTAAGTCTGCAGATATCCTGTTGCTGAAACTGAACAAGAACTCAAACTGAAAGTGAGCACAGTTCTCTGTCTTTAAATATGATACATTCAGGATTTGGTTTTCAGACCTGCCCAGCAATCACAGCTCTTGTTATCTCTAACTGGAGCACGACTGCAAAGTCAACACCAATTTTTGTCACACTGTGCATCTAGAGAATATGCTACATTTTAAAACATTTAACTTTGATGGATTTCTGTCTCAAGTAACCTGGGTAATCGAGATAATTTAGGTTGTCTGCTCAAGCCACCACATTTCAACAGAAAGAACACTCTTATTTTGTGGTTCTGACTAGCACATCACTAGTTAGTTGTGTTAACTTTTAGACGTGGACAAGATATAGATTAAAATCACACAACCTACACTGTCGTGCTTGCAGTTGTACAAGACATACCACGATGTCAATCCCTCTCCCCTCCCGTAACACTTTAGGTGAGCTGTGTTCTACATCTTACAGCAGCCACTGTGGTGCACAGCAGGTCTCACAGAGCTCCTCTGCCAGCAGCACCACTCTCACCTTCCCAATTCTCCCCCAGGCCCGAGTGGCAGAGACAGATTGCTGAGCACAGAGCCAGCACAGGGAGCAAACGCTAGGTGAAGGATACAGCACTGGCGTGGTTGATGCCCACGAACACGGCGATGCAGCGCATGACGCTGGCCCACTCCCGCTTGAACTTGTGTGGCTCCCCGAGGTGGCTGTCGATGCAGGGGTACAGCAGGCCAACCACAGCTGCAAGAGAAGGAACACCACTTGTACCAGCTGCTAGGCACTCCCTACTCCAGTATCACTAAATACTAGCTTGTCGTGTAAGTGCTTGAGAAAGTAGTGAGGTGCTCATCACACTACTGTAAGCCTGGTGAATAAAACACAATTATTACCTTTTCTACTTTAGAGAAGTAAAAAACCTGCTCTAACAAGCAGTATTCACTTTGAACCTTTAAATACATATTGCATTGTTAAGGTATCTGACTTGAAGCTCCTTTTGTTTAAAGAGATTTGTCATTTGACATCCTGAGCAAATGCTTGTACCAATAAAAGCGAAGCATAATAAAAGCTTTGCAAGGAGTGGAATCTGTGTTCATTGCTCACGTGCAGGGCTGACAGCTTTATGAACATGATTCATCAGCTGTGAATCAGGCCCCGAATTAAATATTTGCCTGGACTTAAAAGTTTATTAGCAGAACTGCTTTCTCTCCTTCTGCTGGGCTTTAAGTCAGCCCAGTGCTCCTGTCCATGTCAGATGAATTTTGATACCAAACAGACACAGAGCTGAACTTAAACAAGCAGCTGCCATCAGTCTATTTATATCAGGGAAAAATAACAACTCATATGATTAACAGAAAAAGTTTTTATCTCCATAAAGCATTTTTCAGCCTTATCAGTCTGAAAGCTGGTTGCAGAATAAAATCCACAGGCTAGTGTTAGCTCAGTTGCTAGCACAAACACCAGAGCTTCATTCTTCTAAGGATTGCAACTCCCTGTGTTGTCACGAACTCCAGGGTTAGACATGCTGCTTTCACTGAGTGAAACTTCTGTATTTATTAATTTCCTTTCCTGCCCTCTTTTTTTATCCGTTAAACTTCTAAGAGTAATACATTCTATGTTAAAAAGGCTTCAGAACATACTATTCCAAGGCAGATGTGTTCTGAAACAGCTTCATTACTCTGATGACAGCTACCAGGACTTTTGCCTTTTGATAACAGTTAAATTCCGAAGTTTAATCCAACTGTGACAGGACTGAGAACTCCCTCCCATTGGAGAATATCCCAGCCATCCTTTTTACTACACAGTTCATTATTCATTCAAGTTTATGGTTTATCATTCATACCCCCTTCACTGTGTGATACAAACAGACATCATGTAACCGCATTAAACAAAAATATGCAGGAATTGTTCAAAGTACTTTCAATGCAAATTAAAGACTATTACAGTGCGTTTAGTTCCTGAAATTTAACTCCTTTTTAAAACTCCAGCCCTTCACCAAAATCTTGTTTTGACACGGACACGGACTGGGGGTGTTATGAATGATAAAGCACAAGGTATGTGCCAGCTGCTGCGACAACTTTACTGTGGACTGAGCCTTCTGTGGCATTTGCCCAGCAGTGGGCAGGTGACAGGGGCCGGGCAGGTGACAGGGGCAGCAAGAAGGCAGTGACATGGGCAGTGGGCAAGGAGCATCAGGCTGGTGACAGCGCTGAGGGGGCCCGGGCCGGTGACAGGGACCGGGACAGTGACAGTGCTGAGGGGGCCCCGGGCGGTGACAGGGACCGGGACAGTGACAGCGCTGAGGGGGCTCCGGCCGGTGACAGGGGCCGGGACAGTGACAGCGCTGAGGGGGCCCCGAGCCGGGCCGGTGACAGGGACCGGGACAGTGACAGCGCTGAGGGGGCCCTGGGCCGGTGACAGGGACCGGGACAGTGACAGCGCTGAGGGGGCCCCGGCCGGTGACAGTACACGTGACAGTGACAGCTCTGGGCGCC
>CM031858.1:6903389-7232252 GCA_018697195.1 Certhia americana | reverse complement strand
GGGGCCGGGACAGTGACAGCAGACTAGGGAGGGCCCCTGGGCCCCCCGGTTGACAGGTGCCGGGACAGTGACAGCGACTGAGGGGGCCGGGACACGGTGAAGGGACCGGGACAGTGACAGCGCTGAGGGGCCCTGGACGGTGACAGGGGCCGGGGACCAGTGACAGGGCTGAGGGGCGGACCCGGGCTCGTGACAGGGAACGGGACAGTGACAGCGATGAGGGGGCCCGGGCGGTGACAGGGGGCCGGGACGTTGACAGCGCTGAGGGGCGGGGCCCTGGGCCGGTGACAGGTGCCGGGACAGTGACGCGCTGAGGGGGCCCGTGCCCCCCCCCCCGGTGACAGGGACCGGGACAGTGACAGCGCTGAGGCGGGCCCTGGGCGGGACAGGGGGCAGGGACAGTGACGAGCGCTGAGGGGCCCCGGGAACGGCTGACAGGGACAGGGACAAGTGACAAGCGCTGAGGGGGCCCTGGCGGTGACACCAGGGCGGGACAGTGACAGCGCTGAGGGGCCCGGGCCGGTGACAGGGGCACGGGACAGTGCACAGGGCTGAGGGGGCCCGGGCCGGTGACAGGGAGACCGGGCACAGTGACAGCGCTGAGGGGACCCTGGGCCGGTGATGACAGGGGCAGGGACAGTGACAGCGCTTGAGGGGCCCCGGGCCGGTGACAGGTTGCCGGGACAGTGACAGCGCTGAGGGCGGCCCCGGGCCGGTGACCAGGGACCGGGAGGGGCCAGTGACAGCGCTGAGGGGCCCTGGGCCGGTGACAGGGACCGGGGACACAGTGACAGCGATGAGGGGGCACCGGGCCGGTGACAGGCCCGCGCGCGCCGCCGCCACTTGACTTCCTGTTGTGGCCCAGCCCGTGGCCAGTCGCCGGGCCGCAGCCAAATGGCCGAGCGCGCGCCCGCCACTCACCGTTCGGCCGGCAGCCCAATGGGCGGGAGGGGCGGGGACGACGACACGCCTCTCCCCGCCGCGCGGCTGCGGGGGCAGCGGGCCAGGCTGGACCCCCTCAGCGAAGCGCGCTCCGGGCCGGGGGGGGAAAACGGGCCCCCCGCTCCGGGCCGAGGGTGGGGGAACGGGCCCCCGCTCCGGGCGAGGGGGGGGAACGGGCCCCCGCTCCGGGCGAGGGGGGACGGGCCCCGCTCCGGGCCGAGTGGGAACGGGCCCCGCTCCGGGCCGAAGGGGGGAAACGGGCCCCCGCTCCGGGCCGAGGGGGGAACGGGCCACCGCGCCGGGCAGAGGGGAGGGAACGGGCCCCCGCTCCGGGCGGGGGGGGAACGGGCCCCCGCTCCGGGCCGGGGGGAACGGGCCCCGCTCCGGGCCGAGGGGGGAACGGGCCCCCGCTCCGGGCCGAGGGGTGAACGGCTGCTCGGAGCACACCGGCTCTTAAAAGCCCTCGGACCATGCGGGAATAAATCTTGGTGCGCGCATTCAGTCCCAAAAGCCCGAGTTGGCATCACGCTGTGTGATGGAGGTGCGGGGCTCCCACGCGCACGCCGGTCCAGCATGGAGCCCATTCGCACTCTCCTCCTCCACGAGAGAGTGAGGAAAAAAACCCGAAAAAAAATCATCGTGGAGGTCAGCGACCTCACCCTGCCTGCTGTGCCGCAGCACGGGGGCAACACCAGGCGGAGGAGAAGAGAGTAGAAATTCACTTCGTCAGGGACAAAGTCACGTCCGTGGATCTGCAGCAGTTCAGCACCAGGGCCCATGAAAGCGCCCACGACGAAGGAGCACCACGCCTCCTCTGCACCAGGTGCTGACTCCAGTTCAAGGTGCTGCTGGCGCTGCTGCTGGACGCGGGGAAGGTGTCGGGGGCCGCGAGCTCGAGCACCACCAGCGCCAGCGAGGGGTAGACCACGGAGGAGATCAGCATCTCTCCCACCTTGGCGGCCAGCCCCGCCGCGTGTCCCCCAGCTGGCTCCTGTGCCTTCCTCTGGCGGTGCAGGAAACAGCTCCAGGCGCAGCTCTCCAGCCTGGGCATTTGCTTCTCCTGGAGTCGAAACACAACGCACACCGCTGGTAAAGCCCTCAAACAACGGGGCAGGCCGGTGCACTCCCTCTGCGCTGAACACACACCGCCGCTCCTCTGCACCACCGGGCTCCGGAGGTGATAGCGGGGGTGACCCGACCCAGCCCAGCGACCCCGGGGCTCGTCCCCAGGGAGCACACGGACCGCTGCCCCTCTCCCGTGGGGGTTCGCTCCTACCCGGGCCGTTACCACCTCCACCCGCTCACCTCGGCCGGGGGAGCTGCGCCGGGCCGCCGGTCCGCCACATCCCTGCCGGCTGCGCGCGCCGGCCCGTGCCCCGGGTAAAGATTTATAAACCCCGAGCCGCGAGGATGGTCACGTTACCCGTCGCGACCTACCCGCGGCGCAGGCAGCGCCGGGCCCGCCGGCTCCGCTCCGCGCCGCCCGCCCCCCGCCCGTCCCCTCCCCGCCGGGCGGGGCGCGAGCGCGGGCGCGGGAGGGCCGCCGCGCCAGCCCAGGTCGGCCCGCGCCCCGGTAGGGTGAGGCAGGCGCAGCCAATGGCGGGGCAGGCGGCTGATATGACGGTGCGGGACACACCACCCGCCTCCCGGAAAGGCCGCCCCGCCCGCGCCAAGGCGGCGGCCAGGGAACCGTGCGGGGAAGTGGGGAACGCGGCTTGCGGCGGGAAGCGTGGCCGGGATGCCCCGCGCGCGATTGGCGCCGCCCCCGGGAGGGATGGGAAGCGCGGTGGAGGGATGGGGATGCTGGCGGTGGTGAGGCTGTCGTAGAATCATAGAATGGTCAAGGTTGGAAGAGACCTTTAACATCGGGTCCAATTGTCAACCCAGTGCCACCACTGTAGCCCTTAAACTACTAAGCCACGTCACCCAGCGCCAGGTCCAGACGTCTCTTGAACACCTCCAGGGTGACTCCCACCACCTCTCTGGACAGCCTATCCCAATGCCTGACCACCCTAATAGTTTTGTTGTTTTTTTTTTTTTTTTTTTTTACTATCTAATCTGAATCTCCGCAGTCTCATTTTAAGGCCACGTGTCGGTGGTCTCTGCAGCCCAACACTTGTGTGCTTGCCCAGCCTGCTGCACGTGCCTTTGGGAGATGGTAGTTAGTGATGGGGAAGGTTGAAGGTGTCTGCTGTGGTGTCTCCTGAAGACGAAGGGATCAGTGATCTCAGTCATCATTCTAAAATGGTGTAAGGGGATCCTGCCAAGCCCCTGACTCGGTAAGATGGTGGTGCCAAAGCTAGACGCTGTGTCAGCAGCCAGCCATGGGGTGACCGGAGGATCCCAGGCTCCTGACTGTTCCCTGACAGCCTGAGCAGCTGCTCTGCCAGCACTAGCAAAGCTCGGGTCACAATCCTCCCAGACTGAAATAACAAAAAAACAGTTAAATACAAGTTCACCCTCTGAAATCTGCAAGGGTTTGGGAAGAGGCCTGTCAGGAATGGTTAAGTGTGAGCTGTACATTATGGTGGAGTTCAGAACCAAAAATCTAGCACACAGAGCAGGACTCGGCTCCCAGGCTTCCTTTTGAAGATGCCAGGTCTCCAGGACACATGGAAGGCTGGTGATTGCAGTAAGAGTAGCTATGCTTCTTGTTTATGAGCTGGCCTCACTGGAGCCAGCAGATCTTCATTTCACATGAGGTGTGCCATCATTACACTTGGAAGCAATATGGGACCCAAGGGCCTCCCAAGTGATGCCACTGAGATTTAGGACTAGCTGTTAGCCGTGCCCTTGATGGGCAGAACAGTGCTCCAGGATCAGTGTTCAGTGGTGGTTCAGTGATGGTTCCAGTTTGTCTTTCATTGATGTGTTAAACGTAGCAAATAAAATACATTAAATCAGTTAAAGATACAGAAAGAGGCAGGTCTTTTCTGCATATAATGAGTAAAATTAACCTGGGATATGGCTATCCCTTCAGAGCTCTGCTCATTTCTAGCTGGGATGGAAAGAGCATAGCTGGCCCTGCTGAAAATGCTGCCTTTGGAAAATGTGCTGGACAGATTATAAGTGCCACTGTTGGGAGTGACAGATGAGTCCAGTATTTTTTCTTAATGCCAACTGTGATCACCCCAGTAATGTCTTGTAGATTTTACTGCTGAACCAAGGTATAAGTGTCCTCTGTATGGGGAATTGTAAATACTCAGTTTCCATTGCTGTTTATTGTACTGAAACAGCTTTTGGTTATAGTCTCATGCACTAAAATTGTTTGGCTTCTTCTGTCAGATTTTTATAAGACACTATATTTCTCTTCATTTGTTTTTGTTTTTTTTTCCTGACCCAGTTGGATCTGCACAAAAGGTTCAAGTCAGCTATTTTGAGAGAAAACAGCCTTAATATATTGTCAGCTTTTTATGGGTTCCTCTGCAGAAATGTTTGATTTGTTTCAGGAAATTACATGCAGGCATAACACTTCTCCTCATGGCAACTGTGTATGAGCTTTGAATTGACACAGACAATTTATCTGCATCCCCAGACCACTAAGCAAGACCTTCGGCAGCTCTAAATAAGGGATAGAACTCATTCCCTGGGAAATGTTCTTTCTTGGTGAATCACTTAGAGGTTTATCAACAGGACTGTGGATCTGAGATAAAATGATTCATCTTTGTAGGAAATCTCTTCCTGGACTTGGCCTATGGGAAACAAATATAATTTATCCTTGCTCGTGCTGCATCTCTACTTTATTTGAAAAAAAAAAAAATCTTTCTGTATTTAAATTCTCGCCCTGAATCTTGCCCATATTCTCAGTGTTTGAGCAGAGTTTACATTCCCTTGTGCTGTATCTGCTAGTTTTCCTTCCTGAAAGAACCTCTTAAGCATTTTTGCATTTTTTTAATCCTGTGTTTTTCCTTCCCTCATGGGTATGTCGCTTTTGCTACTTCCTGCAGAATATTTTATTTGAATATTTTATATATTTTTTTTTTCATATTCATGATATCATGTGGTGGTGCCCTTCTTTCTTCCTGATTTCTTTCAGACAGCAGAGACCAACTTCTGAGAGGGTAAAACTTGCTGCAGCTTTGCTAAATCCAGCTGAATCAGTGCAAATCTAGTCAATAACCTGTCCCTGAGCATATTTTCCCCCTAGTTACCCACTTAGAATGAAGGTTAAATGCCCCTTTTGTTCATGTTGCTTTACACTCCTGTTGCTTTACATTTCTTTTTGGAATCCTAAGGAAGGTTAGGCCTCAGCATACTTTGATTAATGTCTGAAATTTTATGCTTAACAGTTATTTCTGGAAAGAAGCGCTCACATGTCTTTGTAAGATTAATGACATCGTTATTTTTATCTCATCCCTTAGCACAGGCAGCAGAATCTCTAAGTACTCAGCATTGCTACTCATTACATAAATAAATAATTTCACCTGTTCTTTCACACTTTCTTTATTAATCTCTGTGATTTTCTGGAATCTGACAATGTGCTTGCCTCACGAGGACTGTCTCATGGGCCTCTTATGTGGGAAGCTTAGGATACTTGGACAATTTATTTTTCTTCCTACTTAAACCAGATCAAAATATGAGCTGTCTGTTGATAAAAGCTCAAAAGGCAGTGGTGGAGAATCACAGAGCAAGGCCTGTTTTATGTGTGAAAATGCTCTCCCTCTGCTTCACTGGAGATTTTTTTGATTTTATTCACCTTCAAGAATTTCTCCTATTGATAAATAGGATAGAAACCTTCCCAGTCATATGCTCAGCCTTAATCTCCTGTGTCTCCATAAAAGGATTTAGTGACATTCATTGTTTGATTCCCCATACCAACCCTATGTACAAGAGTTCAAAAAATCTTTTGACATCAGCAGCACTCTGTCATCCTGAGTCCTTTGCTTTATCAGAGGTCTCCAGTGCAGTTGTGTGAATTCTCAGGAACCTGCAGCAAAGCCTGCAGACCATAGAATCAGAGAATGGCATGGGTAGGAAGGAACCTAAAAGATCATCTTGTTTGAACCCCCCTTCCACTAGACCAGGCTGCTCAGAGCTCCATCCAACCTGTCCTTCCAGGCATGGGACATCCACAGATTCCCTTGACAACCTTTGCCAGTGTCTCACCACACTCACAATAAAGAATTTCTTCCTGATATCTAATCTAAACCTACTCTCAAGGTGAAGCCATTCCCCCTTGTCCTGTCATTCAGGCTCTTGTAAGAAGTCCTTCTCCATTTTTCTTGCGGGCTCCCTTCAGATACTGGAAGATCACAATTAGGTCACCTTGAAGGCTTCTCTTTTGCAGGATGAACAATCCTAATTCTCTCAGCCTTTCCTTGTATGAGAGGTGCTCCATCCCTCTGATCATCTTGGCGGCCTCCTCCAGAGTCATTCCAGCAGGTCCATGTCCTTCCTGTGTTGGAAGGCACCCCAGAGCTGGATGCAGCACTCCAGGTGGGGTCTCACCAGAACAGAGAGAAGGAATCTTCTTCCTCTCCCTGCTGCTTGGGAGGCAGCCCAGGACATGGGTGTGAGTGCACACGGCCAAGTCATATCCAGCTTCTCATCCACCAGCACCCCCAAATCATTCTTGATCTGTTCATCCTCCAGCCTGGATTGTTACTGGCATGGCTCCAACCCAGATGCAGTGTCTTGCACTTGGATTTGTTAAACCAGAGGAGATTCTTGTGGGCCACTTCTCAAGTTCATCCAGATCCTTCAGGTGTGGCCACTGCACCACTCAGCTTGGTGCCACCTGTAAACTTGCTGAGGCTGCCCCCAATGCCTTTGTCTATGTCATTAATGAAGACTTTAAATAACACTCCAGTGAGAACCCTGGAGGACACCACTTGTTACTGATGTCCTGGTTCCTTCTCAGAGGTCAGAACACCTGAGAGGTAAATGGTGTATGCTGAGTTCTGTAGGGTGGTTCTGTGAGATTTCCCAAGCCCCAGTGCAGGAGCTCATTAAAAGCTGACAGGAGAAGGACACGGAGTGATTACAGGGTACAATAGGCAGGATGCAGAATGTACAAGCTCTGAACAAGGCGAACTCCAGCCAGAACACTTCAGGCGTGTAAAACAAAGGGGAAAAACAAAGTGTGTTGGTGGTTAGTGTATAATAACATGAGTCATCCACAGTGAGCAGAGCTTAAAAACTTGGCTGCTTTTAAATAATCTGAGGGTGAGGAATGATAGTTGGAGTTTGAACATGGAAATTAAACCCTAAGATATCCGAACAAAGCCCTGTCTTTGTGTAGTTAATAATATTGTAGTGAGCATTGATAAATGTTAATTGAAGGCTTTTTGTTTAGTTGCTGATGTTTCTCTAGCTGCTTCTTCTTTTACCAGAACAAAACAGAAAGAACAATTCTATGCAGGCTGCAGTCTTCAAATGTCTGTAAATCCATGTAACAGCTATCATATAATTAGCCAACAAACATCCCACATGCAGCTGTGGGCACTGACTCCCTGTCAATGAACCCCTGTCCTGACACAAAGGCAGTGCCTTTGCCTCGCTTTTGACTTCATTCATCACCATAGTTCTGCATATTTATGTAGCAGAGAGTTCAGTGAGTTCATACTTGGTATTCAAAATGGTGATTTAATCTAAACTTCATTATGAAAAAATACTGTTCATTGGTTATATTGCTGAAAGTTATTTTTTGGGTGATGACAGTAGGTTTGTGAGGCTGCCATGATCATCCTTACTGAGGCAAGCTGTTCTATCCAGGTATGGTTAAAATTGTTGATATTCTAATCTTTCTGTATTTGCATTTATACATTTATTTATACTATGTCCAGACCTTTAAAGATACTGATTAGAAGCAATGCTTCCATTTTTTTTTTTTTTTTTTTAACATTAGCTATGATGTAAAAAGCAGGGCACTATGGACCAGGCTTCCTTGAGGGTAAAATTATTAACTATAATGTCTTTTTAAAGGAGTAGCTAGTCAAGTGTCATCTGAGGGGGTGGCCTGTGTCTTGTAATAGTAGTCCCAGTCATGACAGACTAACGACTAAAGACTAAATGTGTGAAATAAACAGAAATATCATGATAAACCACCAAACAAGAGGAACATTTAAAATGCATGTATTTCTTGATGGAAATATTGCTTGCATAAAGAAGAAAATTAGGTACCAATCCTTACATAGCATCAATCCTTTGCAAAAAGGCACCTCCAAGGTGTGTGTTCAGACAAGCATGTCTGTGGTTGATTTAAGTTTAAATGATTTTCACTTGTTTGGTGACTTTGGATTTGGTCATTCCCACATAGGATAAAAAGGAACTTCCCTTGAGGATTGTGTTGTGAACTGTCTTCCTCTTACATCCCTCTTCTTATGACATTTAGTTCCAGCACTTTTCCTCTAAGGTAAGCAACCCTCCCAGTTATTCTTGGAATTTGTGCCTGAGGAAGATGCTTCTGGAGTTAATACGCTCGTCAGTAGGGTAAAACATTGTGGTTTGAATGACGGGTGTCTGCTAAGGAAGGCAGGAGCCTCCCTTGGAATGGAGAATATAAACCCCCTCCCTCTGAATTATTATAACTTTGAAATTAAGGGGCTCTCAGGCAAAGATATGGGAATAGGAATAACATTGCTTTATTAGGAGAATTAAATAAAAAACCAAACCAAACCAAAACATGCAGTATTACAAGGAAAAAACAGCCATTGACAGAGTCAGAAATACAACCTGACACCCTGTGGGTCGGGGTGTTGGTAGCAGTCTGATTAAATGGTGGCTGCAGTCCTAGTGGCAGGTGTTAAAGTGATGCTCCTGTAGAAAAGTGGAATTTTTTTTTTTTTTTTTCCCCACTGAAGGTCCAGTGGTGATAGATAGGCCTGGTGTTCCTCTGAGAATCCAGTGGAAAGGCTGCTTGGTGTCCCTAATCTTAGATTTTTATCCAGGTAGGAATACTTGGCTCCTCCCCCTGCCTGGAGCATTTCCCAGTGGGATGATGGAATTCTCTCAGTGAGACTCACTGGCCCATGAGCAGAAGATCTCTCCCTGGAGGGAGGCTGGATTGTGGAAGAGATAAGAAAACTGCCCCAGCAGGTTTTTGACAGTTGGCCATTGACAGACAATTACACCACACCTCCACACCCCAGTTTCATCAGATGGTGATAAAATACAGAGTTTGGGTTATATTTTACACTGCAACCCATTACAAACATGAAACCCCCACAAGGGTGGTACTGCAGCTTACTTCAGGTTTTATATTTCATCGTGTTGCAGTGGGGACACATGCAGTGACACTGTAGGTACTCAGCTTGGAACGAGAAGTTACAGAGGACAGGAAGGAGCTCTGCAACATCCTCATTTTCCAAACTCTCCTCACTTTGTCAGGCAGAAGGGCTGTTCCCACCTAGGAGAGCTGGCTACAGCCTCCAGTCTGATGAGATGGTCAAGGTCTAAACAGATAGAAATCCTTGGCTCTGCCCCTTGCTTTCCCATTCTTACCATGGCAATAACCATAGACAGCAGAGCTGTGGCTACCAGGAATAGAGTTAGTGTCACACACTCTGGTTATGTCTATCCATCCTCAAGTCCCTTCAACTCAGGAGCACAAGAGCCAAGACCTTTAGAGTTATTCTTCTTATATGGAAAACACTTTTTTCCAGAGCTTTTCACATAGGATGAGTCTGCCCAATTCACACTGCTTAAAAAAAAAAAAAAAGAAAAAAAAAAGAGAAAAGAGAAAAAGAAGAGGCATTTAAGTCATCTGTAGCTTATCTGCAAGGACATTATGACTATATGAAAGAGGTCAGTGGAGGCGTTCAAGCACTGCCAGTGCCTCCTCCAGGCTACCATCCTGAAAATGTGAAAATATGGAGCTAACCTACCTATGATTTTTTTCCCCCCATCATTCTGTTGAGATATATATTCAGAGAGCTGTCTTGGGTTTGAGTAGGATAATGGGAAAGGTTTTTACTGTAAAGCTCCCCATTCAACCAGGAAGACCAGTGCAGAGGAAAAGCATCTGAGAGAGAATGTGCACGTGTGCTAGTGCATAATGTGGTGAGCATGTTGCTCCATGATTAGTACTGTAAATATTGCTGCTTTTCAGGCAAAATCTTAAGATTCCCATGTTAGTGATTACATCAGTGCTCTTAAATGCAGCTCACTGTACCTTCGTGGGAAAAATTGCTGTCAGACGTGGTTTCAGATTGCCAAGCTGAACTTCAAGTTAAAAATATGCAGCATATGGGAAACCTACAACTTTGCCTGGAGTGATACTTTAGAAACTGCTGAAGCTAGGTTATGCTAGAAAATGTATTTATGTAAAGCCAAACCCTTCAGCTTTTACTCATAAAAAGAGACACTTGTAATAATGAGATCAGGCTACTTGCATGCAAACTCGAAGGACAAATTAAGGGCTTTGTTCTAGCTATACACTAATGTAACTCTTGCTATCATTGCACTGCAGGATTGGACCTTACATAGCAGCTTCAAATATGCCACTGTAAATTTTACTGTTTTTACAGGTACTGCTAACAGGTCAAATCAAGTGCTAGGCAGGTTTGTTAATGATCTGAGCTGGATTCTGCCTGTGTCACTTGCTTATTCAGGTGTATTTTGGGATGTTGCTGATGCAGAGTGCTGGAGAAGTTCAGAACATATTGGGTAACAATATCCTTGGTTCAGGATCATGCACTGTGCCCACTCTGCTCAGATTAATGCCTCTAGTGGTGCTGAAGTTAGTATCTGTTGCTTTTGGTTGCCCTTGGGGAGAGCAGGGGGAAATAATACCTCCAAAGGCTGCTGAGATCCCAGTTTGTCTGGGCTGGGCTTGGGAGGTACCCATTTCAGTCCTCTGACTCTAGCAAAAGCTTTTGCTTTCTTTGTTTAGAGGGAAGGAAGGATAGATACAAGCTGTGAGGTCAGAGAGCAGCTATATGTTTCTACCCTGTTATACAGAATGGTTTGTTGGTGCAGCACTCACCCAGGTTTCACTGTTTGCCCAAGTTTGTTTGGGAATTGCCTCACAAAGTCAGGTGCTTGTGACATTTGTAAAGATGAGGTTGGTGCCTTCACGTCTGTTGCAGAGGCTGGAAACTGATTGCAAAAAGATCTCAGGGCAGACAGGCATTAACCTCTTGGGTGTTACTGGTTAATAATGCCCCACATCTGGCAAGAGAGAAAAAACACCAGGAATAAATTCCAATAACTCTGTCAGAGAAAACAGAAGAAACCAATACAAAACATCTCAAGGTGAATGGCTTTGTGTCCTGTCTGAGAAGCCAGAAAGTCTTATGCATCCCATCTGAGAAGCTTTTAGTCTTCTCATCAGCCAGCCTGGGCATCTATTCAACTGAATATGTATTTAATTTTCTCCCATGCACTGGAGGAATCTCAGCTGGAAAAATCTGCCAGACAACTTCCCCTATGTCTGAATCAACAGCACGAAGATTTGTGGTTATCAAAAGGAAGCTTGCCCCTAATTTTTGACATTTAAGAATCTGCTGGTTTTGCTCTTCCATGGTTAGCTGATTGCCTGTGTTTGCATGTGGAAATCTTTGTTCTTGTGCTGTGTTGTTTCTCTGGAATGCTATGGGCAGTTGTTTTTGTTTGCTCATTCTTGGGTGGAGCTAACTGTCTAATTGGGTAAATATTTGCTATGCTATACTTGCATGCACAGAAGACAAAGAGGGCTGGACTCCTGTTGACATAAAGGGCCTTTTACACCAGCCCAGCAATGTAAAGGCTAAAATAAAATTGATAAATATGAGGCCACTTCTTATGGTCAGACTGTATAAAGTAGATTTGATTTAACTGTTATGGACATATTTACTTTCTATTTATAGTCCATCAATTACAGATGGACTATATTTTCCAACATGATTACAACCATGAAGAGGTTATTCACTCTGCCTTATTCACTGATTGCAAGTTCAAAACTGTTGGACTTCCACTGGGTCTTAACCCTGTTAATAAAATGGTATTTATTTACCAGAGTGCCTTTGGGTATCAAGGGTGAGTTCTCCACAGATGTAGAAATTGCCTAAGTGAACATTAGTAGGTCCAAACACTTTTGAAAATTGCAAGCTTGTGGTGCTCATGGAAGGTGTGTTTGTATATATAAAATAAATACCTTGCATAAATCTTATGGGGTGACTATTGCATTGTGTTATCATTAGCTCCAAAGTACGCTATAAATATCCACACATATATGAACAGATTCTAAAGATTTATCATTGAAGAGGCTGTTAATAGGTAATTGAGCCTTTCTTTGAACAAAGGTTACTAAAAATGGTTGTGATGTAAGGAGAAGGGAAATTGAGCTCCACAGTTGAGGTGTGTAGACCTAGTTCAGCTTCTGTTTATCTGTAGCTGTCACAGCCTGGACCTTATTGGGAATGGATTTACCCTGGTTAGTCTTGAAAGACTTGCAAAGTCTCATAGAGCCATTGCTTCACACAGATCAGAACAGGTATCTGTCTGTGGGACTAAATGAAAGCTTTAGTATTTGAGAGTTTTTATTTTATTAACAATTATTTGTCCTGTTTGAAATTCTCAGTGTTTTCTTTTCAAGGTTCAACTATTTACTCTTGTCTTCAAAAAACAAATAAGGATAATTTAGAGTTTCACCTCCGTAAGCTCTGATGCTCTTACACCACCTGGTATCTTGCTTAGTCATTAGTTCCACTGGGTTCACTGATACCAGCTGTGGTGCAAAAGCCTTTGATTACCACAGAGAACCATCCACTCCTCCACTCCCACCCGTCCTTTACTGCAAGTCACAGATTTTTGTCTGCCTTTATGATGTGAGTACTGAAGCTCTGAGCAAGCATTCATTGACCAGGTAGTCAGCCATATCTCTGCTCCTGCAGAGTTAATCCCATTGCCAGACCCTGCAGCGTGCTCATGGATCTCCCTGTGTCATCATTCTGGGAAGCAGGAGGCTGTGACCCAGGCAGCAGAGGCTGCCTTGCAGGTTTGGGCTGTATCCATTCTCTTGTCTTATCCACTTCTCATCCATCCCTATGAACAGTGTGGTGAGTGAGGAAAAGCAGCTATAGAGGCGTGGGGCCTGCTGAGGTCAGTTGTGCCACTGCCTGTTTTGCTCTCCCTGCGTGGAAAGCGTGTCTCACTGCAGCTCACCACCCAGACTTTCCACCAGGGATATGCTCAGTAATTTCCTATGAGCTCACTCACCCTGTGTTTTTGGTCAACTGATGGTAAACTGACTATAATTTCTCATGGTTTTGCTGTCTTTTCAAATGCTGTTGTGGATTCTTGTAAGCTTGTGTTGAGTATTTCCCTCAGTCAGGCAAAACTGGAATTCATAAAAGAGCACAAATGATTCTATGTTTTTTCTTGCTGTCTTCATTCTGAAAACATCTTGAACTTTATTTCATAGTGACCTTTATCTAGCTGTAAAAATTTTTAAAATTGTCCAGTGGTTTGAAATGTAAGAGACAAGTAGGAAAGTGAATACTAGTCAAGATAGCAAGGCTGAATAAATGTCTTTTCATTAAGAAAACAGGCTAAAAACTGTACCACTTCCCTTCCTCAACTTGATACTGGTGAGCAAACTAAATATATGCAGACAATCTTCCTTATGATGTTGTGATTACCAATCCTATTTCTCTACAGTGTTATTCCTGTTCCTTGTGTGTAAACAAACTGTAATCATAGTACCATGATACCCAGTCCTCATCTTCTGGCAGCCGCCCATGGAAATTACTTCCTCCTTCAAGCCTTGCCTTTTCTCTGGGTTCTGCATTTAGTAAAACTGGTGATCTCTGTGTGACTGTCCCAGGACATTTATAACTCTCCATCAGACCTTTATCACACCAACACTGTGTTTTCTGAATACTTCCACCTGGTTTTGCTTGAAGTTTGGACAAAGCTATCTAACCTGGATTATAGATGTATTTCCTTGACCATACTGTAAATGCTTATTTGAGCTGGACAGGAAGAACTTGTTCTGTTGTTTGGTGTTGGGATATTACTGAAGACTCATTAAAGTAGCAGAAAAGCTTTCATGAGACTGGGGAAGGAATGTGTCATTTTGTGCTTCTGCTCACCTGCCTGGACCCCTTGCTAGAGCAAAGTGTCGTCCATTCACAAAAGAAATTCTGTTGTGAATGTCTGGTGACAGGACTGGCAGCCAGTCAGCAATGCCTAACTGCCCAATGACTTTCCCCACAAGAAAAAGGTAAATTTGCACTTGAAATTTTCAATCACATGTAAAGTCCACTATCTGATTTGCTCAGAGAGGTCATTAACATTTAGCTTCGTATTAGGAAATACCCTTTACCAATAAGTTTCAATGGGAAAAGCAAAGATTTGAGTTTGTTCCAAAAGGTTCATTCATTAAAAATTCTGCTGAATGAAAAAGGAAATCTACAGTTTTTTGAAAGACTTCTTCTATCTGGAATGAATATCTTAGTCTAGGCTAACTGTACATTTTACAGATAATTCAATTCAATTTTCATTCAACTGATGTAACACTGTAATAAATAATGTAAGAATTAGTGGCATGTCTTTAATGTTCTTGCCGGCATAACATACCTGGATTCTCTGCAGAAATAATCCTGATGTTATTTCATGTTGAAGGTGAAGTATGTCCATCAATGTCTTTCCCAGGGGAATAGAGAGAACAAGGCTTGGGAGAAGGTGGTTTGGCACACACACTCCTCGTGAGGAGCAAACTTGCACAGCAGCTTGTCTTTAACTCTTCCCAAGCAGTGGAGCGTGTCATTGCTTTTGCAATAACCCGTTCCTCAGGAACAGATATAGACTGGCTGAAAAATAATTAAAAACTTAATTTCCTGTAATACTGTCCATCAAACAACTTTACTCAATCTTTTTGAAAGGCTGCTCTGCAGCATGGAAAAGAGACTGGCAGTAGTGCAAGAACAGGGAGTATTTATGACAAGTGGAAATGTGGTTGGCCTTTTGCCCTAGAGAAATGGCTGTATGAGAGGATCTTCTGCTTAAACCAAGCATTAATAAAATAATTTGGACCTAGGCTTGAGGTGATGATGTTTGGCAAAGCAACTTCAAAGGCTTATTTTACTGCCCAGACTGATACTGACCTGCATGGATGTGCTTAGGGTCTGTTGTGTGCAAACCCACAGCTGCATAGTTGATCAATCCTCTCTTTTGGGAAAACCTGAATTTTTACTGGGGTATAAAACTTTTAGATTAGTTCTTTTACAAAGATTTGGTCCCAATAGCCAAAATCCTGTTTGATTTGCTCCTGCAGTTGCTTTACAGTTTGTTGTGTCATACCTCAAGAAAGACAAACAAAGCTTTATCCTCCTTTGGACAGCTGTTAGGGACAGATCCACTGACTCAACTGCTCAAGAGAACAACCCCCAAAACTAGGTATTTTATTCCAAACTAACACACATACAACTTCTCTTCTTCCTAGGTGCCCAGTTTCATGGAGTAGGTTTTTAACATATAACTAAGGAGCAAATACAACAAACCCTAACATCAGCGTCAGTGTCACTAGTGACCTAGTCTGCTGGTAAGCACAATTTTTTTCCCCCAAAGCTGCCTGAGCCATAGTTTTTCCAAACTTATTTTCTATCTCCTTTCCTCATTTAGTCCATCTGATAATGTCACCAGACATTATTTCACCTCCTGAGAAGACTAAAAAAGAGAGGGTTAAAAGCTGGTGTAAATTCACTTTTCTCTGCTTACCCATTAATCTGTGTCAAGTTATGCTGGATATGCTGTTCTGAGAGACAACGCAGGCTTCTTTATCTGTCATAGTAGCACTGCTTTGATTTTCAAATCAGCAAACAAGAAGCCATGTCCTAAACAGGCCACTTCATTATCTTTTGTGTTGGCTATTTTTGTGGGGTGGTTTTTTTTTTCTTTTCCTAACCAAAAATATAAACAGTTCTTTATCACTGATAATAATTAAAAGATGTGCTTTTCCTTGTGGATCATAAACTGAATGGAGAGCCTGTAGTCACTTGTCTGTCACTTCAATGGGGAAATCAATTCTCAGTTATCTACGCATGGCTTGTCTGGCTTGTGGATTAACCAGGCTGGGGATGCACTGACCTCAGTTCAGTCACCACGTGCAAAGTTGACTTTGGACCAGTAGACTGTATTGATCCCAGCAGTGCTGTGTGCACATCTGTCAATTCCACGGCTGCCTCCAGCTCATCAGCAGATTATCTGTGTCACTCACAGCTGTGTGGAGGCCTCTCCAGTGAGGTGGAGTCAGCTGCCATGGCCAGCTCCTGTAGCAGCAGAGAGATACAACACTTCATTCCATGTTGACTTGGCAAAAACTGAGTTTATTTGTGCTCCGGGACTGATGGTGGCAGCCCCTTAGCTGCCAGAAACTGAGGAAACAATCTTCTTTGTTCCTTAGACCACCAGGAGAGGAGAGATTTCCAGCTTTATATAAACGAGTTTGTTACTAGTTAGTTTAATTTAGTTAGTACAGAACTGGAGGAGATTGATGCACTGTGCTTGTAGCAAGGCTGCTTTTTCCAAAACCTCATCATGGCTACAGAAACATCTTGTTACAGGTGTTTCCCAGAAAAATGGTTTTCCTTTTCACCTTCAGCAGCAAACACGGACTGCTTGAACTTGTGTTTACTTTAATTAAATAGAACGTGGTGAGTTTAGATCTTAATGCAGGTCATCAGTTAAATTTTCAATATTTAGGTGCCTAAATAATAGACTCCACATTAAAGCGATATCAACAAGAAGGATCTAATTTATTTTATTTAATTGCAAAAAAAATTGCAGATTTTTATTTGCCTTGTTATCTCTATCTTTTATTATTCCAAAGAGATTCTGAATAGAGATATTATCTCATCTTTAGCTGTGCTCTTGCAATCTTGCAATTCGTCAAACCAGTAATTTATGTTTCTGTTGAAAGGAGAAGTAATTAACTCACATATTGCATCCTTGTCTTTGCGGGCCTTTCATTTTCAGCAAGTACCTGCACTAGCAGGTTTTTTTTTTAAATTTCAGACTCTTTGAAACTCCTGGGTTTCCTCAGGAAAGCCAGCACTCTCAGCAGTGTACACAAGTGCTTGATGCCTTACAGAATTAAGTCCCAGGAGTCCAATCCTGTATTGAAGTCTGGTCATATTCACATTGACTTCACTCTAGCAATTGGAATCCTGGAGTAGCAGGATTTGTCCCACTGAATTATTGGCCCTATTTCTCAGGATATTTCCTCACTCTGCCACGCACATCCACAAGTTGTTTACTTGCCTGTGTGTGCCTGTGCTTCTGTATTCCTGGATGACCTATTTTTGCAAGAATCAAATGCCTGTGGCAGCAGCTTTTTATTGGCCCTTGCTGGGCTGACACCACTGCAGTGAGAGTGCTCATGGTCAGTGACACTGCAAGTCCTGGCTGAGCAAACTGATTTCCTGCCAGCTTTGCAGCAGCTTTCATGTCAATCACTTTCTGGCAGGAGAGGATGGGCTCATAAAGATGTGTTTTCCACTGACAGAACCAACTCCAAGGCTAGCTAGAGAGCATGGCCAGTATGGTGACAGAAATGAGGAGTTCCTGTGCAGAGCACACGAATAAAGGAACCTGGACACCCTCCTCTTGTCCTACTGACCTGGTACTGAATCATATATAACTCATGGTTTCCTCTGAAGTTTTATCTTCCTCAGCTAAAAATTTTAAGGGTGTGACAGATCAGCAGAGGTCAGGTGAGACTGGATGGAAGGGGAGGAGTTGCTCTCATTTAGATTTTTTTTTCTGTAACAAAGTTGGTCACACCTCTAACAGCCAGACTCAGCTGTGTTTTCAGGTAATCTTAATAACAGGTTGCTAGAGTGCTTAGCTTGTTCAATCCATTCAGTAATTAGAGCCAGTGCTGAAGTCTTAATGCACACAGTAATTTGTCTACAAGTAAAGCTCTGTAGAGCTTCCCCATAAATGGCTTCCCCTTGGATGGAACAGTGCAGCCACCAAACAGGGCAAGTCCCTGTGGCAGCTGAGGACAAAACCCGAGCATTTAAGTGACCATCAATAAGATCAATCCAGCAGTGCAGGCCAAGGGAATTAAAGCTAGTAACACTCCAGCTGGATTAGTTATTTTTCAAAGTCTCAAAGTGCTGAGAACTTTGTGTTTTTATTCAGTTTTGTTAAGGCTGATACTTCCAGCAATATTCACATGCTGAGACAATGTTTTCAATGACTCAGGGGAAGAAGCTGTCTACTGAATCACCAGTATCCAAACCTGAAGAACCCAAATGCTTTCTGTAAATCAGAATATAATTAAGCATAGTCTTGTTCTTTTCATTAGGCATGAAATAACCACAGATGATGAGACTCCACTTACATAACAGTAAAAATATTACTTGTTTTAGTTTTCTACCCCAGAATCTGGAACCTACAATCTATTGCAGTATGTTGTTTATAAGGACTAAGAAAAGGATAAAACAAATAGATAGAAGAAACGTGCACCCTAAATATGAAAACAACATTTCTGCTCATGAAATTCCTAAGCTAGGTGTTGTTAGAAGCTGGAAAAATATTCTAGAGGGCAAACCATGCAAGCTTGTGCTGTTCTTAACCCATTGGCTATTGTCAGAGCCTGGAATAGCATGAGCTTTGATTTTGTCTAGGATGGCTGTCATCAGCACTCACCATGTTCTCTGAACACCACAAGCAGTTGCATCAGATTAGAATAGACAGTGGGTGTCCCAGACTGTCCCAAAAATATGTAATTAAAAAAAGCCATTCCATTAAATAAGCCAGTCATTACATGAGGACATGATTAATGCCAGAAGAACAGAGGGTGGAAGTTCAAGGAAAGGCAAAAATTATTAGTAAAAGAAAATATGTATTTCTCAAGATCTAGAACGTAGTAAGAAAGATCTCCAGGGATGAATGCCATTAGGTTTCAAAAGCAGACTAACTGGAAGGCTAGAAAAAGCTTCAAAAATAAATGTTCTCAACTGTTCATTTGTTGACCTGCTAACCTTTTCTTTAAAACATTTGTCACAAGAACTGTTCTGCAAATAATCTAAATAATCTGAGGGGTTTTTCTTGGTTTGTTTGGTTTCTTTTTTTTTTTTTTTTTTTTTTTGGTTTCTCTTGTTAGAGCAGAAATCATTCTGATGCTGACTTGTCTGTTTTTGAACAGAGATGTGTGCCAGAACATCAGCAGAGTCATAGGGATTACCCAATACTTGCCTGCTGAAGTGTTTGCAATATCTGCTCGCAAAGAGGAAACATTTTTTTGGCTGTGACTTTCATCACATCTTCCAGATTGAGGTGTAGAACAGCTGTAGAGATCCAGAAAGAAGGACCCTGAGGCCTTCAGCTTAAGCTCCAGTCCTGTGCTTATGCCTGTGTTAATCTGGAATAGATCCCGTTACATTGATCTGAATTTGAACAAGATTACATTAAATTTAAGTATTGGTAATACTGGAGAGTTGTTCTGCCTTCCCTACTACACTAAGTGGATATTGCTATCTTAATTTTGTGACAAACAGGACACTTTCCATTAACAAATGATAAAAATAAGAGGTAGATCTAGACCTTTTCACCTCCAGTTTCTACAACTCACTTAGAGAGGTGTTCCATTGACTACCCAGGGATGAGTGTTATCCACATTGAAGAGGTAGATTTTGCCATCACTTTATGGCTCTGGTGCTACTGTTGTTCTGACTTGTCTTAGATTAATGCATGTGGAACCTCAGGAGCCCTGGCACACTCTTTTATACCTATTTCATAACTGTCTGGAGTTTCTTAATAAGTAATCTGGCGATGAGAGTTACAAAGCTGTCCTGCTTCTCTTAACATTTCAGCGGAGAAAAAATGTAGTGTTTTCCTGTTCTCTACTACAAAAGTGGTAAAGATTCACCTCTTGCAACTAAATGGGTGTTGTCACTGGGTGTGATAATTAAAAATCTCCACTGATAAACTACAACAGCTTCTCTCTTAGACGTCCTGAGTGCCTCTCCTGCTCTTTGCCTCTCCTGAGCCACAACAGCCCCCTCTGGCAGGTTGGGGCTTGGGATATTTTGCTACCTCTAGGATGCTACAGCACCAGACATTGTTATGGGTCTGTTCATGATCCTTCTCTCCTTCTGAGGCTCAGGGGTTTCTTCTCTAGTGCCATTCTCTCCTCTTTTACTCTACCACCCACCTTGGAATTAGGGACTCCCTTTGCCTCCCATCCTCACTCCCACTCATCTGGTGCAGCGCCTGACCCCACAGACATTTTGTTCTGAACTAGCACTTTTCTGGGAAGGCAGGATGCTCTGCCTGCCTGCGAAAGAAATTGAGGCAGAGTGTGGCTGCTTTTCAGCCTCTCCGTGGCCACAGTGGTTTCTTTCCTGCCTCCCTCCTCTCCGTGGCCACATTGGTGGAGCCATGTGGATAAAGGCCACCAGGAGTGGTCAGACAGGGCAGGCCAGCACAGCAGGGTGATGCAAGGTGCTGCAGGAAGGGCACAAGGCTGATGTTGCTGGTCTGCGGTGGCCCTGTGGCAATATAAAGTTCATACATAATTCATAAGTGTTGTACATTGGCACTGTTTGTGCAATTTGCTCTTGTGGCTGGGATGGTGTAGGAATGCTGTGTGTGGCCTCTTGTTACACAGAAAACCTGCTGGTATTTCCTATCACCACTGGTGAAGGCATGAAAAATAGGGAAAATACAGTTTAAGTAGAGAGAAACATAGCAGTGAGTGACTGTACCATTTATCGCCACTCCCAGATATTTCAGGGGAATCTGTGTCCTGGTCAGGACTGTGAGCACACAGAGCTCTACCCTAAGGTGCTGGAGTTGTTGGGGCTTTTGCCTTGCACTGCTGGTACAGGTGGCAATGTGTGGGTGGGAGAAGGGATGTCAGTGTTTATTTTCTTTCCCAGCAGTGAAAACCAGAGGGCTGGGCTGATTGCTTCACCTTTTCAGCCTGCAGGGACTCATTGCTGCTCCAACACAGCCTTACATTTCACTCAGGTGGCTGCACCCCTACAGTCACTCAGCTCTGCATAGATTATTCTGCTAACTAACAAATTCCAATCTTTCAGCTGTTTCTTGTCACATCACTTTTCATTTCAGTCTGCAAGTAGGATGACAGAAAAAATTATATTCTATTTGCTATTTCCTAATGCTGTTGCTGGAATTAATTGTTGACCAAATTTCTTATGGGGAATGTAATGAAAATACAGAATTATAGTAATATATTTCTAGCATGATTCATGGTTACCAGTGGAAATATTTAATGATCTTTTTGTATACATATAGTAATTGCTTCTTCTGTAAGACAATAATAAGTTGCAATACAATTACACTCTTGTTCTTCTTCATATGAGAAATGGGCACATGAGTGGAACAGAATCAGAAAAGCAGAATGTCCCTGGTACCTTTACAATATTCATCTAATCACCTGAGATTCTGCAGTCTTTTGAATAACACTAGACTTTTATAATCAGACTGATTGTGCAGCCTTAAGATAAACAATTCATAAGATAGCTAAAGTTAATTTTCATTACAAAAGTAGGCATTAAGGAGTTATTCCTAAGTCATTCCCTAAAGGTAAAAACTCCAAGGAATGCAATATGTTGTAGATAAATCCTTCTAATATAAAGCAATAAATTCTCAGTTACACAGAGATGAACAACACTTACTTTTCTCCAATAAACTTCTGCTGGATCCTGGCTGCGGCTGCAAAAGCTGGTTTCTTTGAACAAAGGAGTCCCTGTCTTGTGAGAACTCATTACCCATATGATAATACTGTTCATTTCCCCCACACAATTCATTGGAGGACCAGTGGGCTCCTTGAAAACTTCTAATTAGGTCTCACACTGTCCCTGAGCAGTAAGTATGATTTTACCCATTTTACAGTTGTGGAAGTTGGGCAGGGGGGCTGCAGCCAGTGGCCTAGAGCCACCTCTCCTGTCACTTCCACAGCTGGGAATAGACTTTGGATGTTGTTACTCCCAGCACTCTGTTCCAAGCTCTAAGCCACAACCTCTTGCAGAAGCTAATTAAAAACTAAGAAAATGATTTGACAGGCTTTCAAAAATGTTTTTGGTACCAGAGATTTCTTCTGGTATCAGAATGAAGTTTCTAGCACAGCTGTAATTGCTGTCTGTGTTGCTTAAGATTTTTTAAATCTGTCAGAAGTCTCAAGCTGTATTCCAGGTACATCCCCAAGTTCACCACAGTTCTTTGCCCTGTTTTTCACTGGCACCATTTATCATGGGCATTTAAAAGTGAAAACCCTGAAATAAGTAACACAGCATCTTTCAGTTTCATGGCTGCAGGCAAAAGCTTCTGGTGTCTGCATGTGCAGGGTGAGGGCTCATGTGGTTTCAATTATTTCTTATCGATTTGTTAGCTCCAACATTATTTTATTTCTTGCAATCTGCTTCTAAGCATGTAGAAAACCCTTAGAAGTATCCTAGATTGTTTGTTAAAATCCATTGCAACTCAGCTGTTAAAACAAGTGCCTTTGTGTTTGTACTGTATTAAAACACAGAATCACAGAATCACAGAACGGTTTGGAGTTGGAAGGGACCTTAAAAATTATCCAGTTCCAACCCCCTACCATGGGCAGGGACACCTTCCCCTAGACCACATTGTTCTGAGCCCCATCCACCCTGGCCATAAACACTTCCAGGGATGGGGCATCCACTACTTTAGCTTCATAAACCTTTATCTCACACATTTAGTTGGGGGGTGGAAAGGGGCTGGAAAGAGTTAAGCCACAGGCTTGCTAACTTTAGAAAAAGCAAGTTATGCAAAAGTTGAGAAGTTGAAAATCACTGAGGAAGTGGATCTTTTGAGAGGAAAATTTGACATATTCAGCAAAATCCCACTGAACTTTTTCCTCCTGGCATCACATATGGGTGAAAACAATCCCGTGTCTGGCAGTGTGGCACAGGGCTCACAGGGAGAAGCAGGTGCTGCTCACCCACAGGGAGGTGTGATCTCTGCTCATCCTGGGTGAAATACATATTAGAAAGAGTATTTCACATGGTGAGAGGAGGTCTTGGCGTATCAGTTGGAGCATATTTCCCAGCATCACATTAACTTGACACCTGCTAGGGCAACCCCATTTAATTCTCGTTTTAGTGTGGTGATAACTTGTGCTCCAGCATAGTCATTTGCAGAGCCTGGTGCTGTTAGCAGAGCAGTGCTGCCAGTGCTGAAGCACATTTAACACTGCCAAGGAGCTGTTACTTGCAGGAATTTTGCTCCTTCTCTAGTAAAACTACAACTGTTTGCTCATTTTGAGTTATATTCAGGCAAGGACTCCATGAGAGGATTTTGGAGAGCTCTTTTTCAGTTTGGAAAAGAGCTGCAGTCTGAACAGGGTGTGTTTCTTAACACACACGTTTAAAACACACCAGCAGCAATCAGCTAAAAAGGCAGAGAGTTAAACTATCACCTTACAGATAAACTAGTGGCCAGAAAGCTCCTAGCTATTAATCATAGAATCAAACCTTTTACCCTCTCATCTTTCAAGGAGATCAACGTGTCAGATGTGAGGTTTTCCTATGGCCCTGCAGCTGTGGCATGTGCAGGGTGTGACAGTGTGCTGGGCAAAGCTGTCTCACCCCCTCAAACAGCAGCACCCCTGCAGAGTGCAGTGACATGTTGCTCCATCACTGTTGTCCCTGTGCAATGTGGCAGTGTTGAAGACTCTTAGGGGACATGATCAATAATCAATACTGCCAGCTACTGGCAATTATAAATCTCTTCTCCATGTGTCCACCCTATTTGGATTCTGCCTGGGACTGAGCATCTTGCTGCAGGACTGTCTGCTTTCCATCAGTTGCCCCTCTGCCCTGTCTTCCAGCACACCAATAAATCAGGAAGCTTTCCACTGTTTTCCCAGGTTGTGACTGACACACCAGGCTTAATGCTTTAGAGCAAGACTTGAGGGATATTTGACACCTTGTGGGAGCAGCTTCTCCATTCCAAATGCCACTCTACGCTACCTCTGTTGGTATAGGGACAACCTTCTTCAGCAAAGTCTTCATGTGCTTTTACCTCTTTCCAAGGTTTTTCCTTATATTTGGCTGACTAGAGTAGGCAGAGAGGGACATTCTTCACTTCAGCTAGTTCATAGAGGCTAAAATTGGATTCATTAGTCTAATAGTTTAATTGACAACTTTTTGTCCCCTACAGCTTTTATCCTTTTTCCCACCAGGAATATCTAATAAAAATCATTGGTTTAATAAAACAGAGTATGCTGTGGTTCCTCTCCATATTCATACCATATTTTTGTGTAACTTTGCTCAAGCAGGATTAGTAACAAAGCGCAGCTACTGCTGGTGCTGGTGGAGCTTCACTTCAGTGAGATTTCAGAAAATCCTCCATGTAGGTATAGCCTCTGGGAGAAACGTAACCCTCATTAAACAGGAGTCTGAAAGCCCTGACAATGTCATATGTGGTGTGAGTGCTTCTGCCAGCGTCCTCACAAAGCTCTGCTAATGGCTTTCAGTGCTGCCCTCCAGCACTGCTCTTCTTCCAGCACAGCGCCCACTGCTCCTCAGCCTTCTGCTGTGCTGTTGTGGCTTTAAGCTGCTCCTCTGCTTTTCTCTTTAAAACACTGGTGTTTGGACTTTAAAACCAGGGAAATTCTCTGCAGTTTAAACCAGCAGACAAAGGGAAGGATGCTGTGTCTGGATATCCATGTGCCCCTTGCCTGGCCCTGCCTTGTGGCATGCACGAGCAGTTGGAGCTGAGCAAGAATCTGGCTCTTTCTCCACAGTAGGACCAAAAGTGCTTTGTTTCCATCCACCTCTGGCATAAATCAATATGTAGGTCAGTGTGGAAGGATGAATCATGCCATGTGTCCTGTGCATATTAAACCCGTGTTCTTTGTCTTTAGGCACATGCAGGTTCCTGGTGAGAGCTCAGAGTTCCTGGGTGGGGGCCCAGGAAGGGCTGGTTTCCAGCTATGGGCACAGAATTTGCTTGGACCACAGGGCAGCTTGAATCCAATCCTGGTTTATGCATTCATCCTGGCCGAGAAAGAAAGAAAAAAAATTGCTTGGTGGTGGTGATGGTGTATATGTTATATGGTGTATTTGGATATGCAAAATTGAGATACTCGAGGTTTCAGTCCCAATTTTCTCATAATTTCTTTTCTTTCTGGCCTAGAGCCAGAAACTTGAAATCCTGTTTTCCTGGCTGTACTTAAACCACATCTGTTTGTTTCTGATCAGGGAAGACCCAATCACTGTTCCTGGTCTGAACAGAACCACAGCCTTCTCCGTGGGATGCTGATGTTGATTAGCAGTGAACTGGGACTCTTACCCAAATATCTTACCCATCATGATTGTCTTTGTGCTCTATAAATCAGATGCATGTGAACAAACACCCTACTCAGAGAGTATTTCTGTAAGAATATATGCATTGCTGATATTGAGTACTTAATAGTACAGCGAGTCATTGTGGGGACCTCATTCCTTTTAGCTTTGGAATAGATGGTTTAGTTAATTTGTTCATTGATATCTTTTGCCCTGGGTGTACTGGCAGCTTTAAAACACTGCCACAGTTAGGAAAGCAAGGAAGCAAAAAATAATCAAATCCTCAGTTCTGCCATTATCCTCCAGACAGCTTTAAAACTTTAAAGTGAGGATAAATCTCAGCTAAAGTCTGCTGATTTCAACAGAGACCTAGAGCTGAGCCACCTACCTCAGGCTCCCTTTTGAGCACAGATGTCCAGATTTGGGTTCTCCTTTGGAGGAAGCTGAACTGTGCCATTGCATCCCCTCAGTGCATTGCTGATCTCCTCTGGTGTGGGGGAAGAGCCCCTGGTGTGGGTGGCTGCTCTGGGCTGTGCATTGTCTATCGTGTGTCTGGGACAGGGTGTCCCTGTGCCTGGCCCAGGCTGGCAGACAGGCATGACAGAAGAGCAGGCTTTGCATGTTTTCCCCTATAAGCCCCATGTCAGGTGGCAGCTGGAAAGTGGGACCTGCTTCTGAACACCATCAGCATTCTTCTTAAGAGCTTTTTTTTCCCTCTTAATTGCTCTGTAACCCATTTTGATTAGTCAGTGATGATTGCTGGGTCTGATGATAGCAAGTACTCATTAGCATGTGGGCCAGGGAGCAGTTCCCCAGAGCACAGAGAATTACCAAAAGGGAATACATGAGACATGCGAGATTCCAAAACAGGAAACTGAAATTTTAGGACATAATACAGCAGCAAATCCTCCACTGCCATCATCTGCCACAGTCTAGAGGATGACACAAAGGGAATTGAGTCTGCATAATACAAACTCATGTAATTATAACAGTATCAACTCTACTTTAACCACTTGTTTTAGAAACAATCACCCCCTTAAATATTGGCCTTTGACTGTAGAGAAGAAATACTCCAGGGACAAGCTTAAATTTAGATAGCAAATTAGAGGCATAAATTAAAAAAGAAAAGCAAGTCGCTTTGAAGGTAGCTGCCCATGGTGTCATCAGGGAGCTCTGCTCCATGACTGTCACCAGCTGAATGAGCATCATGTCACAGCAGCATCGTCTGCCTGGATGAGGTGAGGCCATTCATTTACTTATGGAGAAGGCAGCAACCTGGGAACCCAAGGGGCAGTGTCATATTTTGACAGTGGGTTTTCTTTGTACCAAAGCAGAAAGATCACCATGGTCTAAACCCCCTGATGGGGGAAGGAGCCTGTGAGAGGCAGGCAGTGCAGCACAGTGCTGATTCCCACTGAGGTCCCTGGGGCACGTGGACATGCTTCTAGCTGTGACATTTATTTCCAGAGTGGAACTGCCTGAATCTATTCCGACATGAGGCTCAGAAAGTGCTCTGAGCTTGTTCTTAAAGTGCAAAAGCAAAGTGATTCCTGTGGAGATCTTCTTCATCCCGTGCCCTGCAAGCCTCACACATAGACCAGGTGAGAGATGGCCTTGCACTGCACTCTGGGATCCATGCATTTAAGGAGTGTCCAAAATGAAGAGATATTACAAAAATATAGACAGTGAACCTATACCTGACCTCTGCTCTGTGTGTGCTTGCAGCATGAGCTTTGCAAATTCTTTTTCCAGTTGAAGTAGCAGGAGGATCATTTTTAGCACCAGAGGCAATCATTCTGGTCTGGAATTTCAAGATGGTGTTGACTTTTACCACAAATACACAAAATAGATTGGTTTCAGCATTTCACAATAGCAGGGTCCCAGGAAAATATCCCCTCAGTCATACTAACAGGGACCCAAGTTCTAAGTGGAGAAGATATTCCATTGTGTAAGAGAAGAGAAAAACAAGGAAAATTAAGGTATTGTCTTCTGTTGTTATCTGCTGGAGGCCCAGCTGAATTTCTGCAGATGGCAGATAGCTTTGCCAGCCTTCACAACCCAGTGGCTTTTCTTCCTGTTTGTTTTGTCTCTAGGGAAACATGCAACATTTAGCAATTAGATGTTGATCCAAGTATTCAGCAAGGTCAAGGAAACCTTTTATGTTATTACAGTTTTTTCCCCCTAACATAACTAGTTTTAGAGAATGTGCTCATGGGCCTCATATTGTGGCAACAGTGGAGGAAAAACTCTGTGACTGCAAAGTGCACAATTTGAAATGCAGAAAAGGCACTTACTGGGAACCAGGAGAAATAGGAGGTGTGGCTGAAACAGCAGGTTCCCAAGGAGCTCAGGCAGCAATGCTACACTTGGGAGAGATGCTGCTTTTACCTTATGAATTCTTACTAACTTCGCTGGGATTTGTATATAACTTCACAGCTTGAGCCCATCCTCACAGAGACCCAGGGCTGGCAGTGGTAATAACTTGCAAATTGAGTGTTTAATTATGCCTTTTTTCCCTTCTTATATTATGCAGTTCAACCAATTGTTTTTTATTCTGCACTGTTGCTTTCTTTTGCATCATCTGATGACCTGCATATCACTCCATCATTCTTCCTTCCTTTGCAAAGTTGCTGCAAAAGTTTTCATCATAAATTCCAGAATACTAATAAAAATCCTTCCATCTCTCTGGTGTCAGGAAGGATGCAATAATTAAATATACGTCCAGCATTCTGTAATACAAATTGATTTGAACTTAGCTGAAAAACCAATAAGTAATAAGGATTTGTTGGCTTTCCTACCACTTTGTATGACAGCAGAAGAAGATAGTATCAAATCTCACATCCTGAAACATTCTGTTAAAAATAACATTCAGGACAGAAGTAACTGGTAGTGGTTGAAGGTACATCCAGGATCCTGCAGATCTGGGAACTGGACTTGGAGCTCCTGACAGTGCAGAGCAGTTCCCTGGATGTCTGTCAGAGTCATCTTGGTGTAAGATAATGCAAACTGGTCTGCAGCTATCAGAATCCCATTGTGAAGGCAGGAGAGGAGGATGAGCTCATGTCTCTCCAGCAGGCAAGCCCATGATCCAGGATGCCAAGAGGAGCCACGGGGCACACGAGGATTCAGACATTGTCTTTGGCAGGAAAAACCAAAGTCAAGATCCAAAGCCAGGAATCAAATTCTGCTGGGAAGGGCAGAGGAAAGAGAGAGCAAGCATTTTGTGGAGCTCATATTGTCAGTAGTCTTTCCTCAGACTCAGGAATTTTTCCTCATGTACTCTTTGGTGAGTTTTGCAATCAGATTTTTCTGAGAGAAGCTCACTTTGGTAGGTCAAGGGTAGATGCTTCCAGAGGCCCTATGCTGATGCTGAGTAGCACCAAGTCTAACACTGATGAAGTCCACATCTGGAGCTCTTCTTATTTCCTGCAGAGGCAAAAAACTTTATCACACAGTGAGATCCTGGCTGCAGCATCAGTTGGTTCAGCAGCAGCAGCAGCAGCAGCAGCAGGAGGGTGTGAAGCAGAGGAAGAAGCAGATGTTGAAAACTGGACCCAGCAGGAGTTCAGAGTGCAAAGCCATGATGTTGCAGAAGATGATAGAAAAACTGGCAAAGCCCTCCTGTTTAGCACTTCAGGCCATGTGGCAAGATGGGCTGCTTCTTGTGTTTTCCTTTCAGCACTGGCAGCACCACTGAAGAGTTTCAGTCAAAACCCCACAAGAACTCAGTGAGAGTACCACTGCCCATGGTAGCATGGAATTAATGCACCTGGAAAGGCAACAGCTCCCCAGAATCCCTGGAGTCTTTGTGGAAAGGCTGTTTAGCTCCACAGCCAAGACCTTGCCTATGTAAGGAACTGATTCAGAGCAAAGGTCTCTACTTTGCCTTGTGTGAAGCAGGGTTTTCTCTGTATTGAACATTTGGGCCACCTCCTTGGTGGTGTGATGACTCCATAAGAGGATGAAATGTGATCATGCACCTTCCAATCTACCTTCTCTCCCTCTCCATGCCAGCCCCATGCCCTGGGTCCCACGGGAGAGACTCTTGGTGCAGTAGCTGGAGCTCTGCTGCAGTGATGGGAGTATGTGAAATTCAATGTGAAATCCCAAAAGTCTGGCAAAAAAAGTGCGCCATTTTTCCTTTTCCCATGACATTGTTACCTTTCTTTGCTTCTGCTACACCTGCCTATGCACAGGGTCTCATCTAAAGGCTTCATGACATTACAGGAAAGACTGTCTGTCCATGATCCACAAATGTGCTGAATTGGGCTGTGTTTGACCTGTACAGCTCCTGGGCAGCAAGTCAACGGGAGCTGTGTTTGTGAAAGCTGACCCTGCCCCACTCATTCCTCATGGAAAGCAAGGGCAGCAGCAGAAGTTATACAGGATAAAGGTCTTGGATAAAGCCATGTCAGTCTTGGTTTTACAGCCACTTTGTGTTTCCTGTCCACTCCTTCTGCAACCCGAGGCTTACGAAAGCCTGATGAGGCTGACAGGAGTCTCTCCATTACCCTGGAAATGAAGAACCTTGCCTCTGACCTCTTGCCTCTGACCCTGAATCATCAGATTCTCTGAAAGACTGAGCTCCTGGCAAAACCCTTGTCTCTTTCTAGTCCACCTATTGTATTTCATCCTCACGAAAACCTGAGATCTGAGCTATATTCTCATATATATGTGTGGTTTGTGTCCCCTGGTTAGAGCCTTCTGCCTTATTTTTATTCCATCCCATGAGTCATGTTGCATGGTGGTGGACTGAAGTTTATCTTTTTATAAATAAATTGGTACATGCAAATCAGTACTCAGGACTTGAAATTGCCAGTTCTTTCCTAACTTTTACAAAAATAGCAAATTTTCTTATGTAATCTTAAGAGATATCTGGTTCAGATTATTTGCATGGTTCATACTAGACTGAGGTATATTAGAAATATCCTTAACAGTTTTCTAACGTACAAAGACTTGATTCAGTAGGGTAATTAAAACCAAAAAAGTTTCTGTGTTGAAGTACATTTGGAGCATATTCTTTTTAAGTCAAGCTCAGTATAGAGTGGTATTGATGAGAATATTGTGCTCTGAAGAAGATCAGAAGAGAGATTTTATGCCAGCAGTATTGATCTGCTCAGGAAGATGAGGAGGCTAAGGGGACAATACAGATTTCCAGGGGAACTGGTGCCTCCTGTGATCAGCTGGCAGCTCATCTTGAGCTGGCAGCTGCCTGTCCTGCCTGTCCTGCCTGTCCTGCCACTGAGTCACTCTGCAGGGCAGTTCTGCTCCCCAGGATGGGTGTGATGGCCTGATGCTGAGCTGGTCAGGTGACGTCTGACAGGTTATTTTGAAGGAGGTGTTAGTTTTCAAATAGAATTTTGCTGAAATACACTGGTTTAAGAAATTTTCTTTTGGGCTCTGTCCAAATGGCCCCTCAACGACACAGCCTTACATTGCCTCCAAAGTTTTTTGTTCTTCCCTTTCCAGAGTGAAGTTTCCTGTTTTTCTAGATGACTTTACATTTCAGCTTTTAATGTTTTCAAGTGATATAAAACAAAATATAAAGCAAATTTGGATTTTTTTTCACTGTATCAAAGTCCAGAATTTTGAATAACACATTTCCATGGAATTTTAAGGAAGTAACAAATTTACTTTCTTTGTTGTATTTTCTAAAAAGGACAAAAATCCAAATCATGCAATTTGCCATGAGAAACAGATAAAAATGGATATTAAGAACGTCTATGAACTTTAAAAGGAGTAACTCAGTTTTAAATATTACCTTTTTCTTATCCCGTTTTTTCCTCTTTGCATTAATTATCAGTGAAAATACTCTTGCAGGATCAGGAGCTATTTAAGCCAGATAAAATCTTCTATCTCCTTGACACTCTGTTATCTTTTCAGCTTCCCTTCTCAGCTTCAGGCAAAAAGGAAAACAACTTAGTGATCTTCACACAGTTATTCTCTATTTTGTCTTTTGGGATCTATCACTTTTGGGGACAGCTGTAAGTCAGCTTCCGAGCCTGGAACTTATGAGAGCACATATTTTGGTGTGGATTCACCTCATTTGGGAAGTATTTGAGTGGAACTTGAAGGTGAATAGGAAATACTGTTAATTTCCAGTAGCAGGCTGAATTGATGGGTTTCAGCCGCATTAGAGGGGTCACGGCTGAGCTTTTGATTTAGCAAATAGTAGGAAAGCAGTGAGCTTGGACAGCATATATTTTGCCCTCTTTCATGGGAGTAGATTTTTGTGCCATCTAAACCACAGCAGAAACTGCCAGGTTTTATTAGGCTTTAGTTTTCCCTTCTGTAATAGCTGAGTGTGGCCAAAGCAAAAATCCCAAGCATTTGAGCTGTTTGTTGGCTGAGCCCCCTCGCCTTGGCGCTCGCTTGGAGCCTGTTGCCGCTCCCAAGGATGATGGAACGGCTCCCAGTGGGAGCTGGATCAAGTTTTGAGCTGCTCCTCACTGCTTGTTTATTTGTCCTATTCTCTGGGCTTGGCAGGTGGCATTTTTGCTCAGTGATTCATTCTCCGGCACATGCATTTATCTGGGCTGACATTTTAATCATGCAAATAAGGATCTCCTTAATGAAGAAAAAAATTAATTTCACAACTGTTGCTACAAACGCGGTGACAGTCCTGCTAATGTCATTACATTTATAATACAATCAGTGGCTTTTCCATAATTGCTATAAACTGGCGCACTTAACAGCGGAGTAAAGGTTACACAAAGAGCTGTGTGACTCCCCTTGTTCACTTGCTTTTTATCCAGAGTGTTTGGCACTCTTCATACGTCCTTTTGAAATCTTTTGGTCATCACTGCCTCATTGCTTGTACCGCAGATGGCTTTGCCTTTGTTGGGGGAACAGACAAAATAAGTGGCAAGGAGACAACTCCTCTGTGACCTTTTGTGGCTTCTTGTCTTTCACATCACAGTCTGCAGGGTAAACACAGTGACTCATTCTCTTTCAGTAAGTAGCTGCCTTCCCAAGGTTTTTGTTATTTGCAGGATTTTTCCGTTATAAATCCTGTACCCAAAGAGCAGCTGGATGTGAGCTGTGAGCAGCCAGTTTCTGCCTCCAGACCACTGCAGACTAGGTAGGCAATAAGCAGTGAAAATTCCTGGGCAGGATCATATCTTTGTCGTCCCTCCAAACCTTCCACAATGAGCTTCATTTTTTGGTTCTCCTCCAATGCAGTGTATCAGTGACAAGCTTAAAAAAACCCAATTATATAGCAAAAAGGTAGTCAGAAGAAAGGGCTTCCTAAGGGGGAAAGCTGCTAAAATGCTCTAAAATTAGCAAAAAAACCAGTGGCTTGTGAAACTGTGGAGTCAGGATGCTCAGCACTGTTGTGTAGTGTCAGCCTGGGGTGAGGAAGAATTGTTTCAGACCCAGAGTCTTCTCTTTGTCTTTGACATGCTGTGAGTGAGGTGCCCAAGGCCCAGGTAAAGACCTTAATTCCCATTGAAGGGGGTTTGGAACTGTGCTTTGGTCTCAAGGTGATATGAATCACCGTCAAGTTGTGTTACCTCTGCAGAAAGGTATTTTCAGATTGGCTTTTTGACCTTTTTGTTAGCAAGGGAGGGTTTAAAAGTGTTGGAAAACATCCCCCAGAATAAAGCTCTTGAGCTTAGGGTACCTCCCACAGCATTTGAGGAAGTTCCTTTAGAGCATTTCATGTGTCAGTATTTCAATTTTTACCCAAATGGGATGAGCTTCCCTGGTGGCAGAAATTCAGGAAATTCTCTCAGGAGCAGCAGGTTTGCTGAGAGACGTCTGGGATTTCTCAGAAATGAAAGAGGAGGGAAACAGTAAATGAATGGAGAAGAAGCACAAAAGTAGGGAAAGGGGTGGAGGATGTTGGCTGGTGGGGGTTCATCTTGTTAGTAGATTCAGAACCCCTTCCAAGGTCAGTTTGGCCCATGTTTGCCACCATACCTTCACTGACTGAGGACATCATCTAATTAATTGACCTATCTAAGCTGGAAAACTCCTGGTGTAAGTGGAATATTGGACTGGATCAACCGGGTGAGAACTGTATCTGCAGCAGCAGCAGTCACTCTGTGTGCTACAGACTCAGTAGAAGCTCAGGAATTTAAAAAGTCAGCGCTTGCTCATAATAGGCATGCTTCAGGTGCTCTTTCTTTGCAGAGCACCTCAAATGGCCTTGAATTGCACCAAGTGAGGTTTAGATTAGATATTAGGAAATATTTTTTCACTGAAAAGGTGGTCAGGCATTGGAATAAGCTCCTCAGGGAAGTGGTGGATACTGGCCCATGAAGCATTCAAAAATTGGCACTCAGGGTCACGACTTAGTGGTAACATGACAGTGCTGGGTTAACTTGCTGATCTTAAAGCTCTTTTCCAACCTTAACAATTCTCTGATCCTTTGATTCTATCCCTGGGAATCAGAATGAGTGTCTGTGTGCTGCACAGACCCACCAGAAACTGGGACCACACTGATGAGGGGAAGACTGAGACCTTGGCACAGACCATCATTTTCACTGCCTCCCTCCCCTTGGAAGATGTGCAAGTCTGCAGCTCAAAGAGACTTTTTTCCATGGTGCATTTCTGTACTGTAAAGGCTCAGAATCACAGGCCAGGGGATCAGTTCACATGTATTGAAGCAGTGCTTGTGTCTGGGGTGTGAAGCCTGTATTATTATTGCTCAGGATATTTCCTTTCCCATATTCACCCCAGGGATTCCCAGTGGGAGATCACATCCTGTGACAAGACAGTTTGTCGCCTTTGCATCAGCTTCCAAGAGCCTGGAACATTCCATGGCAGTGAAGGATCCTTTGAAGTGTTACTGCACCTCTGGCTTTCCATGCAGGGGTGACTATCACATGTATTTTATTAGATGATAACCATTCACTGTAATGTGTCTTATCTAATGCTGGGCATGTCTTCAACCACAAAACGGGGTCCCAGAGCAAGGGTTTGTAACATTCTTCCCCAGCCAGCCTTTACAACCCTAATGGCTTTTTGTCTCATAGTGCCAACCCACAGAGTTAAAATATCATGGATCTCACCTTTGGAGACCAAGACAAAAACGAGAGGATGAGTGCTATGGCTTGCACAACAGTTTTTATTTGCTTTTGGTTTTCCAGCCTTTCAGGGTTACCCTTTAAAAGACTGTTTTCTGCAGGGGCTAAATCTTGGAGCTCATTTTTTAGCAGTAGCTGACATTTGTCCAGAACTGCATGACTCCAGGATCTGGAACAAGTAGCAGTGAAATCACATTATGAGGTCTGGCTGCTGCCACTTCACCACTTTGACAGGGGAGCAAAATATATCTTGGTCGTCCCAGTTAATCGTGCTTTTTCCAGACAGAAGTGAAACAGTATGTCCCCTTGTGCTCCTGTGCTGGTGCCACAGCCCCAGCCCAGTCTGTGGGTTACCTTTGCCCTCTGTCTACGGTGTGATATCCATGCCCAAAGCTTACAGAACACCGAGTTCTGGTGAAGAATTAGTTCTCTGAAGTGAGAGATGCTGGACACTGTGTGCTGCTGGCGCGCCAGGGCCGGCTGGAGTGTGCCCTGGCAGGCTCCTGCTGCCTGTCTGTGTTCCCTCTGGCTGCCCAGCAGCTTTTCCCAAACCCTTTGGTCCCTTCTCCAAGATCTTTGAGTATTTCCCCCTGCAGCTGTAGAACGGGACATTTTCTCTGCTAGGATCTTTCACTGATGCATTTCTGGGACAGGAGGGGGGGTCTTGGACCCACAGGTGTTTACACTTCTCACCACACATTTGCGTCCTCAGTATAACAATAGATACCTGACCAAGGTCTGTTGTGCACAGAGCATTCTGACTTTATGTCAGGAAAAAAACTGGATTTTGGAAGAAAAATTAGTAAATTTAGTAAATGCCTTTACTTGCAGTTGTCTGACTGGAAACAAATACACTTCCAATACAAAAGCACACTAAAAACTCATTAAAAAAAGTGTTATGGCCAAAGCTTGAGCTGATGCTCTCTAGTCCAAGAACCCCAAATCCTGTGAGCCCTTCTGAGCTCAAGGCAGGGCAGTGGGAGCTATTTGTGCCAAAGCAGGGCCCGTCTCACAGAGCCAGCAAAGGAGAGCTTGGCATCAGAAAGCAAATTCATCACCTGAGTAGTCATGTTATTCTCCTGTCCCCCTTCTCTCCCTCTGCTCCCTCCCCCTGGAAGGACATGGAAACTGTTAGCTGGGGTGTCACCTGCTGAGGAGAAAAATAACATTTCTGAGACACATCACATGGGGGAAGCCGAGGAGTTTTGATTCATCTTAGGCAAGAGTGATAGCAGTTTAAAGGAAGTGTTTTGTAGGTGCTGAGATGTCATAATGCTGAGCTGATGGGCAGAAAAACTGCTGGGGAAAAAGCAGCCTCATATAGGAGTTCTCTTGCAAGAGAGACTGTGGAGGCAGCATCTGATCTTTAATTAATTCCAACATTAGAACAGAAATCACAAATACTTGCAAGAGGATTTTTTTTAAAAAAACCCAAAAACTAACACATAAGATAAATATTAAGAATTGATCTGAACCCCACAGTTCTTCAGTCCATTGCCATCCAATCCCTTCTGCTTTAAATGCAGCACTTATTATATTATTAAAGATGTGTTTCAGTGCTTTAATATAAACAGTTCATGCAATTCAATGTTGCAATGCACACAGCTAGAATATATTAAAAATGATAGATGTTTTCTAGCTAGAGATTATCCTGTGCTAAGTCAAAAGAGTGAGTGCAGCTAAGTCAGTACTGGTGCCTGGCTCAGAAGCTGGTTGGACCTTTCTATTCTGCATCTCTTCCCAGTCTTAATTCCCTGCTCCGGTTTTCCTCTGTGAGGAGGAAATCCAGCAATATGCCATCTTTATATGGTCTGTGAAATTCAGAGTGGACATGGAGACAAGACAAAGCTCCTGTACCCTGAACATGAAGTGCTGCTGAGCCCCTTAACACTTCACTGCCCATTTTAATTCAGAAATACTTATGTGAGACTGCAGTAGCAAAGAGTCAACACTAGATAGCATTTTATGTTTATTTTGAGGAAGAAAAACCTTTTGTTCTCATATTTAGGTAGGTACAGAAAAGTTCTAAGCACATAGTTTAGACCTAATTTATTATTAGTGTTTTATGGTGGTCTGTGCAATGTCTTCTATGAATTCAAAAGAACAGGCAGCAAAACAATCTTTTTCTCTGTATTGTTTACTTGACATCATTGCATCAGTGTAGAATCTATGTGCATTTCTAAAGTGATTAATGTTATTTTGCCTCTGGGTGCAGAGGTCAGAGGTTTATATTTGATGTTTGCATGGGCTGTGTTCCTGATCTTGTTATCATCAGTGTGAAACCTCCACCATGCTAAGGTGCAGCCCATTGTGCACTAGCAAGTACAGTGCAGGGAAATCATGGCACAAGCAGCTACATGAGCAGCAAAGGAACATTGTTTGTGATCTGCAGAACTACAAGAATCCTCAGGGTGGGATCTGGCTCGTGAATTAAAGCACACTCACCTTGGTGTCTGTGTGTGGGTGTTGATGAGGAAAATGCTGAGCTGCTGTTACACGAGGGGGATCCAGCACTCAATCCAATGTCCTTATGTAGGCATCTATTGCCACCCAGTACACCCCAGGATATCTGAGACATCCACATATGTGAGAGCCATGAGCTTCTGGGTGCCAGCTGAAGTCCAGAAGGGATACTCTGCAGCATTTCAGAGTACACCAGGTTCCTGCATTTGGGCAGTGGAGTCACACCCCTGATGTCCACTGACAGTGGTGGGAGTGAGACACTCCTTCATGAAGATTCTTTGACTCGGGTCTCTTGATCTTCAAGATGAATCTCATCCTTCATGAAGGATTAGGTCACCTAAAGCTGGGCATGCATTTGAGGGGCCTGAAGGTACCTTGCCCAGCAAAAGCTCTAAGAAAATGTCTTGGATACCCTAGGGTTTCTCGGAGGGCTCTACAGCCCTATGCTTTGGCAGTTGCCTCCTGCTCTGCACATCTGAGCAGATGCCTTCTGGCTCCACCAAAACTGGTTACAGCCAGGGGCTTGATGCACGTGACTGCAGCACTGGATTTGGTTACTCCTTGGTGGAAGTGCCCACCCCAGCATAAGCACGAGCAGAATATGACCCTATTTGCCCATATTCTACAGAAGGGCTGCCACTGTGGGGTTCTTGATGTAAGGTAGAGTGGGAACATGCAGGGAACAGATGCTGAAGGATTCCAGAGGCTGCTGCAAGTGAGGGGCTCCCACATTGAGAAGGAGATGGTGGAGCCCAGCTGTGTCAGGAGGTATGCTGTGGGTCCCCAGGGCTCCCCTGTGATTGCAACATCCAGAAACAGCACTGCAAAACTCTCCTTAAAATATGCTGATCACACAGGAGCTTGAGGCAGCTGTGCCACAGTGTCTTACGATAATTACTTGGCATCGCTTTAGCATAAGAAATTAGTTTTGAAGGGAATGACATGAAGCTGTGTCAGGGGAGATTTAGGTCAGATATTAGAAAAAGGTTCTTCACCCAGAGGGTGGTAGGGCACTGGAACAGGCTCCCCAAGGCAGTGGTCACAGCACCAGCCTGACAGAGCTCAAAAAGTGTTTGAACAATGCTCTCAGGCACATGGTGTGACTCTCAGCGTGTCCTGTGCAGGGCCAGGAGCTGGACTACAATGATCCTTTTAGGTCCCTTCAATCTTTGTGTAATTGTGATTGTGTGCTCTTTCTATGCAGGTCTAGTGAAGCTGAGCAGGATTTCAGAGCTTTGAAGTTTTGGTTTCATTAAAACACAGAGTTTCAGATTTCTTTGGTAAGGGTTTGTGGCAAGACTCATTTCTTACTGTCATTGCTGCCCCAAGACCTCATTTCTAGCATTAATAGTTAATGCTGATATGTAACATGAATCTGAGGTGTCTGGGATACTCTAGCACTGCTCAGAAACCATTGCTTGTGCTTATACCCTCTGCACAGGGAAACAAGGGATGGAAATTGCAGTAATTTGAGGATCAGCTGAACACTGAGGAACAGCTTGCTCCTCGCTGGTCTGTCGGGACATTATGAACCCGTCCAGAGTTCAATCCCAATTTTTTTGATTGCTGGTCCCCAGTGTTGTGCCAGAAGAGCCCAGTTAATGTATCCAGCCTTGCAACAACTGTGTGAAAACCCCTGTGTCAGCCCTGAGGGATGCTGGCATTTCCACTTTCACTTCATCACAGTAATAATCAGAATTACGGCAGTTCAGGTGGAAAAGGAAATATAAATAGCAGCAACAACTACAAACCCAAGAAAAAGTTCCTCAAGCTCAGATTAAAAGTGCACAAAGGTTTCTTTTTGCTCTTCCTGGGATCTGAATGTCTTGATGCTTACCCCAATCCAGGAAGTGAGACAGTTGCAGCCTGAGTCGCAGCACCGCTGCTGGGACTGGGATCCTGATTTCTGAAACAGTGTTTGGCTCTCTTGGCCCTGAGCCTTTCTTAGAGGATTAATCTATGAAGGCACAGATGTGCCTCTACAGGTCTTAATTCTGTGTTCCTCCTTCAAGCTCTGCTCTGCAAGTAAGTCAAAAGCATGATGGAGAAACGTGGGATTCCTTGCAGCCGTATGTTCAGATTAATTGCAGCTGGGCATTGCTACCAGGGAGTCTGTAATGGAAGAGAAAACCAGATGAGTTTAAACTTCTTTGATTCTGATCTATTACCTTAATATTTTCTTGGAAAGCAAGTACTTGCTTTAAGCAGTGCTGTTTGCACAGCAAATGCTCTTATCTGCCCCATGAACCTCCAAATGCAGCACCTTGCAGAAAATATGTTCCTATTTTGGACAAAGAATATGCCCTTCCTTCCAAACAAAATACCACAGAGTTTGATGCCATGGCTGAAAGCAACCTGCAGCCAAAATTGATTCTTTGCTGCTAAGTCAAGATAAGGTGCTTTTAAACCAAAAATCAGATAGCCCCGAGCAGAGGGCTGCAGTGATCTAAGAAGATCCATTAAGAGCTGTGTCTGCAGAGGCTTTGCCTGTAGCTTTCCATTCCCAGGAAGAAAATGCTCACACATGTCATCTGGTCCATGCTGATTGAATCTAAGTATGGTTATGGGGGCAGGACACAAGAAATTATTCCAGAAACTGAGTTCTTTGGGATTCTTAAATACACTTTTAATAGCAGCAAATGGAAACCACAGAGTGATCAGTGGTTTCTGATCACTAAATTTACTACTCTTGACCTAACATGCATTCAGATTTCCAATTGCAATTTCACTGTTTCTGTTTAATAATTTCCAAACCTTTGTGGGAGGTACATATGAAGCTGTCACACATGGCTGAGGGAATCTCTTGCCTGCTATTCATATGAGCTGCAATTTATGTGTGATGCACTGCAAAATGCAACACTGGCTCCTCTCTGATGCTGTCACAATCCTCTAGGTGTATTTATACAGAGCTGCTTCCCTCCTTCATCATCACAGGTGAGAAGATGGAGTCACTCGCTCAGGATGGGAAGGAAAGTGGCTTCACCAGTGTAGGTTTCCCTGTGGGATGGGCGGGGATGCACCTCCTGCACATCACTGGGGCATCAGGGCAGGCTTTTGGGAACAGGGGTTGAAAACTCAGCGTCCTCCTCCTCCTCTGCACCTTTGTGTCACTCCAGGACGGGTGCCTGGGCACTGAACATTTCAAAATCTTCTACAATTTTATAGATAATAAATAAGCTCAAGCATTTTACAGCAGTAAGTGACAAACAGTGAGGAATGTGAGGGTAACTATGTGTGCCCTGGCTGTTATTGTTTTGCTAAAATTCTACCTGGGGGTGCAAATGACCCCCCAAAAAGTCAAATTCAGCTTTTACAGAATCAGGTGTTTGTGCTGCATCTTCCACATTTAAAGGCAACACTGCCTGAAGTGTTGTCTTAAATTTAGTACCCATTAACATTTAAAGGTATTTCCATCCCCTTTTAAAGGTGCTCTGGTTTTCACAAGGTTTATGCTATTAAAAAAAAAAAAAAAAAAAAAAAAAAAAAAAAAAAAAGGCCTCTATTGTGTTTCCTTATGTTTAAGAAAATGTAGAAAAAGGAAAACAGGATGGGAATAGCCACTCAGAAATACCTCAAGACCTGCAAGGGTCACAGGAATGGAACTCCTGAGACTTGCAGAAAGTGTGGGACATCTTCCCCATCCATCACAAACACTGCAGTTTCTCTTTTAAAGTTTGTGCTTAAAAAACCCAAAAATGTTTGAGACAACTTTCTGGATAAGAATGTACCTTTTTCTCAACAAAATTTCCAAATCTGGAATTTCAGGTAATATTTCCATCTTATAAGACATTTTATATCTTTCTCAAATAGCAGATGAAAGCATTAGGTAAGGTGGAGAAAAAAAAATCACCATTTTTCTAGAAAATGTGTGAGCAAAAATCTGTAAGTAAGGAGAAAGAGCAAATGGGAAGTGACTTCAGCTATCAATGCTTTTTCAGGATTCATTTGCAGTAATTAATCTTTGCAGACTGCTGACTTGCCTGCTCCTTTTACCTCCTCCAGGAAGTTCCCAGACATGCACAGCTTTCATAGATATAAACTAAAGCAAGAAGTTTCTTCTGTGGGTTAAAATAAGCCAAACCCAGCTCTGTGCCGAGAGTTTGGAGAAGGTGGGAACCTCGTGTTGAACTGTAGGGGGTAATGTTGCTACACATACTCTGCCTGCCAGCTGCAAAAGGTAGATAAAGCTGTTTGGGTAGTTATGTGACACCCTGGATCTGCGGGGAAAGAATGAAAACATGGAATTATTCACAGAGACCTCCTCCCTCTGCCCTCACCGTCCCTCCTGTGCAAGGACACCTCAGCCCCCAATCCTTCTGACGTCTCCATATCGTGCTCTGCTCGATGGTCTTTGCCCAGAATTATGTGTGCCTTTCTGCTTTGTATTTTGTCTCCTTTTGGTCTTTGTGGCTGGCCCTGCTTGGTGCCAAAACACCCATTGATGCAACGTTGGCACCATCTGGGCAGAGCCGGGCAAGTGGGGAAAGGCAACCTGTAGGTTTGGTGGAGTAATGAGATGGTAACACAGTCCTGCTGCAGTGATTGATTGTGTTTTCATTCTGGAAGGAGGTGTGACACGATTAAGAAGGGAGGAGGTTAAGTGGAGATGTTTGCCAGGAGGTGTTGAGGGTGTAACAGCCCAGTCCAGCTGTGGGCAGGTGGGTGAAGCCTGCCCTCATTGCACAGCTCCCATAAAAACACGGCAAGCTCTGGAAGGGGGTCCCTGGGTTTGCTGCTCATCACTCAGTCCCTTTCACAAGGCTGAATAACAAAACTGAATATTGCTCTGCACAGGTGAAAATATTAGTTTGAGGTGATTGTGGCAACATTCACATCTGGATTTTGCGCTCAGCTACTTGGAGCTGAGAGAAGTGAGTCCAAGTGGAAGGCAAAGTGAGTGGCTTGGAATTTGCACCCCCCTGTCCCCATCTCTGGCTTGGTTTGGTGTCCTAAAAATAAAAAGGTGAACTGGGTCATCATTCTGCTTTTTGATGAGGCCGTTTTTTTCAGCCACCCGTGTGGATACCAGCAAACATCTTCATTCCAGCTGTTCATGGTGTAACATGTGCTCCACATACAAGGACCAAAGACATTTTTTTCCATTAAGACATCTGTTGTGATTTAACCCCAGCTGGCAACTTGGCTTGTTCACACTCTTCCCTTCCTCTTCCCCCATTTTGGGAAGAATAACAGTAAAAAGCTTGGGTTGAGATAAAAACAGTTTAATAATTGAAACCAAATAAAATATAATATTTTAATTATAACAACAATAAAAATAGTGATTGTAATGGAAAGGGGAGACAGACAGAAGAGTAAGACCTAAGACAAACAAGAGATGCACAGCACAGTTCGTCACCACCTGCTGACTGATGTCCATCCTGTCCCTGAGCAGTTGGTGGCTCCTAGCCAACAACCCCTGCTTATATACAGGGCATGAGGATCTGTGGTATGGAGTATCCCCCTGAGCAGTTGGGGTAAGCTGTCCTAGCTTTGTTCCCTCCTAGCTCTTGCCAGAGTATGGGAAACTGAAAATTCCTTGGGTTGGGGTGAGCACCACTTAGCATCAGCTAAATCATCAGTGTGTTACCGGCTTTATTTTCACATTACAAAAGTCAAAACACAGATTTGTACCAGGTATTAGGAAGAAAATTAACTCTGTCCCAGCCAAAACTGGGACAACATCTGCTCTGAGCTCAGAGGTGCAGTGTTTGTTACTCTGCATTCCTTACAGCTGCCTGAGAGCTCTCTGGCACAGCTGCTGTGTCTGGTGAGCCGATGCCTCTCTGGGAGAGTTTAATAGATAAAAAGTGGTTTGCTGTAGGGGCAACACAGCTCCTCCGTGCCTCCAGGCAGCCAGAGGGAGTTGTCTGACACACCTGACAGCCTCCATCACAACCTGAGGTGATTGCCAAACACAGTGAGCTGTCCATATCGCCAAGTCCCTGTGTGGATCAGAGTTCCGGTTTGTTCTCTCGAGAATGACAAGGGCTGCTGCAGCCCCTAATTGAGTTCTGCTTTGCCCTAATCCATGTGCTGTCAGAGCTGTGAGATCAGTCATGGACAGTGTCCTTCCCTTTTCAGCCAGAGCTGAGCAGTCTTAGCATTCCCCAGTCCCACATGGAGACTGGAGAGTGTGAGTGTAGCTTTTCCTCCTGTCAACATGAATATATTTGTGTTATGAACCAGGGTTGCATCCTTGCCTGGCTGGTTACATGATGAATGACACTACTGAGGTTATTCCAAGGTGATACCAGCAGAGAACAGTGAGGAGTGCTAATTCTGGATACAAATGCTGGAGACGGGCAGAATTAATGGACTACTACATCCTGCATGTGTCAGGGGAGAGGTGGGAACAGCAACAGGCTTATTGTGCCTTTCAGTTCTGAACAGATGCTGTATCAATCTTCCAAAATCTGAATCAATCCATAAACTGTTTTTTAGGGATTTTCAGGAAGGATCTTTCTTTAAAAGTGCCTGCATGGAAAAGGAACCTGTTAATCTCTGCTAGGGTTTCCCTCTTCCTCTGTGATATGGGCTCCTGACTAGTGGCTGGAAGGTGGCTGCAGACTTTCTTGCCAGTTTTCCATCAGTTTGCAGGTTGGATGTTTCTTTGCATGGCATAGTGGAGGGGAGGAAAGTCCTGGCTGCTGCAGGATCTCAGGTTTCACTTCAATGTGAAACGGGACTTGTTGTCCCCTGTGTCAGGCTTTGAATTGTAAAATGAACAAATGGGTAAAAAATACGAATGCTTTCATTCAGGAGCAGATTGTGTTTTCTTTGCATGGGCACAGATGACTTCACCAGGGGGGCCTGATGTTTTATCCTTACAAGTTTTGTGCATGCGCATCCCATCCCATCCATGCAAAAAGCCTTTTCTTCCCTTACCTATCCATTGAAGATCTTATGCAGGGGCTACCATGGCAATGAAATCTCTAATCACAATAACAGATTTTTTTTCTTTTTGTGAGAGCCCATCTTCCCAAAGGAGCTGTGATGAATGCAAGGAAACTTGGCAAGAACTGGCTTTTCACTGCTTTTTTTTTTTCTTAACTCAGCGTCTGCCACATTGAGGCTCTCAGGTCTGATCACAGCACAGCTAATGCAGGAAAAATAAAGCTGCTCCCAAGACAGACTGACTGACAGATTTGTCATGATGATAGTACACATATTTGAAATATTATGGCTGCTTTCTTGAAAACCGTAGCTGGGGGAAGCTGTTTCCTCGAGAGCATGTGGTAAAAATAACACCTGCTTTGCAGACAGTGGGTTTGGCAGCTGTGAAGATAAAGTGTAGGCATCTCCAAAAGCTCTGTATATTTTTGCTTTGTGCACCAAAAGATAATAGGATTTTTTATAGGAAAAAAGCAGGATAAAATGTGAATTCCTAGGTACAAGGGGCAGAGTGTGGTGGGGGAATATGTCTGAGGAGAACTAATACAAAAAACATCAGCCATGCCCCTCACATGAAGGTGCATCACTCATTTCTCATGTGGTGCATGGCTCCAGTAATCCATCCCTTGTGCTGCCCACTAGGGCTGCTTGACAAGACCTCAAATAATGCAGCAAGATGCAGCCCTGGTTCTTTGAGCATGAGGAGTTTCATTTTCCTCTGTGGAGATGTTTTTGCTGAATCCCAACACAGGCTGCAGAATCCTGCCTGGGTTCCTGGTGAGCATCTCCCAGAGCCCCACTTGCTGTTGAGTCCCCTTGCACAGCTCCTGCTGCACCAGTGCTGCAATTGCTCTGCTGTTGATGGCTACAAACTCCAGCTCCTTTGTGAGAAGGTTCCAGAAGAGGCAACATTGCCTTAGTTTGGGAAGTCAAGATAACATTCTTCCATTGTTTTTAGAGAGGAGGCACGGATGGGTCTTTGATTCACAGTATTTAAAGGGTGGGAGCAAAGAGTTTCTGAACTGGAATCCACATGATTATCAATCACATTGACTGCAGGACGTGGTGGTGATGGTTCTCACTCCTCAGAAAAACACCAAGGTATGGTGGTTTCCTTAATTATTTTGCCTTGGTGGCTAATCACCTTTCACATGAAAAAAAAAAGTGTTCTATGGTTCACCGATAATTGTTTGGCTGAACTTGTCAGCCTCTGGTTCTGGTTTCCTGTCTTGTAAGGAATTTCTTCCTTTGAATTCATGATCTGTGATCAAACCAATTTTTGATCTTTTTGATGAAGTCAAGCAGATGGAACTTCTCAGTTTTTGTGTTTGTTAGGCATCGTTTTCACTTCTCAGATCTTTCTGTGGTTTCTTACTAAAACCTAATCTATCATTAAAAATCTATTGCCAGTTAGAACTGCATTCAGTATTTTAGTTTCCCTACCTAATCTCACCAGTGGTATACTTATACAGGTAAAAATTACCTCTCTGGTGTTTTATTACATTTTCCCATCCTTTTGTGGGTATTTTTTCCACTTTTCTTAAGAAAACATAATGTTGAGCTATTTATTCATGGCAAATTGCAGTTTTACAGGATACAATCACCTAGTCTTTGGATTTGCTGATAGTTGTGTTCCAATCTTTATGCACTTGTTTTTATTTTATTTATTTGTATATAAAGCAGGTGGTTTTTTATAAACAGATACACCTTGCCAAGAAATCCTGACACCTCCACAGGCTATTGGAATTACAGCTGCTGTTGCATTCCTCCCTGATTTCCCAGCAGCAGCCACTTTTCATGTCTCTCCTGAATATGAGCTGATCATTTGAATTTATGAGCTGAAAGATGTTGTCAACAGTCAAGCTGCTTACATAGAGAATTGTTCTTTCTTAAATTATTTTGATAGACTTCTTCAGTGAGCTTACAAGTTTGGCTGATACAGGTCAATTGGACGCACTGAAGTTATGCTTTTTAAAGAGTTTTCAACCTATGGTGTGATTTAACCTTGATGAAACTTTGCATAAAAAATGGTGCAACACATGAAATGGATTAAAAGTTGACTAATCTCAAAAAGAAGTAGATTATTATTAATATTAATATTAAATGAATATTTTAAGTTAGGAAATGTTAGACAATTTTTCCTTTCAGGAATTATTTCTTTGCCCAAGAGATATCTGGGCTTCTATATGTATATATTTACTGATGTAGGATCGTAAGTCTGTCATAAATTGAGGGGAAAATATGAGTGAACGGTGAAAAACATCCAGATGATGCAGTGATTGTTGGCATGAGGATGGAGCAGACATTTCATTTACACAGCATGGCCTTAATCACTCAATAGCTTGACCATAATGAAGAAGATATTTTAAGGTAATGAAAGTAAGCTCATAAGTTTAGGATTAAGGAACGCATATCATGGTATCAAAATGAGGAACAGTCCTGGAGAAAACAGGTTCCCATAAACATAAGAGAAGAAGTGAAGTCTCCAGGGAATCACTAGGCAGAGTAAGTGCTTCAGGTTTGACACAGAAAGAATTTAGGTCTGAGTAGGAAGTTGCAGCTCTGACTCCCCTCCTCAGCATTTAGGTGAGCAACAGTTCAGTAACTTCTCAGTCTTTTTATTTTCTGTCTTAAAGAAAAGAACTATTATAATGTGGCAATAGAAGATCAAATGTGTCAGGCAAAGCATCCCCCAGGGCTGTACCTCATCTCTGGCAGAGATATTTGCATGACTTCCCCAAAACACTCTCAACCTTGCAGTGATCTGTGATTTGGGACCTTCCCAAGCCAAGAGTGTCTTTGTGTCAAAAAATCTGTACAGGCTCTTCTGTCATGCTTGTGTCTGCTTGCCCTTGGAAACCCCTGGTGACTACCACATCCTGGGGCCATCCACAGCTTAATGACTTGCTGCATAAATAACAACCTCCCTAAATGCCTGCTGCCTGCTGGTTTAGTTCAACCAGTGGTTCTTGCATGGCAGGAGTTGTTCTGGCTCTGTGTGTGCTCACAGACCTGTACCTTCTCTCTTGCCTGGTGTGCTCTTCAATCCCGGTGTTGGGATTCATCACATCACAGAATTGTGTGGGTTAAAAAAGGGACCTCAGACATGACCTAATCCTCATGCCATCGGCAGGGACACCTTTCACTAGACCAGGCTGCTTGAAGCCCCATCCAACCTGACCTTGAACACTTACAGGGCTTCCAGGGAGTCACTGAAGAGTGAAGGCAGTACTACACATAAACTGCACTTGCTCCCCATGATGCCCACAGAGAAATGATTCCTTGAGGGTTTGTACTTAGCATGGTTAGCCAGGCACTGGGATGGGTGCTGGTAGCAATTTCAACAGCAATAAGGGGGATTTTGCTGTGAGCACCAGGGTGTGAAAGAAGGGCAAAGATGGCATTTGTGGTTAACCAGGCCAAGGATGAACTTTAAGTGGACCCCGAGCAGGAGCAAATGTTCTAAAGGAGGCCTTGCAGAATGGCTTTCTGGTAACAAGACTTCATTAAAGGACTTCATTTCTCTGGGATGTCCTTCAAGCACCACTGACTGATATCAACAGCTTCTTCTCATGGATGCAGGGGAAACAAGCAAACAGCTCTGCTGCTGTGTTAGTTCTAGCTGTTGTTCTTCATCCCCACCTGCCTACTAAATAAAGCAGCAGTGTCTGTGTGGATTTAAAATGACAGTAAATAGTGCTGCTGGGCTATATTTTCATTTCAAAGCATGCAGGAAAATTTACTCTTTTGGTCTCTTCTTTGAGGCAGACCACAGCAGTATTTAGGTAGCTTTGATGTATAAACTTGATTGTTACAAACAGGGCAGCAAGAAGCATGTTCAGAGCTCTTGTTTTGGTTGACAGCAGTACAGCACTGGTCCATCAGCAGCTCCTGCAATTTTGCTGCAGCAGGAACACACAGATAAAATTCAAAGGAACTGAAGCTTGGAGTTGGACTTTCATGGAAATTATTGCTAAGCTAAATCTGTGGACAACCTTCTGTCTCTCATTTATTTTAAGCATTAATAAAACAAGCTGTTGTTTGTTTTAGGTGATAAATTCATTTTTAAGGGAGTTTTTTCCACATATGCCAGCTACTTGATCTAGACTGATCTAGATCTGAGCTAGCAAGTATCCCTCTGAAATGAGTGGAATGAAGCTCCTCGGGTGTCTTTAGACATCCAGAAAAGTAAAGTGTGATGTGATGTGAAATGATGTGATGTGGTGTGATGTGATGTGGTGTGGGTTACCTGGCCTGGCAGCAGATGTAGACAAGAAACAAACTTTACATGGTGAGTTGTCTCACTGTGGGCTGCAGCAACTGAGCCAGCCCTGGACTGGCTCCTGTCTCACTCTTACTGGTTCCTCAAGGTGGGTTTTTTTCATCACTCAGGTCCTTCATAAGCCTTTCTATTTGCTGAAAAATATTTTTCAGATCTGCTCTTTCATACCTCCCTGATTCAATGTACTGTGCTTTGGTTTAGGGGGGTTTTGCTCTTCAGAGAAAGGAAATTCCTCCCTGGTTTTCAGCAGAGGAGTCTCAGGCTGGCTCAAAGGAAGACTCTGTGCTTCCTCCAGATCCATAGACATCATTTTGGTGTTACTTGTCTGAAGTGAGAGACCTAAAAGATCCTCACAGCCCTAAAAGCAGCCAGGCACTTACTACCATGGCAGGGCATGTCAGGAGGACCTTGGAGTTCTACATGGCTTGTGAGGAGGTCCAAGGAGACAAGATCCCTCAAGGAGCATCCAAAGAACCAGGAGCACTGCTTGGAGACATGCCTGATGTCAAAGTGATGCCCCAGGAGTACTTCTAGCTTGAGAAGTCCAGGCCAGCAGTGATGACCAAAATATTTGGCTGAACCCAGTCATGAACTAAGACAAAAGAGTTTTGCTCTGCACACCAAAGAAGCAGATTAAATGAAGGAGCTATTTGAAATAAACCTTCCCCACATTGCCTGCTCTTCTCCCAGGAGGGCTGTTCAGCCCAGAGCATACAGGTGGGGTAGGTAGATGGCAGGACTGGCTGCTGTCATATTGAGTCTTTCATGGACAGGCAGGTATTTTCACAACCCCACTGAGGCTGGAAGGGGATGGCTCTTGCCTCTGTGACTGCTTTTGGGGCTCAGGAGCAGGTTGGTGTGCAGTGAGGCTGTGTTTGGATGAACTAATGCTGTGACTAAATTAATCCATCACAAGCTTCCTTGGCTGATATTACCCTGTGACACAACAATCTGATTAGATTTTGTTGGGAGCCAGAAAGAGTGTGATTTGTAGGGTGCATTTTAAATCCACTGTTCGAGGAACTATGTGCAGGAATCCTGATAGTTTTAAACCCTTAATTCTCTCCTCTTTCCCTTGAAAACATGTCCTAAGTGGATTGATTAATAGGCAAACACTTCAGTTTTATGTGGTGATGGTAGAAGAGACAACACTGGGTTGGGTTCCCAGTTACTTTGTGCAGGAGGCAACACCTCAGTGCCGAGGTCTTTGGGCACACCCCACCTGTCAGTCACAGCTGTGTGCCCGTGAATCCCATCTGACAGGTAACATATTGCAGCTCCAGGAAAAAGAATGACAAAACAGCCGAAGTGTGAGGAAGTGAGGGACACAAACCTTCAGCAGCTCTGAGTGCATGGCAGGACAGACCTCAGGGAACAGGGGAGCAGAGACCAGCTGCAGCACTGAAATCTGATGCAAAAGCTAATCAGTCAGTAACTTTTCTCCCCCAGCGTCTGTCACGCTGGAGTGAAGACAGGGCCAAAGCTTTCCTGCCGCCAGTCCCACACCATCCTCTGCTGCTTCCCCTGCCTACACCATAGCTGGCATTTCCAGCAGGCCCTCTCCCTTGTAGCTTTGGCTGCATCCCAGCAGGACAGACATCCCCCCACTGCACAGGAATGAGGGCTGGGCTGACACACGAGCTGTGCCCTTCTCCCAGATGATGGATGGTGACTGTCACTGTCTCCATCGATAGCAGCCCCCAGTTGCTGTTGGACACAGACTGTTTTGTAAATCTGATCGTGTTTACACTAACAGTGTTTGATGAGCCTCATCAGGTTGCAATGCAAATGTTTCTGCATCAGCTGCTCCCAGAAGAGGGATGTGGTGGAGAGGCCATGAGGACCCAGCAAACACAAACTGCAAACAAATTTCAATTCACACACATGCTCCAGAAAGGAGCCATAAAATATAATTTTGTCAGGAAATAGATGAAGAAGCTTGAAGACTTTGGCAAGAAATTTCTACAACCAGAATATCTTGGCAATTATAATAATACAGGCTTCAAACTAGGCAGTGTTTCTACTGCTTCTGTTGCAAAAGTAGCACCTCACTTAGGAAAGGGAACCAACCAGCTGGCATGGGATTTTGTCTGAGATACTTCCCCTTTGGCTTGTTACTCAGGAAACAGTCTGTGTTACCTGTTGCACAGATGTGGTCATCCTGTTCTGGTTAAAATGGACTGCAGTTGTTGCATGGATGCCTTCTTTGGGTGAGGGTTGTGAGGGGAACCACCCTGGCACAGCCCCTCTGCAGAGTCCCCAAGGCTGAGGGTGCAGAGGGGCAGAGCACCGGCCCACACCTCCAGCAAGTTTCAGCAGGGTCTCTTCTCCAGCTCACTGCTGGCACAAAAACAAAAGATAAACTTTCAAGAATAAATATTCTCTTGACCACCATGAGAAATTCCAAGCCTGTCGTATAAAATTTTGAATTGTACTTTGTTTAAAGCAGAGCAACAAGAGAGTTTTCCCAGTGGCAAAGCCCCAGACAGTGTTTGAAGCCTAACTTCAGATGCAGACGTCAGATGTACTTCAGATGTAGATATTTCTCCACTGACACCAGACCAAATCCTTCTCTCTAAATATAATAAAACCAGGCAAATGGTAATGCTTGGTAAGTTTGAACCATGTTCATGGCATTAAAATGGGAGGATACAATGCACCATCCATGCAGACTGTGCTGTTTGATGGTAACAATCACACCAAACTACTTCCCTGAGCTGGACCTCAAACATTTCTGTGGAAAGAAGGAAATGGTAAGTCAAAGTTTCCTTGCTATATTCCAGTCTGTGGTGAGGCGAGGCCCATACCATAGGGTAGATCATGGTCTCCCTCTAGTGAGGGACCTACCAACAACAATGGAAAACCAAGCTCCAGTTTCCTATTTCCATCCTTTGCCTCCACCCCAGGGCTTGTGCTCAAACCCTTCACCCAGCTGAGGTCTCCTCACATACAAAAATACTTCCTGACATCTTTCCACTCCACACTGGTTTGAAGAATTTCCAGAGCCTGGCTCATGGCATAGCCCTCATCACTGAACCTCTGAATGTGTTTTGCTCAACAACTGTGCTCATATTTCATATCCAGATTGCTGCATTGTGCAGAGCAAGAGACATGAGGTTCTGCCTTCATTGCTGCAGGGATTTCCTGGAGAACACCCATCACTGCAGCTCCCCAGTGCCTGTCACCTCAGGAAAGGCAGAGGTAAGCATGACACACATGAGTCATGTGACCTTTGGGGACATTCCAACCACCAGTGTATGTGCTCTGCAGGATCACCCACCTCTGATGAGGAATGCTGGAGAAGCTGATGTCTCAAAGCAGCTGCTCTGAAGTCACTTGAGGTAGGAGCCCACTTATATAGTGGCACTGTGTCCTGTGGCAGTGAGATGGGGCAGCCTGGGGAGCTCAGAGTATCCACAATCTCTGGTGTTGGGTCATGAAGCATCTCAGAGCACATTTACTTCTGTGAGGTCTATAAGGATGCACATGAACATCTTGAGTCATGTGTTGTTGGTAACCATGAGCTGGATGAGCAAGGACTCCATGGGTCTGGTGACATCAACCATTCTGACTCCTGGATTTCAGTGACATTGTCTCTTGCAGAGCTTCTCATTTTCCATTCAGAGCTTCATTGCAGGATGTGATTAAAATTAGAAAGTTTCTGAAAGTCATGCACTTGAGAGGAACAAGCAAGGGGAAAATGCCCTGAGCAATGTGTCAACATGATCTGGAGAGGCAGTTGGGAAAATAAATGAATAACGTTGTTTAATTATATGAGATATATTTCAGCCTTTTTTTTTTTTTTTTCTTTTCTGTATATACCTTTTAATTTTTAATGCTTTTGTGTAAAGAATTTCCTAGTAGGAAAGTATCATTAAGGTTGGTAAAAAATAATTAGATGTCCATATTGAAATGAAGTGGATATGATCTTGCATATAAACATTTTCAAGCCAGGAACATGAAGAATGACATAAAATTAGAAGAGAGTGCAGTATTTGGAAAATGCAGAAAATAAACAATGTCGTTTTTGTGGACTGGACCTGATGTTCTCCTGCTACACAGCTGACTTACCATCACAGTAACACTGATTTTTTTGTTGTTGTCTTTCTTGCAGTTAGACTGCCAAATGAGAGGGTATGTGAAAGTTAACAATTCTGTAATTCTCCTTGGTTTTTTATGTGTTGAAGTTTTGAATGTTCAAACTCTAAGCATAGTTCTAAATAGACTTCAAGTGCTAAATTTTTTAATCAAGGGTAGTCACAGGAATTGCTAAAGGCACTGACAGCAATGATTCATAAACATTCAGGTTTAAACTCCTCATTAACAAAAATCGTTACTCCAAGTCAGGACAGCCCTCAAGATACATTTAGGGGGCTCATGTTTATTAAATACTTCTCTTTGCCTAGTGATGTAGTGCATGTTTTAAAGAAAGGCTCCTTTCTACTGAAGAGAAGGTCTGCAAAGGGGTGTTCAGTACCCAGGATTATTTGTGAGGGGGGTTCCCCCGTATGCTGAAATATTGACAGGGAAAGTGTGTTCCAGAGAATCCCAGAGAGGATGGTGTCTTCAGCACCAAACAAGCTGCTTTAGCTGCAGTCATGCCAATAAACTGCTCTTGGGTGTTTTTAAGGACTCTTGTTTTTTACAGAGAAAGCTGAAAGGAGAGTGTTTCACTACAGAGTTAAGCTGTTCTCTGTCAGGGTGAACCCAAGGCCCTTCAAAACTCTTCATGACAAGGCATATTAAGTTCAGACCAAGTGTAAAAGGTGTTGAAAACAAAAAAAACTCTCATCTGCATACTGTACATCAAATAAGAAATAAATCAGCAGCAACCTCCACAGCTGACAGCTATGGCAACACAGCTGTCTTTTACATTGAGATGTTTGATGGACTTGAACACGGGTCATCTAGGTGTTGGCAAAATGTCTAGTGTTCTTGGGATGTGGTGTTAAGCCCGAGAAACATCTCTAGAACTGTCTTTTTGAAACACAGGATTTTTTCCCACACACAGCTTTGGTTTTGAGAAGCTCCACACGGGCCCAGCTTTGATTTTTTATTTAGAGTCCCTTGTCTCAAAAGTATATCTGCTTTGTGTCATTGATTTGTTCTCTGTTCAAATCTCCTGGTACCTAGAGAAAGGCAAATGTGAGCCTGGCTCATTCCTTCATCTGGTACAACCTTTTCAATTTCAGAGCAATCTGGGAATAAAGATTGGGAAGACACCAAACAAAACCCTGGGGGGGTCGAATCCATTCCAACCTGAGCCTGAGGGCTGACAGGAGAATTTTGGAATACAAATTCTGGAGGCTTCAATGTCACCTGTTGATAAAATAGCAGAAAAATACATGTGGTCACACAATACTTCACAACTGTCTGTTCCACAGTAGGGGAAAATAGGTGACTGAAGCCCCAGGTCCCATCCCCTGGGGAATGGATGAAGCAGTGCTCACAAACAGGGACTTGACCTTTAGATGCTGTCAACAGCCATCCTGGTCCTGTTGGGACCTCTGGCCAGGAAAAGCTGATGTGACTGTGAGTGAAACCTGAGAGGCTGGACAAAAGATGGTTTTGATGTTCATGTTCTCATTCAGAAGCTGAATCACTGCTGTATAGGATTACCAGACTTCTGAGCTCCCTTGACTTCCTAAAGCATATGTGGAACTTTTCCTCACACATGGATTTATTCACATACCTTTTCTCTTCTTCAAATCATTAGAGGAATTAAAGAATGGGATGATGACATGACCAGAAGGACTGAACAGGGGGATGAAGCAGCTGAAAACCCCACGAGAAGCATGTCAGACATGTTCTGTTAATGGCCAGATAATTAAAGGAGAAGATGAGAGCCACAAAACAAGTGCATGTTTGATCAGAAGCTCTAATGTTTGCTCTTTGATCCAGATAAACTGTAAAGAAAAACAGTTTATTAAAAGAATGGAAAAATGGCCCTTACTAACATCAAATAGGAAATCCTTGTCATGGCAAGGAAATGAAATATGGATGACAGATCAAAGGTGTGTTCCGCAGGAAACAACCCACCTGTATTATGTAAATATCTGCTCCCTTAAAAGTGGGGATTTCAGTCTTTGCAGGGCCCTTTTGAGAGATGCATCAGAGAATTATCGGGGATGAGAAAAAAAACTTGTAAGATCCAAAATGAAAAATGCAAGAAGGTGTATCCTGGAAGATCAGTATTTTGAGAGAGAGATAGAAGCTGCTTTTCCTGTTGTAAGACTTGAAGTCACATAAGAAAAATTAAAAATACTGATCAATTATTTGCCCACAAACAAAGTAGCCTCTTAAAATGAGGTACAGTCCACCAGCAGAGAGACATGAGTGCTCTGTGCCCACATCATCTGCACACCAGACCCTGCCAAGCACAAAACAAATTCTGGGTGTTGGTATGGACATCTCCTGTCTGTCCTCCAGGAGATACCAACACCATGATTGTGGTAGAAAGGTAAATAAATTATAAAAAAAAGGCCTCATAAAATCAGGCCTTGCTCTGCTAAATTAATAGCTTGTTGTCATTTCTATGTGCAGCTGAAGTAGCTTGCAAGTTCTCACGTGAAAACAGTCTTGGGAATGGGATTTGGTTAACACAACAAACTACTCCTGGGTGGAGAACAACTGTACCTGCAGTAAATAAGAAATCTGTCCATGGGAATCAGGGAACAAAATATGTGAACTAACCAAGAATAGAGAGATTTGATGGACAAGCAAAGTACCTTTTACTAACCAATGAGTGAAGTTCAGGCCTTTGGTGAAAGGAATGTATGAAAGGGAAAATGTGGTTGAAATAAATGCTTTTTTCTGCCTTGGAAACTTTTGGTAGTTATTGTGTTGCGACCACCCCAACAGCAACACATGATGAGACTGAAGGACTGGTTAAGCTTCACCTTAAATAATGCAATTTGAATTGGTTGGCATAATTTTCTTCCTGTTGGAAGGTAAAGATCTGAAACAGCATCAGACAGGAGTCAGACAGTTTATTAAAACCCTAACCCTAACCCAGGAAACTCCCTGAGAAAAACAGAATGAAGCTGCTCCTGCCAGGAAGACAGAAATTGCTCCAGCTCCCCTTGGACAGCCCAGCTGCTCTGTGGCCACCACCTCCCTCAGGGCCTGGAGTACCCCAGGAAGCAAACCCAACCTCATCCATCACCCCAAAGGCAGATGCTGTGGTACAGCCCCTCCTCATGGGAGGAAGGCCATGAAGAACCAGGCTCTGTCATTGTAATTCTTGCTGGAACGCTTCTTCCTCTCTGATAAACATGAATGATGAGGCGCCAGATTAAAGTCTTGCCTCCTCCAACTTTCTGTGGGCCTGTGCTCTCTTAATGTTGTATAAATGCTGATTTTGGCATTTAACAGTCTATAGCTTAGAGCTGCAATAAATACAGGCTGATCTAATAATGAATGACAAGCTTAATAATGTAACAAACTAGGAGCTTAAGTCAGTCTCCAGGGTTTAATAAGGCTGCCAAATAAGAAAGCATTAGTTATGTATTACAGTCCTAATAGTTGAAAATGTTCGTGTGAAGAGAGCAGTGAGAAATGGGCCAATGAAGGTTTTTATTCTGGTGTTTGATGGCCATAAAACTGTTTGTCTGCTCATTTCCAGTACAAAGAGGTGCTAGGTGTCTATTCTACTGGGGTACCTATGGAATGAAAAACATTTCTTTGTAAACTGCTTTGTGTTTGCTGTTTTGTCAGTCACACATGTTTGTTCTGGTTTGTTTGGTCAGAGAAGACAGAGAAGGTGTATGATCACAGTTGGAAGGGACCTCTGGAGGTCACCTAGTTCCAGGACACACTTGGATCAGGTGGCTTCCTTTGTGCTGTCAAGATTCCCCTTCACACCTCTACTGAAAACCTTTTTTTCCCCTTACATCTGATCCAGATTTCCCACATTTCATTCTAGATGATATGGAAGAACTGGACCAGGATGCCCAGGGAGATCATGGAGTCACCCTCTCTGGAGACATTCTGCCTGGACATGTTTCTGTGTCAGCTGCTCCAGGTGACCCTGCCCTGGCAGGGGGTTGGTCTGGATGATCTCCAGAGGTCCCTCCCAACCCTAAAAAATACTAGGATTCTGTGATCCTGCTCTTATTTAATTTCAAGATGAATACCTGGCTGCTAAAAACTCAGATCTGAACTTGAATGCCAAATTCTAACATGCTTTGGTTCTTCTGTGGCTTTATTACCTGCACAGGTAAGGAGAGAGAACAGCAGTCAGGGCTGAGAAGAGCACTTGAAATTAGGAAATGCAATAATTGCTGGAAGGGCCTCCAAAAACATTGACAAACATTTTCAATGAACACTTGTGGTGCTTGAAAAAACTGTTGCAATAAAATACCTGGTGTGTCCCAAGGAGGTGGAGAGATGAAGACTAAAATCAGCATGTCCTCTTGTATGGAAAGAGGCACTACTGGAACAGAAGGGAGTAAAAAAGAATCTCTTAAAATGTGCTGCTAGACCCTGGTTCCTTCAGAAAGCAAGACAGGATGAAATTGCAGAAGAGAGATCTGGCAACCCACAGGAAAAAAAAAGGTGAATTAATCCAGCAATCTCAAATTAAGTACAGATAATGTGACTGCTGGGACAATGGATGTAAAAAGTCAGAACCTCTCAAGAGCTCCATTTTTTCCATTAATCTTGGATATCTTATTGGTATAACATTTCTTCATACACTTTCATAAGAGACCTAATACTTTCAGATCCATAATTCAGCCTCAGCTGCAGCAGAAAAAACAGTTGCCTTTTATGACAGAGCTAATAAACTCATGTTTGCCACATAACCCATGTCTGAGGAGGGAAGTTATAATTTGTAATTTCCAGAAAATCTACCAAATAGTCTGAAGCTGCATTGTAATATACACAACAGGAAATCAACAAGATCCCTGTAAAATGACATTAGAGCCTTGGAGATAGAATATGCAGCAATTATAAAGCAGACACACAGGCGTCACATTTCTCATAAGCATCATTAAAATTAAATTAGAAACAACGCTTCAAAGATAACAGATCATATTTTGCTGTAGCATTATCTTGGTTCTCTGGGGCTTAATAATTTCCAGAGAGAAAATGTCTCAGATCCACCAGGCTTTCTGGAGTTTGCCCTGTGGTACCCAGGAGAAACTTCTGGTCTGAGTCATTGACTACATACTTTGGGTCATGACCCCTTGTTCACTTTCCTCCAGGCTTTGTCACAACAAAATCAACCAAGGGGTCTTGTAAGACTTAACACAAATATCTGCACAGACATGCCTGTCACCACTCACAAACCTGGAGCCAGTGGCTACACAACGCTCGTGTTGCTGTTCATGCCTTAACCTCTGCCATCAAGAAATCTCCAGAAAATTGCTTCAGATAATGCAATATCTTTAATTGCAGAATTGAAAAAAGCAGATTTAGACCAATGTTCTCTAGCTACACATCTTTGCTTGGCCCAGAAAGGACTGAGTTAGAGCTCAGTGCAGACGTTGAAATAGAGACAGTAAAAAAGAAGAAATAAGTAAGAGAACCTTGGGGAAATTAAAATGAAAATGAAACTCCAAGGAGCTAAATTAAATAAGTGTGACACCATTAAAGTGATAAGGAAGTGCGTAGGAGGCATTCGCACAAGAAGTTGGGGGATCTCTGGACCTGGCTGGTCAATGAGGTGTTACAGCTCAGCCCCGGAAAGGGAGCACACGGGTGCACAGCAGCTCAGGGTGTGGCTAAAGCTCAAACCTGCCCTTGGTGGGAAGGGCCACATCCAGGTGCACACAGCAAAGGATGCAGCTGCTGAAGGAGAAGCAGGAAACAGGAAGAGCATTTTGACTCAGGTGCCTGTTGCCAAGCAGCCCTTGGTGGGGACATGTCCTCATGGGGCCAGATGGGGTGACTTCAGAGACCCCCACATGAGCAGGCTCTGAGCATCTCCACATCCCAGCCAGCTCTTTGTCTTCCTCCCTGAGAATGGGATGTGGGGTGGAAGGGGCAGGGAGAGGTGGCAGCCCAACCTGGGAAAAATGGAAGTGTTTCCAATAGACTTTTTATGTGCTTGCATTTTTCCTTCTAGTGGCAGGTTATGGAGTCAGGTCTCTGCAAACCCTGCTGGTTTGATTGCCAAGTGTTAATCAGACCTTGAACAGAAATAATTCTTGAAAGAATTGCTTCAAAACCTCATTTTTGCTACTTTTTCTTTTATATATTTCACAAAGTCTGTTGTCAGTAAAAGGCAAGAGAAATTAAGAAATTGATTACATATGTTTTTCATCCTTAGAAGCAAGAAAATTATGGAATGGGGGAGGTGGGAATAAAAAATGAAAGAGCACATAGACTTGGTGACAGAACCAGAGGCAGTATAGGTGTAACCTTTTATAGATAACGCTTGAAAGAAGAAGCAAGGCCTCTTTATTTCATTGGCAAAGACTTTTTCTATCTCCAAGTTGCCCATCTAATAAGATTTTGTTTCCAGTCTCCACTTTATTAGTCCCTCTCTTCTAAGGAAGGAAGGAAGTTGCAGAAGGAAGGCATGAAGGAGTGGAAGGCGCAGAAGGCAGGAAGGCAGGAAGGAAGGCAGGAAGGAAGGCAGGAAGGCAGGAAGGCAGGAAGGCAGGAAGGCAGGAAGGCAGGAAGGCAGGGAAGGGCAGGAAGGCAGGAATGAGGAAGGCAGGAAGGCAGGAAGGCAGGAAGGCAGGAAGGAAGGAAGGAAGGAAGGAAGGAAGGAAGGAAGGAAGGAAGGAAGGAAGGAAGACAAGAGGACAAGCTGTTGGTCCTGCTAGGAAAAACCACTAGCTGCCCCAGGAAGTGGGAGAGTTTGGCCCTTACCCAGTTCCAGTTTTAGTATTTGGCCATTTTTTAAAAAAAGGCCTTCTAGTTTAAAATTGTAATATGCTAACAGAACTAGACTGTCCATCTTGTTTGGATATCTAGGACTTTTGAACACCCTGCTATCTGTGCTCTGCTATCTGGATCCTGGCCAGCTCAATTCCTTCTATTTCTTCATTCCAAACCAGCAACATAATTTTGTTCATATTGAATTTATCTGGAAAGAGTTCGTCACTGAGGGGAAAGGCCCTCGACCCATCTTTTCCTCTGCTTTTTTTTTTTTTCCTTTCTGCAAGAAGAAAAACTCTAAGAAGAAAAACTCTGGGGTTTTCAACTTTCTTCTGGCATCCCAAGTTATCTCAGAGCTGTACAGTGAGGATGGGTGAGATGCAGCCTGCAGGTTCAACCAGGTTTTCAGGAGACTCAGCTCCTTTATCTCCCACAGGACTCTGATGCTTGCCTTGTTACCCAGATATTCAGCCCAGTGCTGTAATGTGTAATATCTCTGCTAGAAAAGAAAAACCATTAAAAATAAAGATGAAAATCTGTATGGCTGTAAAGCCCAGAGGTGCCAGCCTGCTGCTGCACAGGCAGTGAAAGAAGTGGGATATTCCACAGGTGTGTGCTGCTGAGTGGAGCTTCCACTATTGACTGAGCCCCTGGCTGTGTCAAACTGACCAGCGAAGTTTTAAAATCTTTCTGGAAGTTTTTGCACCTGTCTGGTACTTTTGAATCATTCTGAACACTTCATTCTGTGTTTTCCCCTTTTCCAGATGACTTATTCCTATGTATATTTCTGTATTTTGCATCCCTTCCAAACAATAGAGGAACCTGCTGGTACAGGAGGAGCAGTTTGGTTTAGAGGAATGGATTTTTTTTTTTTTTTATCTGTAGAGCCATTTCTCAGCCAACACCATAAGAAGTAAAGCACAGGCATTTGGGGAGGTTGCAGAATGTGCTTCCATAAGGAATTAGGTCAAGTCCAAACTTGAATCTCACCTGGGCAAGGGTGCTGGACTCCTCATGGCTCCACTTGGATGCTTGGTGGCAGAGGCCACCTTTGCTGCTGCATGCACAGTAGGGGACAGGGAGTAGGGACACTGTGGATGTCTCTGGGGGTCAGGGACCTGCTCTGAGCATCTCCAGCGAGGGCATGGGCAGGAGATCCCTGTGCTGGAGCAAGGATCAGGAACTGCTTCATTCAGCAAGGGACACCTGGTTGTGTCCACACACCTGTGGCATTTAAAAACCCGCATCAGCACCTGGATTGCTGTCTCCTGCTCATCTTCTTTGCTATTTTCCTGCACAGGGTGAGAGCTGCTTTTGTTAATGACATGAGTTTCCATGAAGCCACATGAGTTTTGTTTTGCTTGGTTACTTTCAAGCATGAGAATTAAGGCTAAATTAAAAAAAGCAAATGCCAGTGTAAATAGCCTCATGTCTCTAATTAAGTTGTTTTGATCAACCCTCTGCTGAGCATGTATTTTAAGGCACTTCTAGCTAAAATTTTAAAGATAATAAAATGTGATTTTTTCAAGCTGTGGGCTGGTGCTGACTGCATTCATGTTGTTTTACTCCTTGTGGAGTGGCCCACTCCAGTTTCTAGGGTGCTATTCATAGAGCTGACTGTGTGCAAGTATGATTTAAACTCTGTTTCATTTCAGAGGAAAGTAAGAGCACACAATTGTGTATCAAGTGATAGGTGGCACTCACAAAGATCATGCAGAAGTTGAAGCAAAGGTACCTGGTTCTTTAATAGGTGGTGCTGCATTGAAGCCACCTGAGCCTCCTTTCAGAAAAAAATGCAATAATTACACCCAAGCTCTTATGCTGCTATGTTGAATAAATTAACTGAATTTCCACTTCAAGAGGCAACAAGAGCAGAAGCAAGAAAAAGCACAAAGCCAGAGACGCTGAATCAGCCACACTTTATTAATCATTGGCATCTAATTACCAGCAAGACACAGCATAGTTACCAAGTGTGATGTTTCAGGAAGCTGCTAATGGATTCTGATTGATGGTGTTGTGAAATTGCACATCTTTGTTTTTTCATTCCTCTGCAAATGAGCGGCAACGTGGCTGCCAAGGACAGTGTCCCAGGCTCCCTGTTTGGAGCAGGAGAGGAGCTCTGAGCAGGATCCTGGGGATGCCCCTGGACACCAGGGTCACTAGCAAGGTCAGCTGAGGGCCCTACCTTGCCTCTCCTGGCAGAACTCCTCCCAGAGTTGAGTGTGCACTGCTGGATAGAACACTGAATATCCCAGGCACCTTGACCAGCCATCACATCTTGGTGTCACCTTCTCTGAGTTTCCCACACCTCCAGAGCTCCCCAGGAGTCCACAGGACTCCTCTCCTGTGCCCTGTCACCCCCTTGGCCCCAGGAACCTGGCCTGGGTGAAGTTTATGCAGCCCTTGGGAAGGTGTGATGGAAGGGGAGTTCCCAGAGGTGCTCCTGAAAAATCTGGGGGTGTCACCCAACTGCAGCCTCTGACTTTTCTGTCTGCCCTGTCCCTCAGTCTACAACGAACACAGAGGATGCAGATTGTTTGGTAATGGAGTTTCTATGCCAACAGTATTTTAATTGCTGATTGTTCATCCCTTTAAGCCACCCAACTGTCCTCACCACCCTCTCACTATCACATCCCCCCTCTCTGCTTTGCTGAGAACACTTCTTTTCTCTGCACCTCAGGCACAGAAAATATTTGCAAACAAGAGCTCTCCTGAAAGCTGGCACCTCTCCTGACTGACCAGTGCCAGTCATGCTGGGAATGGCACTGTGGATCACTGGAATCATCCAGCATCCCTGGGAAAAACCTTAAAAGCCACTTCATCATCTCATTAATGCTCTCCGTAATCTCTTACAGTGAGAGCTGTCCCTGCCCCTGGTGGAACTAATGTCATTTTTCATCTTTGTGGTCACTGTTAGCAGTCAAGCAAAGAGATGGCAGTTTTAATTGCAGCGTTTATTTACACATATCTCTCCTGCTTTAAACTGGAAGAGAGGAACCCCCCATGCCTTCCTCACACAGGGCTCATTCACTGCTGCTAGAGAAACAGGTAAAACCCTTGCTAGAGGGAGTGAATCTCTTAGTAACACCTGCTTGTATTTATTCTCAAAGCAAATAGGTGTAATCAATGACTTATTTAAAATAAATGACAATTAGATTTTTTTGGATTGATTTTAAGATTGCTAAGCAGGTGCTGTAGTAAATCTGACATGTCTCTAATGTACTGTTCTGGAAACACGTGCTTGAGTTTTATTTTTACATGGATTAGTTTTACTATTTATGACCACAGTAAATAAAATTGGTGAGAGCATTGCAGACCTTTTCGGGGAAAGGACTCCAAGAAGTATTATTTTAATTATGTTTCTGTGATCTGAAATTCCAGCTGTTTGGTTTTTCCACAGCCCCCTGAACAGCTGACCATTTACCTATCCTCATTTGCTTCCATCTCTTAGTTAATCTAATGCTTCTTTTTTTGCACACTTTTCCTGGTGCTCCTCTTAAGTGTTGTCAGTCAGCACCAATGAGTTTTGGAGGGTTTTTACACCAGGTTTCATATTTTCTGGAGTGGCTGGTAATGGCTGGTGGGGAAATCACTGACATGCTAACAGGTCTTTTCATATTTTTTTTTGAGTTTATGCTTTCTCTGTCTGCCTTCTGTTGAACCCCTGACTAAGTAAAAGTCTGTTCTGATCCAGAGAACATGCAGTTAGATCCATCCTGAGTGATTTCCCTTGATTAGCCTTGTCTTTGACACTTTAATGGGGTTCTAGAAGGTGAAAAAGTTGAACTGTTTCTCTCTCTTGCACTTCCCATGACTTTTTAAGACTTTCTGTTGTAACTATCTGAGTACCAGATATCACACCCACAGACAGACAAGCCCAGGCCTGGGCATCAGGCTAGTTCTAAGTGTTTTTGTTCTATACAGAAAGTCATTGTGGAGGAAAGATCAGTGTCCCAATTCACCTGCTTTTAATATGTACCTGAAAAAATGACATATGGCATCTTGTTCCAAACTGACAGGATTTCTCAGTGTTTTGAGGCCCAAAGGAGTGAGTTTATCTGCATAAGGCAGTAAAATTGTTGATATCTTGTGGTACTAAGCAGTGATTGCTTTCCTTCATCAGAAAACAGAGGAGGAACATCTTTATTAACCAGTGAAATGAGAGGCATCCCAAAGGGTGTGAGTTGGTGACATGGTCCATTGGACCAGCCCAGAGCAGTCCTGACTCAGTCTGCTGGAGCCTGGAGAATAGCCTTGGGAATGTTGTAAAAAGTGCCAAGGGAGGAGTTTATTTTAAATTTAGTGGAGTCTCTGGAGAGCAGGAAACCTGCTAGGGTTTAGACATGCTAAGAGCTTGAGATACTGCAACAGCCTTCTCTCTTTCCTGTTAGCATGGAGAACAGCCAAGTCTGAAATCTTCCTCTTACCTGGCTGTTCCCTTCGGAATCCAGTTCAACTTTACCAACAACAAAAACCTCTGGAGCCAGGAGCATGATATTAGCAGGCTTTTGGGAACGTGGCCAACCTCTGGTAATGCTGCTGGAGCTCACAGAACCATGTCCTTGTTGGTGACAGCCCTCCACATTCGAGGGCTGGAACCTCTGATTTCTTGTTGTGAAGGCATCTCGCCTGGACACCGAGCACGCTGTGACAGGGCCCTGCTAACAGCATCACTCCTTCAAGGCTGAAAATTCTCTTCCAGCATCCTTTTCGCCATTAATTGGATGACCTGTGCTACTCAGCACTGGGCTGTGATTCAGAAAAGGTCATGCTTTTTTCATGGTTGCTCTTTCCAATTAACTTTTTGGTGTTCTCAGGCAGGGGTCTCCTGCCCTTCAAGCGTGGGAGATGCTCGGCATGCCATAGAGCTCAAAGGAGCACAGGAGGGTAAACAATCCTCCTGGGAGGAACCTGACCTGATTGCTAACTCTGGTTTTACGTGGCAGAAGGAGAAATGCTCTCACTACTTTCTGCCAAAAAGGCAGAGATGTCACTAAAGTGAAGCAGCTCCATTTTCTATCATCAGCTGCTTCTTTCATCCCTTCCCAGCTCTGATCTGCTTGGTCTAATCCATGCCTCTGGTGTAGGAGTACCATCTTTTCATAGGACAGAACACGGCATTCACTATTCAAAAAATATGTCTGGAAAGGAATAACAATTTGGATTGAAATTCCATAAGCAATTCTTGACCTGTATGGGTTTCTTAGAGCCTGCACAGTTGTCAGTCTCTACCTGCCTTTCCTCACTTTCACCATTCCTTCAAAGCTTTGGTCAGGCTTCTGCAGGTGAGAGAGTAAAGATAAGACATTTTGTCTGAATTGGGCTAGATGAAAATGGATGGCCAGAGAGAGGAGAAAGATGCACTGCTAACCTGAGAGAGTGGCAGAGAGTGACAACATGTGCTGAGACCACACCAAGTGCCAGCAAATTCACATGGCAAAAAGCCCTTGTATTTGTGAGTGAAGTCCATTGAAGTGTGATGAGCTTGGATTTAAGTTCACTCCTTCTCTAGAGGAAGCAAAATAGCAATGGGGTAAAACCCAAAAGGCTTAAGGCTTTGGAAGCTCTGGTGCTCACATTTATACGTCTCAAGGAAAAGTTAATTCTCACCTAAAGGACAGGAACCCACCTCCACCCTCCTTGTGTCTAAATTACTTCCTGTTGTGAGGGTTTGTGTATCCCTAAGTGTTTAGTTGATGCTCTACACCAGGAGGAGATGATACAGGAGCCTCATTTCTAAGGATCTGATCTGCCTGGCTTGGCCCCTGAACCATGTGCTCTCTGAAACCACTCTGTGATCACGGAACAAGAACAGGTTGGGATCATGTTTTTCCAGCTTGACTGGATTTTCCAGCCTCGCTCATCAGGCACTCCAAATTAGTGGATACTGTAGGAGAATGGATTGTAAGCAACCCTGCCCCTGATGAATTACAGCTGTTGTAATTATCAAAGAGTGGAAACACCCTTGCCCATCCAATGAGGAAGGGCACCATAAAAGAGTGGGTAGGCTGGTTGAGGGCAGGCTGCTGGGGTTGGAGCTGGAGCCTGTTGTAGTTGGAGTCAGCTTGTTGTGCTGTGAGAAGGAAGCCCCCTTCTGATACTGCTGGCAGCTGTAGAATCTTTCTGCCCTGTGCACTAGAAGAGGATGATAAAGCTGCTGAAGGTGATGAGTGCTGGGTTGTTGACTCCAATAATGGCAGTGGTGTTCTGAGAGGATTGTGGACACAGTCCTGAGCCCAAGAGCAGTTTTCAGTCAGAGTAGGATTTGTGCAGTGGCATAGGCTGTGCCAAACCCCTGGGCCACCTCTGTTTGTGAGTTAGCTCCATCCCACTGGGGTTGCTCTGCTCCTCTCTGCCCAATGATATGGTCACCTCCTCACACCCTCTTTATGCCATGTGCACAGCCCAGCAGCCACGTCCCTTCAGCACAGAGGAGGTGGAAATGAAGTTTCAGCATCCAATGACGGGGAAAAAAGCTGCCAGGGCTGGAAATCCATTGTGGTTGTTCCTGCCCTGTGAGTGTGCAGCCCTCCAGCCTTTGAAGCCCTTTGGGTAGCTTGGTGGTGCACTGTCATGCATATTTTCATGGTCATTCTTTTGCTGATCATTTTGTGCTGCCCTGAATTCCCCTTCTTTGGGTAGTGGGGTTTATGATGTACAGAACAGGCCCCTGTCCTGACAGTCCCACTCTTCTTTATCCCAAAGTATTTGACCATCTCTCAAGTGAGAAATATTTGTTCCCATCAGAACATCAATGCAGTGAAAGTATTATTCACCTGGTAAAATTCTGATTTCAGAAGCACCTGCTAATAAATGGGACTGCTGGATCTAGAAGTAGATTGGTATCCAAAGCTAAAGATTACCTTTATCAGTAGGGCATCTGTCATTGCTTAATGAAGATGCAAATCATTGCTGTTGCCATGGTGACAAAGTCACTTTTTCATGTCAATTAAATACAAACAGCTGGATGTGCCCAGCTGAGCTCTCTATAATGGAAGGTAAAACATGTCAGGGCTGGCTACAGCTCAGCAATGCTCAGCCAAATTCGGCCTCATCTCCCCCTCCAGCCAACCATGAAGATGTCTCTGAGCATGGCCAGGTCCCAGCACTCGCACCAGTGATGACAGACGGGGGTAAGTGCTTAAAAAGGTGCAGTCAATCAAGAAATCATGGGCTGAAGGGAGCTTGTTACCATTTGCTTATGGCTGAGATCCCACCAGCCCTCCTGGGTTTGCTGGCAGGAAGACCAAATCCCAGCCAGGGCAGTGGCTCTGCAGAGCCTCAGACAGGAGCCACAGCCACATTGCCACGGGTGCTGAGAGCATCTTAGCCAGCTTGCAGGGAGCACAAGGGCATTAATTACAGGCAAGTAAAATAATTATAGGAGCCATAGAGATACTTAGGAGATGTGCCTTGGGGATGGATGCAGGAGTAGAAGTGTTTTCTGCACTGAAGCTGCTGTTTACTGGGTTTGTGATGAAAAAACCTGATTGTCTACACCTCTTTGGTCACACTCACTTGCCAGCTGGGCCATGAGATCCTGTACACCCAAAGAGGGTAAAATACAAGTATTCTGGCAAAAGCTGTAGAACTACCAGCATCAGTGACTGCAATTTCTGCCTCTGAGTATTTGCCCTGCCTCAGACCTTGGGGCTAAGCTTGTCTGGGTATAAAATCCCCACACCCACACCTGAAAAAAAGCTGACTGTCGTGGTTTGAAAGACAGATGTCTGCTAAGAAAGGCAGGAGTCTCCCTTGGAATGGAGAATTTAAACCCCCTCCCTCCAAATGATAATATTGAAATTAAGGGGCTCTCAGGTGAAGAGATTGGAATAGGAATAACAGTTCTTTATTAGGGGAACTAAAAGAAACAATAAAACCAAAACACATGCAGTATTACAAAGGAGAAAAAGAAAGAAAGGAACAACCAAAACCCACTGACAGAGTCAGGATCCAAGCTGACCCCTGTGGGTCAGGGTATTGTGGCAGTGCCATCCCATGGTGGCTGCAGTCCCAGTGGCAGATATGGCTCTGGTGAAGTGATGCTCCTGGAGAAAAGTGGAGTTTTTTTGCTGAAGGTCCAGGGGTGATAGATGGGCCTGGTCTTCCTCTGAGAATCCAATGGAAAGGCTGCTTTGGTGTTCCAACTCCCAGATTTTTATCCAGGTAGGAATACTTGGCTCCTGTTCCTGGCTGGAGTGGGATCCCAATGGGATGATGGAATTCTCTCAGTGAGACTCTCTGGCCCATGAGCAGAAGATCTCTGCCTGGAGGGAGGCTGGGTTGTGGAAGAAATAAGAAAACTGCCCCAGCAGGTTTTTGACAGTTGGCCATTGACAGACAATTACACCACACCCCCACACACCCCAGTTTCAACAGATGGTGATAGAATACAGAGTTTGGGTTACATTTTGCACTGCAACCCATTACACTGATGAAAATGGGAGAATTCAGGACTCGCAAGGGTTTATTTCAAACCTGTACTTCTTCAAGACAATCTCCTGCCAAAGCTGGGTCCCTTGCCTGGCGGTTGTTGGTATTTTGAAGCAGCCACTGCTGGCAGCTGTGTGATCCAACTCATTGCACAACTCCAGGGACCCTGTTGCTGCCTCCTGAGGGACTTTGGAGACTTCTTTGCCTGTCCTGCTTCAGTTTCCTCCTTCCTCACAGCAAGGGAGAGCAATAGCAACCAGATCAGAGATACTGAGTCCTGCCATAGTATGTGGCCAGGATCCTTGTGGAAATCACAAGGAAGTCACTGATTTGCTTTAGTGAATGAAATGAAGCAGATTTTCCTGCACAGACAAGGCCAGTGGTTGCCCATGCACCTTGGACTTGGTGTGTGCTGTAGCCCCTACCCTTGTAGTTTCTCATGCAACTGTGTGTGTGCAAAGGTGCTTTGTTACCACTCAGAATTTATCCTCCCTTCAAAAAAGTAAGATTTTTCAGCAGGAATAAACTGCATCCAGAGTGAGAGATCAACCTACCTAAGCTGCAGCAGGAGAACAACTCTTGGGTGTAAATGAACACTTTGGCAAACCTGGAAAGAAACAGCTTGATTGACTCCCAAGACAATGTCTTGAAGCAATGAGGGAAGAGTAATTTAAAAATCAGCCACCTAGAAGCAACTGTGGCACCAGAGATATTACCCTCTGGCAGCAGCAGAGTGGCTAATTGCTCCAGTTAGGGACTCATGTGATCATTCATTAGCTCTCATTTAATGACAATTTACTCTGCACTGATGTGGAATCCTTCATCTCCTCTGCAGTAACTCCACAGTCCAGATTTGCTATTTAAGATCACTGGCAAGGGGGATGCTGAGCTCTGGGTCACTCTGTGGGGAAAGTGTAACACAGAAGGGCTTAAGAGCATACCAAAGCTCTGCAGACCATCCTCTACACTCCATCTTTTCCCTTCCCTGAACTTCTCTTCCCTGAACTTCCTTTCCCTGAACTTCCCTTCCTTGAACTTCCCTTCCCCTGTGGAATGAAGACCAAGGGGGAGTGTTTGACATTTGTATGGATGTATTGGTGTGCCAGCTGTCACACAGAGAACAGGAGAACTTTTCCCTTCAATTCAGCTGGAGGGCTGCCTTCAGGACATGGGTTTCACTGCTGGCACAGGAGTCATTGCCCTGGGAATGGGAGAGGGGCAGGACCATCCAGCAGAGAGGCATTACTGAGGTCAGGACACACATGTGGTTGATCCTCTGCTATCCTCAGCTTCCACTGGAGAGCCACAATCACATGTTCACCAGGCCAGGGGAGCTGGCTCTCACCTGAGCCTGTGGCACAAGCAGGATCAAGCCTTGGAACAGCTTTTGGGATGTGCTGACATGTGCATCTTGCACCTGGTGGAGATGATGCCAAGGTCTGGCTGCATCACTGCCAACCTCCCTCTGCCCCTGGGGTGAGCACAGGCATGCCATGGTGTGCCATGGTCATGGTGTGCCAGGTGTTGGCCTCAGTGTGTTGCTGGGACCTGCAGTCGAGGCAAAGCCCATCTCTCTTGCCTGGCTGAGGTCAGGGCTTTGCATCCATCCCTCTCCCAAAGCCCCAGTGGAATTGCTTTTCTGTCTATTTTCAGCCTTACCCACGTGACTGATGATGACTCTCAGGTGTCATTGCCACTGTCACCCACATGCCAGTGGCACAGAGATTTCTCTTTACTTGAATGCATCTTAAGAGCAGCACCTGCTTGCTGGAGAGCTTTGTCACCGCCCTAACAAAGCTACCCCAGAGAGAGGATTTCTCTCCTACCTTATGCCAAACTTTATGCTCCTGGCCTGAGTAGGAGCAATAAAAACAGGCCTAATGAGGGAATTTCCTCCATCAAGCTCCCTGGATGCATCCTCACTGAAACAATTCTCAGATGGCCTGTCCTATACACATACAGCTCATTTCCTAGCACAGCCTGCATTTGCACAAGTGCCACCAGCTGATGTAGGCCTGGACTGGAGGGCAGAGCCCAGGTCACACTGCCGTTTCTGGAGCTGTGACAGTTGTTTTCCTCCCATGTTAAAGGCTTGAGAAAGCACAACACACATCAGAAAGCCAGCAGGATGGAGCATGCATTGCTGATGGGAGGCTGCTGTTCTTCCTGATTAAAGCCAGGTCCTGGAAAAGGGGCTGCAGCTGTATTTGTTATACCTGTGCCCTCATCCCTTCCCTCTCCTGCTCACCTTTGCCACCTCCAGCCTTTACATACTGTCTCTATCATCTCTGTCCAGATTATTAGTGAGTGCCTTTTTAGAACAATAATTGCTCTGTTATTTAGCAGACTCATAAAGATTGTAACTGAAATACATTTTCAACCATAAGGCACAATCTATTTCAAACTGCAGTACACAGTGGCTGAGGTTTATATTCCTTGGTGTTATTTCTTTTCCTTTTGTAGAAGCAATTATGTGCATTTGACTGTATATTGCTACTGCTGAAGCCTTTAATGCAAGAGTTAGTTATGCCCAATGTGATTAAAGGTGGAAATTGGAATTACAGGCAGCAATGCAGTGGGACCAGCAAGTGGGCTTGACCAGAAAGGAAACCAAATACAGGAATGCAGTGTGCCCCCTAAAAATGATCTGCTTCCACTCTCCTGATGGACTACATAGTCAAGAGGCTGGATAATAAGGGAGGAAATAGCAGTAACTGGATGTGTTCCTGCATCCCACATGCCAGGAATGTGGCTTTAGCAGGGTGTTCATGGCTGGGTGATGCCAGCCTGGGGGAATTCCAGCAACATCCAGGGACAGAGCCTGAGGAAACACTTTGTGCTGTTTCTGTGTGGATAAAAAAATATAACTACTATTCTTTGCAGTTATTTCAGTAGTAAAAACAGCTGAGCTGGAGGTCTGAACCCCAGCCATCTCTCTGGAAGGTGTTGGTGTGACAAACTCTCAAATCCAAGCAGCCCAGAAGGTGCATGCACAAAGCACTGTGACCTGAGCTCCTTTGCCAAGTTCCTTGGGTATATAAAGCATTAAAGACACTGAAAAAAGTTGTGTTAAGAGAGAATTCACCACACCTGCTTTGGGGAAAAAAAAAAAAAAAAAAAAAAAAAAAAAAGATGTGTAGAGAATGGTGGGAAGTCTTTGGTCTTTATGCAAAATACTCAGTTTCCAAAAGCAGCTGGAGATCTGTGTAACTTGATTTTTGGCTGCTAAACTAAAATCTGTTAAAAGAAGTGTTTTGACAAAAAAGTGGTGAGCGGTCAATTTTCAACCAAAAATCTACATGGATGTCTAAAAACAAAATACCAAAGTAATTAGTAGCTTTAAATTTTAGGATTGGGAACAAAATATGCTTGGGCTTAAGTTTCCCAAGAATAGTGTCCTTTAGCCCTTTTCTCCCAGTTTGCTCATATTATCAGTATCTCTTTAGATCAGAAATTAACAGTATATACAAAATCTGAAAAAAAAATTATTCTTACAGAAGAAAAAACCCAGGGCTGAGCTTTCAGTTAGATGTTTCTTGGTTTCTCTAATCTTGACTTAATCATTTCTGGTGTGCTTCAGGCACATTTATTCTGGGTCCCCTTTTGGAAACTCCTTCATCACTTGCTCTGTATTTCAACATATTTTTGGCAAAATGCCTGAGAAGGGGTTGTACCCCAAGATGTGCCACACTGGATTTTCCTATCAGAAATTAAATGTCTTTTCTACCCAGGAGCTCTGCACACAGGGGTTTTTGGATGCATGTGGATAGATGCTTTGAAGGCTGCAGCAGGTCCAACAAGGTTCAAACACTGTCCCTGCATGGCAAACACATTCAGAATCTCCAGGGAAATCCACAGAGTCCTTAAATCCAAACCAGAGAGCATTCTCCAGCAGCTGGAGGGCAGGTGTGCAGTGGACACAAACTCTCTGGGCTTATCCCTCATCTGAAATAATCAGAACTGGGTTAAACCAGATGATTTATTTATTGACATTTCAATTTCTATCAGAAATATATAGTCTTAGGGGCAGTTTCCATGGAGCTCTTGTAATGGATTATAGGTGGTGTGGATGATTTACTGTGACCTGCTGGGCAGTACTAGAGCAAGGGGGTCCCAGTCTTGGATGGAGTCCTCTGCTGCTGCTGTGTGGCCCATAAATAATATTATCATGTGCAATTAATTACTTTATAAGGGTTTATCTCTGTGAGCCTTCTGTTTGCTGCCTGTAACATAAACTAAGATGTTGCCTTTTTTTCTTCTGTAAAACTTGCTTTACACATCCTTTTTCCATTCTAATGTCTCAGAACTGTGCAAACTTCACTATCTTCCCCAAGACATTGGGAATTGAGATTTCTGCATGCTTACTGCAAATGCCAATTGCCAGTGCCAAAAAAAATATCCCCAGCCCACTCTGTTGCCCTGAAAGCACCATTCCTAGAAGCTGTTTGTTTTGAATTAAGAAATGCTGCAATAAGGATAATTAAATTAGAATGGAACTTAATATATAGAAATAGTGGTAGGAGAGAAGAAGAATGTGAGCCTAAATTACACCTGACAGAGGTTTGTGGTGAAACATCCAAGCAGAGGGTGAATGTTCTTTCCCCTTCTTAGTACATGCCTGCCTAGTTTTTGGCATGAGATACAGAATGTTGGTAAGTTTCAGTGACTTTCAGAAAGTCTGGATAATGACTGTTACAAATGTTTGTGAGTGTGATTTTTGGTTGTGTTATTGTTTGTTTGGGGTTTTTTCTCCCCAAGGAAGGAGAGTGTTGCAGAGGAGGCATTTAAGTACTTCTCTTGAGAGCTTGGGTTGGCCCCAGGCTCCTCCACAGACATCTTGTAACTTTGGTTCCTTCTTCCCTCTGAGGTGAGAAAGAGACCCATGGCTGGTTCTAGAGGGTAAATCCCCCAAAACAGAAATTATGCTCCTGGAAGACACTGTCCTAATCAGATCTCATTGTCCAGATGAGGAAAACTTGTCCTTCCCAGTCCAGAAGGAAAACTGGGGATGATGTTGTGTCACCTTGCACTCTCCTGAGCACCTCTTGCAGCAGATGGAGCTGCTTGCCAAGAGCCCCAGGAGGAGGTGAGGCAGCACAGGAGCAGGGGCTGAGAGAACCCAGGCTTGGGACCCTGGCATCACAATGTCTATTAACCCTCTCTGGGACCCCCAACACCAGCAGGACTTCATCTCTTTTTATGTGATTGCCTCCCAGTTGTTCTTGTTGTCCCAATGACCTCTGTCCACCTCCACTCATGGCTGCACCTGCCTGTCACTTGAACCTGGGTGGTTACAGATGTGAACAGCACTCAGGTGAGGAGGCACCAGTGCTTTATTTCCTTTCTCTGCTGCAGACACCCTTCCCAGCCTACCCCAGCCCAGGAGCGTTCAGCCCAGTCCCTGCTGAGATTGTGACCACATTTCTCATTTTCATAACTTCATCATGCTGATCACTCTCCAATCAGCTGTTACTCCTCAGTCATTTCCAGGAGGTGAGGTGCACAGGTATCAGAAAGCTGCATTTTTATTGGGTTCCCAGATTCATTACCTTGCATTTCACACCAGTGAATTTTATCTCCCTGCTTACCTCAGACTGCAGGATCAAGAGCTTCTGTTTTACTCTTTCTCTGCTTACATATTGACATTGCCTCTAAATTTTGCCATTAGCAGATTGTGTCAGGCATTTTCTGTGCCCAAGTAATTAACAAAAATATTGCTGTCAAAACTGTCTCTTAAAGAACTTTAAGAATAATTTCTCTTTTTCCTTATCCCTACCTTTACAGCAGCACATGTTTCTATCTCCCCTTCACACTGCAGCACATTTGCAGTTAATTTGGTTTCCACCCTTCCCATCTGAGCCAATGTCTCAGATGCTGTTTAATCAAGTGCCTTCTCCCAGACACTGTGGATCAGCTCTACTGCACTCTCTGTATCTAGAAAGCCTTATGAAAAAAAAAATGTTTCTGAGCTTACTTTGATAAGTCCTTACTGCTTCTTATATAATTTATCTCCATTATGCTTTTCTTAAAAATTTTGTAAATCTTACGTGTCTTTGAGGTGGGAGTTGAGATTGAATTTACTCTTTTCCTTTCTTCTCTTCCCTTTAAACTTGCTGTTTTCAGCCATGTGATGCCATTTTTGTCTAGACAGATGAGTTTAAAATGTTTGTTGCTGCCCAGAGGTGTCACATGGGATTCAGGAGGGGAAGCTGATCCTTCAGTCTGGGGGATGTGAAACTCCTGGAGCTTAGGGTCAGTCTGACTCCTCTTGTTTCCGTGTTCATCCTCTTCACTGTATTAAAGTTGTCTCAGATGTTCCTTTCACTTCTCTGAGCAGCCCTTCTTAACTTTTTAGAGATGTCTTCTGGAAACAATGAAATTCAGCTTCAATCTTCTTCTGCCTTATCCCTTTGTGTAAGCCGGGCTCAACAATAACAAAAATATCTTGTGCTCAGCACAACCCCAAAACCCAGCCCTACACCAGGCACTGGGAAGAAAATAACTAAAACCAGCACAAACCATTGCTCTGCTTCCCCTTTCCTGACTCCAGGACAAGAACACCAGGTAACAGTATTAAGAAATCTCAGTTCTACAGTACAAAGTGTTTCTTACAGTGTCATCTTTTCTAACAAACACCTTCTAAGGATAATTCAAATTGGGTCAGCCCAGGTTTTCTAAATGACTCCTTGTGATTTCTATTCTTTCACCTTAGGAGAGCAGAAAATCCAATTATAAAAAGTTGAATTCTCTGACTTTGAAAACCTAGACTCCACTACATCCACAATACATTTAGGAGTTCTCTTGAACCACTGTGACCCCTTTGAGGAAAGCAAGAGGAAAATGAGTGTCTATGCTTTATTTTTTTGTTTAGCCCCCTTTGCCTATTAATTATAACTTCTATTAATAGAAGAGTTGTTGAAATATCTAATGCTGCCTCAATATGTGGAGTCCAGAAAACCATCAATAACATCTATGCACAGAAAAATAGTATTTCTCTAGATAATGTTTTAAGATCAAGTGGGATTGAGGTCAAAAGCTAAGGCACCTATGCTCAGGTGTCTACATGTCTGAATTCCTTTGTGAGCACCATGGCTGAGATCCCATGGAAGCAAATTGAACCAACAGATCTCCGGCTCACACTGTGCTGAACGCCCAGCTGGGATTCAGGTTTCTCACAGAGTTGTCTGAAGGTTTTGGGGTGCCCTGACCTGCCTTTTGAGGTACCCTGCCTGGCCTCCAGAGAGCAGTAAGACACTTTCAGATCCTGCTCCACTCTGCCTGCACCATCCAGACCTCACAGGAACCTGAAATAGCAGCAGATGCTCACACCTGGACAACTGAATTCCCTCTGCATGTTTGCTCAGCTGAATCTCCCTCCAAAATCTCCCAGATGTGAAGCCCTCTGGTTTGCAATAGTGGTGGATCAGCAGATGTTTGCAGCTGGAGCTAGCAAGGCAGTTTCTATGGCACATGTTGATTTTGGTGTGCTTTGGCTGGAATGCAGCTGAGCAAACAGCAGCAGAGCAGCTCCTGGGGCTCACAGAGAACCCAGCTCTCAGCTACAGGCAATGTTGGCAGGAGAGCAAATGGGTATCAAATGACCACAGGTACATTTTAAACTGCAAATTAATTGGAAGTTTCTAATTACTAGGATTGTACTGCTCCCACAGCATTCTCAGCAGTACCAAATGCTTTTGAGGTAAGTTAGTTTACTAAACTGATCTCAAACAAGGTTGCCATGACTCTGGGTGAAAAAGTTTCACTGTGTAGGAAGGCTCTTCATTGTCTCTGCAAAGTGGGTGACACAGGACTTTGTAAGATCTGTGTTCTACAGGGCAGTCTGGAGAGCTCACAGCTTTGTTGTACAAAGTTGTTTCTTTGCTTCATAATGGTAAAAATGATCTGACATTCCTTGGGGGTTTTCATTTCTATTTGTTTGTTTGTTTGTTTGAACTTAATTTTTTAATATTTACTGTCTAGATAGAAAATTTGAAAATTCATCTGCTTTATGAGTAAACAAAATAAATCAGAAGTTAAAACTTTTTTTATGCAGGAGAAAATCCAATATTTAACTCTCTCAGGCTGTAAACATAAACAAGTGACCAATTGTTTCACTAGTTTTTTAACATCTACTTGATACTTCTCTGCTCCAGTGAGTAAAACATAATAATAAGTTTAATGAAAATTATTTGAATGCATAAATTAAATCAGTTATTTTTGCGGCTCACAGAACTTGTTAGTCTTCTGTGGTGTCACAGAATTACTTGGGAAGGATTTGCTTGAAGTGAGTGCAGTGGGAAGCCTCTTTTGATGGATGTCATTTGCAGGGGGTTGTACAGGCTTTCATTGATTTCAGTTTGTGGGAGTGCATCACATCCAGATGAGAATAGAATTGAAGCTGGGAAAAAAGGAAATAATGGGGTGGAACAAATTCTGTGAAAATTATGAATTCTAATGACAAGGGGAAGATTTAAATAGCAAATGTTTCAGTTATATTCATAAATACTTTTCTTAAATTGAACTAACTGCAAATTTCAGTATCATTTCCATATCTTGCCTATTACAGAGCTTTTTGAACCCATTCCTGTTTGATTCTTATGTAATTATCACAGCCTACATGGTTTTCCTCCTTGCAAGTTTCTTAGGAAATAGAATTAATTCCCCTCACCCTTTTCAGTATTTCAATAATACTTAGTTGCAAAAGGTGCTGTTAAATGGAGTTACTGCCTTCAGACAGGAAACTGTGCTGAATGCAGAAATAGGTTAAGTATTTTTTTTCACATGGAGGTATGAAAAAAAATTATATTGTTCAAACTAAAATTCAACTAAAAATGATCAACATCTCCAAAAAAGCAGAGGGCCCATAGATTTAACTGTTGCTGGTTTTGGGGTTTTTCTTTCAGAAACCACCCACCATTTCTGTAGTCTTCATGGCTCAGTCTTGCTCTCTTGAGATCACAGACCATTTTGGAAGCAACAGTAGATGCATGTTTAGAGATGATTTATGCTGGGCATCCTACACGACCTGGAAGTTTCAGCTCTTTCCACGTGGTGGTCAGTTGAAATTCTACTTGTTTAAAAATGAGAGAAAAAATCTCTTGTTTAAAAAGAACTTGGTGAACATCGTGCAAAACCCATAAAAATAACAATATAGGATAACATTTTTAAAAGTACTTCAGGATAGGAGGCTTGCCCAAAAGTATAAAGATTGAGATACAGAAAAACTGGGATGAGGTAATAGGAGAAAAACTGGAATAGTGTTTTTTGTCAATATTCACCTTAATTTATCCTGGGGAGGATCTTTACTTGGGACTCAAAAGAAGCTTTGTGCCAAAATGAAGTGCTGGTAGAACAGCTTATGGAAAAGTCTAGAAAATGAAGGGTTGCACTCAGGACTGGGTGGTATTTATCATTCTGAAGCCAAGGAAGAATCAGCTTAACAATTACCAGTGGTGTGTTTTTCTCAAATATGGCTCATTATCAGAAAACAGAGAGGTGTTGAATTTACTACCACATTCCATAAAATTGGCTGGGGTGGGCAATGCAATAGGAAGTTAAAATCTTGGTGAAATTTAGTAGAAGCTCACAGTTTCTGGCAGCCCATGCCTGATGTGCCCTGAAAGGCAGGAACATCACCTGTGTATCTTTTCAGAGCCACCTGCAGATCTGATTCTGGATGGCAGGACAAAGGAGCTCAAGGCCCTCAGTTTGTCTGCAATATCAGGGTCCTGGTGAAGCTCCACCTGCTCAGCTCTTGGCCATCTGCTGCCCTCTGCCACCTGCTGCAGCAGCATCCCACCTGGCTCCCACTTTCCACCCTGCTTCCATCCTTCACCTCACACACAGACACTCTCAGCTTTGGATGTCAGGGAAACCCCTGGTCTGGGAGAAGCTCACTCCTCTTCGGGGGCTGCAGCTGGTGAAATTATTTCTACAAAATGTTATTTTTAATTGGTAAGTACAAGTAAGTGACAAGATGTGTGACCAGCATAATTGTTTCTGAGTAAGTATTTTGGGGACAGAAAAATCAAGATCGTTTAGGAAAACGCTGATTAGCTTCAGAGTATTATCAGAAAACTGGTTTGGAACATGATTGTTAGCAGCTATCTAGAGAGCTTTATCCATTTATACTACTATTTTCCTTACAAATAAGCTGAGGGATTAGCTTGCACTAAGCAGACTAAAGATACAACAGATTCTGTTTAAGAAAGAGCAGAGGACTTTTCCAGTGATTTAAAAATGGACTTTCCTGTTAGGTTGGCTGCTGTCAGTGAACAACTTCTGGAACTGCACATACCTGGCTGCTCCCCACACTCTTTCCTCCCTAAGGAAACTTCATTCTCTCAGCGAGGAATTCTGCATTTAACCAGTGGGACCTGCAGAAAGGACGTCGGAAAGGCACTCCATCCCTGCCATATTTGGTTTGACTGGTCCATCTACAGCCTTTTTTCCCTCTAGACCCAGACACTGTTTACAATTTGCTGCCATCCCCTCTGCAGACTCCGAGTGCAGCGTCTGTCACATAGCAGCTCCATTCCCTCTGCATGGAAATGTGCAGCTGCCTCAGAGAGGGATGCGTGGGAATCCTGTTGTATCTTTAGCCTTGGAGATGATAATTTGCAATCACAGCCACATCCCAGCCAAGGAGCTTCCCCACACACATTTGGAAAGCAGCCGGGTTGCAGCTTGTGACAATCATTCGTCTTTTAATTACTATCTCAAATCCTTCAGAACATTTTAATAATTCTCTGTTTACAGTTGGAGGCAGGAACTCTTGGGCACATCGTCCTCTTTCAAGTAAACAGGCCACTAATTAAGTTTGCCTTCAACCCAAAGGATTGCAGAATCCTTCCAGCCTGATTGAGCGTCCTCATCCCTGGAAATGTTCAAGGCCAGGAATGGCAGATGGAGCACAGGCCTACAGGAGTCTGTGCCCTTCCAGAGGGGAGATCAGGTAGGGCCCTGAGGACATTGAAACAATGCCTGTGAGGGGCAAAGGAGGTGAAAGTTCTCTGGGTTTTATGTATGAAATGATTCTGACCATTTTATCAGCCCCCAACACCTGCATGGAGTAGCTTTCCCCAGCTCCTATTCAACACTTACCTACCTGGCTGCATCTTACCTACCATACCTGCCACCTGGGTGGCCATAAATACAAAACTGTGTACATCTTAAATGCTTTGCTGTCATTTTACTCTCTGAATCTTCATTCCTGCTCAATACCTGCTGCACTCCTCTATTCTCCGTCTGCAGGGTGCATAAATTAAATTAATTCGTGTTGACTTATTGAGTTTTTTTCCCCCATTGACCTGAAAGCTTGAAGGGACAAAAGATGATTGAATAGTTGCATGCATGAATAAAAGGCTGATCAGAGCAGTGTGTAGAATAGGCAAGTGCATTTTGAGAGCAGCAGGAGAAGAGTTGCTGCCTTTTCACTGCAGGCTGAATTGTGAGCTCCATGTACCTTGGCTTACAGGATCCAAACAAAATTACCATCAGCAAGCAGAGCAGCTCTCATTTTTGTAGCCTCTGGGTCAAACAAAAACACAGTGTTGAGCTGTTTGGGTCCAGCCAGTTATTCTGTAAGCCAGTTATTCTGTACCCTGTATATATATCTGTATTACAGAATTGGCTGGGCTATTTCACACAATCACAGAAACAGAATTTTTGAGTTTTTGAGTGATCTCTGGAGATCACCCACGCCAAGGCCCCTGGCAAGGCAGGGTCAGCTGGAGCAGGTGACGTCCAGGTGGGTTTGGAATGTCAGTGTTTCCCAGTGTGGATAAACCTTCTAGAGAAAGTTGGGGGGTGGCATATGAGAAGGAGAAAGGAAACAGGTGGGTTGGAATCTACTGTGCCACAGGCATTTGCTGGATTTTGTTCGCATTTTGGCACCCAGGGCACCCCCTTCCACCTGGAAGCAATATAAAAATCAGGGTGTTTGGGAGCCCTTCAGACGGTTGATCATAACAAAGAGGAAGGAGAGGAGCTGTGTGGTTTCTGCAGAAGGGATTAGGGGAGATAAGTGCTAATGCTGCATGATGTTGTGTGAGATAACAATGTCTATTCATGGCCTAAGGATCCTAAAAATGTATAGGGAATCTAAGTCAGGTTAGACCACCCAGCCCAGAGATTAACCTCAAGAGAGGCCAATAGTAACAGATCAGGAACTGCACTAAGGCTCCCCCAGGATGCTGTCCTGGACTCCAGTTTCTTCTGCCTCATGGAACTGCTGGACCAGAGATAATGAGCTGAATGAATATTGCTCATTATGTTTGAGATGATGGTCATAGATCCTCTCAGTTGATTCTCTCCCTGTCTGAATAGTCTTTCTCTATTAAGAAATTTTTTCTACAGGAACCTCACTACATATTTGATCATCCCATCACTCTTCTCTTTAGTTCTTTAATTTCCACAATATAAAATTTATGAGATATTAATTTTGAGTAGTGCCAGAGGATCAGATCTGCTTTTGATGTACTAGCATAGCTTGTTTGTGTTCTTTGCTCCTTTTCTAACCTTTACTTATCAATGTGCTCTTTGTACCAAGCTGATATTCTCATATAACCTCATATTATAAACCCAGCAATTTCCTCCTGGTTGATAATAGCTCACAGCCCATCATTACACAAAAAATTAGGATTATTTTCCATGTACATCACTTCATGTTAGTCTCCACAGACTTTCATGTGCCATTTCATTGCTTGGACACATAGTGGCACACAGTGCTTTTGTGATTTTTCAGTTAACTTGTATTTACTAGCCTGAATTTGTCATCCTAGTTATTGACCTGGATTGACTCCCTAAGGTTCAATTCATAAATACTCAAAGCAGTTTAGTCTGGGTGTGGCAGGTCTGACAAAGCAGAGCAAAGCTGAGTCTGTTCACCACTTACACTGATTCAAAGGAAAAATTAAAAGCCTCCAAACCTAAGATTTGAATCTCACCTTTGACCACCTCCTGTTTTGTGCTTCAACTTCAGCATTCCCTGATGTGAACAAGAGTCCTGTGATCAACATGTGGCTTTTAGACAATAATATAAAACAGCAAGAGGCTTGAACCAAAAGGCATGGCATGCAAGAAGTCTTTTCTTACCCAGAATTGTTCCAACAAACCTTTTGTGCAATTCTGCTGCAGCAATTCCCCTCCTCTTCTACTTTCCTCTAGACACATCACAACAAACGTGTATTTTTGACACAGCACACATTTTCCCACTGTTCCCTTAGCTGTGTTTGCTTTCTACCTAAAAGCTGGTACTTGTTCTTTTAAAGAAAAGATGCTTTCAATAGGTTTTTTTCCCTGCAAATCTGTCTTAATCTATTGTTGCCTGCAAAATAAGCTACTTTAGCAGTATTCCCCTGACCCCTTAGATTGAATCCTCCTGTCTGATTGTGGCTGCCCCAATTCAATATCTCCAGTTACTACAGATACTTTTCTTGCTTATTGCTGTGCTGAGATCATGCACAGCCCAGTGGCTGGGAAAAGCTTTGTTTTCTCTTCTGCCAGGCTTATATCACACCCAGTATTTGTCCATCACACCATTTTCCTGGAAAATCTAATATGAATCTTCCTCTCCTGTGTATCTTCAGCCTGAGCACTGGGGATATCTGAGTCATGGCAGATCTGTGATGAATTTTTTGGTTTCTCTTATATTCTTTTGAGGTGTGCGCTACTGCTGCTGATAAATGCACACTCTTCTCTCTCTAGATGTGAGCAGCTTGACATTTGAACAGTGAGTTATGTTCCCCATGTCATTTCCTAACCAATTTCTCTGATGAAACTGTCAGGCCTTGGCCTCTGCTCCCTTTAAGCAAACACCAGCCTCATGCAATTTGCACAAGGTATTGTTTTCCTTCCTTTGAAATGCCTTTCCTTGCTCATCGCCACACAACCATTTTCACATTAAAATAGACAGTTTCTATTGTGATTTCTCATCATCTGTTCTTTCATGCATAGTGGCAATTTTATTACAAGGCCCTATTTTACCCTGCAACTCTGAGATTGCTGGAACATGTCCTTCTGCTACATGGTCAGAGCATGAGCATGTGCTGTGTCTCATTTTCCTGAAGCTGGGCACATCTGGTGATTGCTCTTGCCTGTGTGTGATGCAGTGTATGTACAGTGTTGGGAAACAAATGACTGCAAGGAGCAAAAGTCCTGTGGGAGATGCACATCTCTTGAGCAATGGTATCAATAATTTTCAACAAAGTAGTGACTGAGTCTGTTGAAAACAGTCTTGATTTTGCATTCTCGAAGCCCTTCTGCTGTGGGGAAGGATGATCCCTCCTTGGAAAGCACAGAACTAGAGCCACTTGAGGTGTAATCTTTGTAAGGGCTGTGTGTGATACCAAAGGGTGGGTCACAGGGCTTGGAAGATCTTCAAGAGAGCGCAGAAGATCTTACAGAAGATTATACAGAAAATCCTGCCAGCTGTCCCTAAATCTGTCCAAAGGGGAAAGCTCCACTGACTCCAGGTACACATTGCCCTTCAGTGTTGCCCTTGCCTTTTGCTAGTTCTTCCAGAGACACACAGAGCCCATTATTGTCCTCTCTTGGTATTTCAGGTTTTACTTGGAAACTTTTTTCTGGTTTTGCACAGGTTTTCAGTTCTGTACAGTTGTCCAGTTAATGATTTTCAGTGCCCCCTTGTAAAACGATGGGCACAATGCACACCGTGATCAAGGTGTCTAGAGTCCCTTCACAGCACAGAAGTACTGAAGGCAGCATTTACTGTTCCAGGTTGGTATGTTCTTTTTCCAGGAGATGACACTCTCCAAGGGCTCATACTCAAACAAAATCATTCTCTCTTCTCCTTCCTTGCCAGCTGGCCGTTTACAAAGTTGCCTCAGGAAATGTGTGGGGCAAATTCTGTGATCCTTCAAGTGATGGCTATGAACAGGCTGATGAAGTGGAACCAAAGATGATGAAACTTCAGTAACCGATGATGCATCATTTCTTCAGGGCGTGGCAGATTGGTCTGTCTGTACACCCTTGGGCTGCATTCTTGGAAGATGCTAAAATGTGTGAAATTCCTCAGGGAAAAAAAAGTAAAAAATTCTCTGTTATCTTCTCTCCAAAATGCCCAACATGCATCAGACAAGGTGAGTTGTACTGGTGTCCCCATGGGGACAACAGGCACCCTGTTTCAAAGGTGAAAGGTGCTATGAGCTGCAGGGTCAAGGCAGAGCTGTCTGAGGCAAATAACTGTTTCTGAATGTTTTTTTAATCCCCATCTCTCTTATTTATTTGATTTGATATTGATAAGCAATGCTAGAGCATGAGGAGAGAGAATAGAATTCCCACACCAAGAGAGAGGAATTCCCTATGGTGCTCCCTAAAATTGTTTTCTTTTCCTAAGTGCCTGTGAGAAATATATGAAGGTGTTTTACCTCCTAATGCTTAATTTTGGTTAGGAGCTGTGGACACATAAAAAATCAGGAGCCAGATATATGATAGCAGCCCTTTTTCATTTTGGGATCTACTGCTCTAAGAGAAGTGCTTTTCCTATGGGCAGGTTGGCAAATTTTAGCTTTTGTGATGCCACCAGTTTGTCAGGTGATCACTCATGCCAGGCAGAAAGCAATAGCCCCAGAGGTTTGTGAAAGAGTCCAGTCTGGACTGGTCTAGAGTGGGTTCATAACTCCAGTAGATACTTTGCCTCACTGTCAGCTCTCTGGCAGAGGTGATGGAGAGGGAAGGTGTGCAGTGTGCACAGAGATGCTCAGTTGGACCCAGCGCTGCTTGAGACATGGACAACAGCCTGGAAAGGGGGTCCCACCTCAGGATACCATTTTGGTAGGCTTGGAGGTTTTCTGTCCTTTCCACTACTGTCAGATGATTTCAGTAGATTGAACCATCTTGGGTTTATAAAAAATATTTTTGTGTGTTTTTCTCTGCCGGCTGTTTACCACTGACCTGAGAATGTAAAATTTTGTTTCCCCAGCCCAAAGAGTTTGAAGAACTGGTCATGAGCCATCTCTTCTCGTGTTTTCTTCATAGTTTATTCCATCTTATCATTACATTCTGTTCCTGCCCTGCTGAGATATGTGTGGCCGGTCACATTCAGGCACTCTCCCCAAAAAAGCTCTGAAAACCAAATACCAAATACCACCCACACAGGGTGGTGTAGATATTTATGCTACAATCCACGTAATCAGTATTTATAATACTTCTCCAATATCCATCACCTTTGTTAGAAAGTTAACTTCTATTCTAAACCAACTATAATGTGCCACCTCACTGCAGAACATGGAGGCAGGTGAGGAAGAAGGAGGAAGCCCAAAAGCCACATGGACTGCTCCATCTTGCCTTCACCTACTTACCATCCTAAAAACCCCATATATTTAAAATTCTCACCCTGTGATAAAACTATACACTATTCTACTATCTTATACACACTCTTGAAAACTCTGCTTCATTCCAGAGCCTAAAAGTCCTTTTTCCATGAGCAAAGGTTAAAAACACTGTTTGTCAGAGATCTTAAAATTTCTTAAACATGCAAAGAAATATTTCTCATAATTCCAGACTCCAACAGAACCAGACATGAGAATGAGTCTGATGGTTAGGTCATCCCCCTGCACAGCAACTCTCCTTACCCAATCAATATAAAATAATTTACATGGAATGCACCTTACAGGCCACCAGAAAGATGAAAATTTGACTCTGCAGATCAATGAGAGAACCCACAAAATGCAGCTACATCTGCTGCCTCCCAGCTCCTCAGAGCATCCCTGCACGGGGCAGTTTCTGCCCCAGCTCTGTCTGTACAGGGCACTGGCACATCCCAGTTGTGCTGCAGCCACAGCTGGATCCTGGTGGACATTCCCTCTGTGAGGCAAACCCCTCTGCTTTATTTGGTTCTTCTTGTCAGGGTCAGGATTAAAAGTGTGAGAGATGGAATTCTTGTTGGGACTTGGACATTTATTGACTCTTATCTACTTTACAGCCTCACTACTGTGAGTGCTTCTACAGGCTAAGTTAACAGAGCAAAAATGGAGCACAGAGTTATGCTTTAGTCTTTTAAGCCTAAACTACCCAGTTGTGGAATGCCAGCTAATTTTCTTTGAACCCAATAATTAATCACCTAAACTTGTGAAGAAGAAGGAAAAGAAGAAGAATATGCCCTAAAACCTCCACCTTGTTACATACACATTACTATATCTCAATACCCCAAATTGTAAGTTTTTCACCTTGTGAGATAACACACTTTTATTCAACTACACACTTATAATTTCAGTATTATCACTCAATTTTGGAAGCCTTTTCCAAAGCCTCAGGTCAAATGGAAGTGTATCTTTGAGGATCATTCCCTGTCGGCACAGAAAGTCCAAAACTCTGTGTCCAGGGTTCCAACACCACTGGTGTTGAACTGCTGACCACTCATGCTCCAAGGACAAAGTGCATTTCATTACTTCTCATAACTGCACCTCCCTTAGTGAAGATGCAGGTAGGGTTTCAGTAAACACTCCTCCAAGCTGGTGTGAATGACTTTTATTCACGTGACACATGATTTTCAGACTAAAGCTCAACATGCACAAGTTCCTTTTTCATGCAGAAGATTTCAAGTGAATCTGCAATAAAATTTAATTCAAGAGGTGTCTTCCCTCGTTCTGTCTCTGGCACAGCAGGGAACTGAGAAAATGTCCATTCCATTTTTCACAGGAGAGCAATTTCTTCCAGCTAGAGGACAACTGACTGACAGACAGCAGCGGCAATGTTTTCAACAGAAGTGGCTTTAAATTGGATTTAAAACTGCTTTTGGGAACACACCTCAATTTACAGTGCAGGCAAGGGTTTGGTAGCTATATAACTGCACATGTGTTTTGTGCATCCCTGGAAAGAAGCCCCTCCAGACCCCATCACATGAGGACAAGCAGGAGATCTCCTCTGCAGCCCTTGACTCCCACCACTGTGCTCTTCCTTCTCCTGCTGCTCGACTTCAGCACCTCAGGGCATCATTTTTAACTAACACTTCTAATGCTCCAATTTCACAGGTTCCTGGTGTATAATTAGAAGTCCTGACATCCTTGTCTTCTTCCTCCCTGGTGCCACGGGCCTGCTGAGAGGACGAGAGAGGCTTTGCTCCCTGTCTCGTGGCAGAACCAGTGGCAGGCCCTTCGTCAGGACAATACATCTGTCAGCATCCGTCAGCCTCCCTGTAATTAGCTCCAAAGTTAACTGCTTTCCATCTCCCAGAGAGGCCAACACCTCTGTGTGTTTACTTCTCACTGGAAAAAAATTCCTCCCACAGCCACCTAAAAGTGCCTGCAAGCTCCAAAAAGTGCAGATTCACAGTGACGTGCAAATCTCCACTTAATATCCCTCACCCTGACATCGTGGTGCTTCCTAAACAGAGCTGTCTTTGGCAGGAAAAGCACAAAGCTTTTCTCTGCTGAGCCAAAGGGCCATTCAATTAGAGGAGTTTTCAGACAAAGACAAGGCACAAGGGCTGTATTTTTAAAATTCTTGTATTTTCCTTTTTCTCCCCATGGAACAGTTTAATGCAATTGAGTGTTGCTGGGAATGGAATGGGAAATAATTGGGGAGTAGGAGGAGGTTTTGCACAGCAAACTGGGGCAAGTTTTCCAGCAGAGCTGAACTCCAGGGGCTGCACAGCCCCAGTCTGGAGCTCTCATTTTCACTTCTTTCTCCTGCCCTTCTTTCTGGGTATGGACTTAGTCTACTTGGTGGAGCAGTCAAGGCAGATGCTATGCTGTAACTCAGACTAGTGTTTATTTTGCCTTTGCCACCCATTTCCAGAGATTAGAAACTTTGATTACAGTTTTCAGATGACCAAAAGGCTTACACAAAAAAGGTTCTTTTTTTTTTTTTTTTTTCATCTATATGAGAAATTATTTACAGCAATGACTACAGCCCAACTGAGCTCCCACCAAAAGGTCAGTAAAAATTTTACCACTGTCTTCAGGGCAGCAAAATCAAGTCATAAACGGAACCTTTCTACCCAATGCACATCAGTGAAAAAAATTCTACTGGTTTCAAGTGATCTTGACTAGACTGTACATTGTTATACTGTGGGTCTTAACACCGTCTATCCACAGGTTAGTTTATTTGTGTAGTTCTTAATTGCTTTTGTTACTGTGTTTGGGGGTTTTTTACCCAAACACCTTTATGCCCCATTCCTGTTTGTGTGTATAAAGCACTTGGTAGGATGGTGTCTGGGATGGTTGATGGTGCTTCTTGGAGGGACCAGAGTGACTAAAACCAGGTAATATAAGGAAGCAAGGGAAGGGTGGGTTTGGGATTTAAAGTTTAGAGATCTTTGCTGTGTACCCTGTATAGAAGCAGGTCTGCGTTTGAGGATGATTGAGGGAGTTTATTTTGCCCCTGGAATCCTAAAGAGTGAGAAACTGAATGGCTCATATGTAACAGAGATTTTTCCTGAGCCTGGAGTTTAAGCAGCCCTTTTTGGCTACAAATCTCAGCTGAGATTTCAGCCACACTAAGGATTTGCATTGGAAATACCTGTCTTGGTGTATCTGCAGCTCCCCTGAAGACACTCCTTTACTTAATTTGAATTAAAGAAAGCTTAATACATATTTCTGGTAATGATTGAGGTTTAGATTGGCTTTGCACCCTGCTTTGGAACACCTGTTTTCTGTATTTATATATACCAGGTTAGTGGGTGAGAGGATGGAGGTGTCAGTCCACATTTGTGTGTTTGTGCCTGAGAGGGAGGGAAATATGGTTATGCTGTTGCTGCATAACTCATTCTGGGGTTAATTTATGGATACATAGGTAGTTTGTTTCCCAAGGCCATCAGGGATGACAGAGTCTAAGTTATTTCTCTTCCCAAGTAACAAAATCTAAATAGCCATGAGCTATTTAGCAGTGATTTATTAGCAGTTTATCCAATTTTCAAAGGCTGGCTTTTATTTCTACACCTTTCAGCCATCTTTCTTCTTTCCTGTGTCTTGTAGAAATATCCTCAGTTAAGTAATCTTTTTGGGAGCTCTGACCTATAAAAGACTTTTGCAGAACTTTGCTGGTTCTATGAGCACAGCAGCAGCATGACTTTATAACTTGAAAAAACTCCTTTTCTATTTCTGTTTATTCCTGGTGAACAACAGTCCAACTTTCAAGGGCTTCTAGAGGTAATTACTATTATTATTAGAAAACACATCTGTCCCACTGAATGATTGATTAATGCTTAGATAGATTTCTAGGAGTGTTGTGTGTTGAGAGGAAAGCTAGTAGCATGTACCAGTAGCATGTTCCAGCTCCTAAGAAAGAGTAAATGAGTTTTTGGTGAGATGATAGAAATAGAAAATATCAGGGTTCCAAGAAGCTTTTGTTAGGATGGGCTTTCAACTCCTTCAGATCTACACTCGACCTAAGATTTTTTATCCCCAAAACATTGGATTCTATTTTATATTTCTTGTGCTCTCACAAGTCAAAATTCAGTCCCACCCATAGAAACTCCCATACTGGGAGAGTCTAAGTGGATTTTCAAGAGAATCTGGGTAATTCTGGAGACTAGCTGCCATCCTATCTCCTGTGCTTTTATCCTGCAGTGCAGATGATCTTCATGTATAAGTAAACAGAGTCAATATTCCAATATTCCTTGCACTGCTAGCCAGCAAGCCCACATGCTTTGAGTTTCAGAATGAGCCTTTTGTGGTTGGCAAGTCTGTGTTCATAACAAAGGTGCCAAATATTCTGCATTATCTTTAAGTTTTGCCTTCCACTTTCGTGATCCTATTGATTTCAGAACTGCTAAGCTAAGGGAGAAAAAATCCATAAAGCTAATTCTTGAAAAAATGCACTGAATATTGTTCGGCAGAAGCCAGCTCAACAAAGCCATGCCTGAGGTTCTATCAATATCAAAACATCCTTTTAAAAGTGGATTTTTTTTTTCTTTTAAAATAACAAGATATAACAATAAGTTAACAGAGGAAGTTAAAACCACTGATGAGGTGAAGACTCTGCTGTGTGCCATTGTGAATGATACCCCTGTCTCCTCCACTCCCCCACAAGCTGCTAGCTCAGGTTTAGGGGGATTTTGAGAGAGGGGAATCTTCAAGATAGGGTGAAGAGTATCAAAAGAGGCCCCTTACCTCAGGAAGAATTCCAAAGCTTTATTTCAATGAAGGGGATCCGGAGGCAAAAGGAGGCAGAGCATGGAGGGAGAGAGGTTTTTATCACCTTCGGGGTCAGGGTCAGGTTACCTGGCCGAAAGCCATAGGTCAGACTCAAAGGGGCAGGTAACCCAGGCCAGGTTACAGTTTCTGGGGGAGGGGTTTTGGGGGGAGAGCATTCCCAAAAGGGATACGACACCATTGGAAACATGGAACTGAAATGATCCTGATCTTTATTTCAGTCCAGTTTGGATGTTCCAAGATATAAAATCTCCAAGAGGTGGTACACAGATGATGGCAGATTGTCATGGGTTGCAGTGCAAAATGTCACCCAAACTGTGTATTCTGTCACCATCTGATGAAACTGGGGTGTGTGGGGGTGTGGTGTAATTGTCTGTCAATGGCCAACTGTCAAAAACCTGCTGGGGCAGTTTTCTTATCTCTTCCACAACCCAGCCTCCCTCCAGGGAGAGATCTTCTGCTCATGGGCCAGTGAGTCTCACTGAGAGAATTCCAACATCCCACTGGGAAATGCTCCATCTAGGGGGAGGAGCCAAGCATTCTTACCTGGATAAAAATCTGGGAGTTGGAACACCAAGGCAGCCTTTCCATTAGATTCTCAGAGGAAGACCAGGCCCATCTCTCACCACTGGACCTTCACTGGAAACTCCACTCTTTCTCCAGGAGCATCACTTCACCAGAGCCACATCTGCCACTGGGACTGCAGCCACCATGGGATGGCACTGCCACCAACACCCTGACCCACAGGGGGGCAGCTGGGATCCTGACTCTGTCAGTGGGTTTTGGTTGTTTCTTAGTTTTTTTCTCCTTTGTAATACTGCATGTGTTTTGGTTTTATTGTTTCTTTTAGTTCCCCTACTAAAGAACTGTTATTCCTATTCCAATCTCTTCACCTGAAAGCCCCTTAATTTCAATGTTATATTAATAATTTGGAGGGAAGTGGTTTAAATTCTCCATTCCAAGGAGGCTCCTGCCTTCCTTAGCAGACACCTGTCTTTCAAACCATGACACAGATTTACTCAACATGTATCCCATATTGTAAAAATCATGGTGCTTTTCAGACAGAAAGGCCAAAGAAATGTTAATTAATTGGACACCTAATTTCCTTTTTCAGTCTTTTTATGAAGGAGCAAAGTAACAGGAGGAACCAAAAGTCAGGAGACATCCTGAATTTGGGGATTGGTTTTCTTTTTCCATTTTTCTGTTCCAAAACAACTGCTTTGTTCCCTTCCCATCTTAATTCTAGATGGAAAAAAACCCTAGAAAAATGCAGCAGAGTCAAAGACTTGAGCAAATGTGCATTGTTATAGGGCAGGTTGTGTTGTTACCATTTGCATGGCTATTTCAGGCAGTGACAGCTCACAGAAATGCTCATGAGCCAGGATTATTTAAGAATAAACAGGACAATATTTGGAAATAGTTGAGTGAGCATTTGCAATGATTTCCATGTGAAACCAAATTTCTTCTTGGCCATGACAAGAGTGGCTCACTGCTTCTCAAGGATTATGGCAAGCAGGATGATTTTCCACCTGCAAATGAGTCAGTGCTGGAGGGGAATTGGACAGAGCCTGGCTTTAGCCCCCAGCTCTCCAGGCAGTGACCTGTAATTCTGGTCTGTGCAGTCACAGGAGAAGGGGTTTATGAGACCTTTGCAGGCTGTCCTCCCTGTGAACAGCTTGTTTGGGTCCAGAAGCCCACGGTGGATTTCCATAGTGCAATCAAGACCCTGAAAAATCTTGCTTCAAAGGACAGAGCTGTCTCACAGGGTTTCTTTACCCTACAGACAGTGGGGAACCTGGTGCTGCTGTCCTCATCCCTCTCCTGTGCTCCTTATGTCATCATATTGACCTTGGCTTGGGTGACACCTCAATTCCTCTTCCATTGGGGCTGAGACTGTCAGGAACCAGCCAGAAATGCTCCCTGCTGACAGCACTGCAGCTATTGAGCATGGGAAATGAGCTGTCAGCTCTGCTGACTGAACTACAATTATGGGTAGGAAGTAGTTGAGAAATAATGTCAAATCAGTGTGATGCTGTTTGTGCCACACTCCCATCTGCAATGAAACAGGAGAGAAATTATTCAGATAAATGATTTATTTAATTAATTATTCAGCCAGTTTTAATTTACTCAATCAATCAGAAGTCCTCCAGCACCATGGGACATAAATGGACTAATGTTTTTCCAGGCATCAGTACAGATGGTAATTCCTGGTCAGCAGCACAAGTGCTCAGTGTTTTGGGCTGGCAGATGTGTTCCTGGATGTAGTTAAGTCAATGTTTTACCAAAGCACATTTCAGCTATCCTAAATTGAGATTAAACTCATTTTCTCCTCCCTTAATCATTTCTCTCCCCTGGAATGTCCCTGTAACCCAGCAGCCCATGTGGGCAGCCATGCAAAGGCCTGCTCTGCAGCATCAGCTTGAGCTTCAGGGATGTGCAGGCAGTGGTCTTGTTTTGCACCATGCACCTCAGAAGGCAGGTGAGAGACAAATTCCATCATTTCCTCTTTGCTGTGAGGGGCCAAACCATTCCTTATGTTCAGCTTCTGTGTTCAGGCTTTCCCTGAGTTCTTGTTTTATAGGAACTCTGTATTCTCCCCCACCACAATTCCTCTACACCACGTCCACTGACAGTCATATTTACATCCCACCATGAGCTTTCCAGAGACCAAAAAGCTTCACAGCTGCTTTGTTTGGAAGTGGCTTCTCCTTTTCACGAGAGACTGAACAAGCCACCTCATTTGCTCCTGTTTTTGTGGCACTTTCAATATGATAAATTACCTCAGCTACACATAACACAGAAAATTCTCTCTCCTGCTGCTTGACACCGGGGCTACACTGCTCCAAACACCCTCCCTCGCCTGCTTTGTGCAGCTTTGTACCTGCAAAGGGCACATAACAATTCACAGGGCTGTGTTTTATGCAGGCACAGGAAAAGATTCATTCACCAGGGAGAGAAGTCACATCCTGGGGAGCACAGTTTTGCCGGGATGATGCATCCATTACCACCACCACCACCTTTCCCTGGCCCAGCACTGCTGATGGGGCCACAGAAGCTCAATCGTGAGCTGACACAGCTGCCAGCAGGAATTGGCACAGAGGCTCAGACAGTTTTTATTTTTGGTGTCACACCTGAAAGGTTCAGTGCAGTTCCATAGCTCAGGTTGGCTCACACATGCTGTTTAGTTACAGGAGAATCATCTTGCCATGGGAGAAATCCCTAAATGAGAGATGCCTGCAGTCCCCAGGCAGCTGTTGGTTGCTTGGACTCCTCTCCAAAATCGAGAGTCACACTCATCTTGTTCTTTTCCTGGAATTTCAGCTATTTAGGATAACTCAGCTCCAGCTGGGGATCCTCACAGATGCTTGTGATGCTCCCAGGCTCCACAAGCCTCGCTCGTTTTTGAGGATTGTGGAAAGGCAATGGGCTTCCTAAGAGCTGCTGTGGGCTTCAGTGAGAAGCTTAGTAAGTGGTGTCAGCTGAGGACAGATTCACAACCTCGGACCTCCAAATGACTCACATTTCCCTGCAGACTGAGGGGCATTTATCAGTTTGGGTTTGATGGTGACAATCCTCGGTCTTATTACCTAGGGAATATTTCACTAGCTCCAAATTGCACCAGGAAAAACCAAAAAGAAAAACATCCAGGAGGAAGGAATGATCAGATGTGGTGCCTGAAGCACAGAATGGGCACTTCTGCCTTTATGGCTGTCAACAAACCCAATTACTGATTGATTGGCAGCGAATCAGGGTAAATCCGCTTATCTGGGATTAGATGGGGAAGGTTAATGAAGTGTCTGAAGGCAGATATTAGATGCTGGTGTTGTCTGGGCAGAGCAGAGTGTAGCTGGCTCCTGGCTGGGGTGCACATCTGCCTTCCCTCACCTGCAGGAATGACCCTGGTGCTTCCCAGGTGGGGCACTGGAGATACTGAGGGCACTGAGGAGGCAGAAACAGGTCCAGGCAGGATCAGAAGGGGGCAGAGACAGGGCAGTGGGGGCTGAGCCACTGCAGCTACCAGGGTGTGAGTGCTGCAGGCTGAGCTTGTGGGTTTGAGGGACAAAACAGAGCTCAAGGGCTTTGTTTGGAGGTCATCTTCTGAACACTGCCACAACCACAAGGAGCAGAAGTGCAGCTGTGCTGCAAACAAACACGCTGAGTGACCTGACCTGGTTGGAAATGTCCCTGCTTATCACAGGGGGGTTGGACCAGAGGAGCTCTAAAGGTCCCTTCCAACCCAAACTATTTTATGATTCAATAAGACAAATCCTATGCATCTTGGAAGTGACTTTCCAGTTTCCTGAATGCTACTGTGCAGTTGCTGAAGAGCCTTTGTCACCCCCTAAAAGGAAATTCTGCATTCCAAACCTGGATTGGAACTTGTAGTTTTGTTTATAACTAAGCTGAAGCAAAATCTCTTCTGTGAACTCCAAAGGATTCTTGTTTGGTTTTGACAGATGTGGTCAGATTCTCTGCTCTTTCACCACAACAAATCAATAGTTATTATATTAAAGTCACTGGATTCACACAATCCAAAATCAATGCAAAGCAGAAAGCAAACAAATCCATGCATTACAGTAACAGGTAATATTTTCTCTCTCCTCATATTGTGATTGCTATTCCATGTCAAGGGTTTTTTCCCCTCCTCATCTGCACTGAGCCAGTGCCTCTCACCTTCCTTTGCTTTTCCATCCCTCCTCTCTCACACCTGCCCCTTCTCACCCCCACTGGCCAAGGGCTGAGGCAATCAGCAGCAGTGGTTTTGCCTCTGTGATAACATATTTAAAAAGTGGAAAAAACCTGCTGTGCAACAACAGCTGGGAGAGAGGAGTGAGAATAAGTGAGAGGGACAGCTCTGCAAACCCCAAGGTCAGTGCAGAAGGACAGGCAGGAGATTGCTCTGCAGCCCATGGTGCCCATGGACGGTCTATGGAGAGCAGAGATCCACCTGGAGCCCCTGGAGAACCCCAAACCAGAGCAGGTGGATGGTGGAAGGATGCTGTGACCCTGTGGGAAGCTCGTGCTGGAGCAGGCTCCTGGCAGGACCTGTGGAGAGAGGAACTGAGGGTGGAGCAGATGTGCTAGCAGGACTTTGTGACCCTGTGGGTGACCCAGGCTGGGGCAGGCTGTGCCTGAAGAACTGATCCCATGGGATGTCAGGGAGAGCTGCAGCTCATGGGAAGGACTCACACTGGAGCTCATGAAGGACTCTGCCATGGGGGGTCCCTGTGCTACAGCAGGTGGATGTGAGAGGAGGAAGGAGCAGTGGAGATGGAGTGATGTGAGCACAATATGACCCCCAACCCCTGTTCCCCTGTGCTGCTTGGGGGCAGGAGTTTGGAGAGTGGAGAGTGGAGTTGAGTCCAGGAAGAAAGGACTGGTGGACAGAAGGTACTTTTAGATTTTCCCTTGCTTCCTGTTATCATACTCTGATTAATTGTCACAAATTAAATTGTTTTCCCTAAGCAGAGTCTGTTTTGTCCATGACTGTTGGAGTCAAGAATTCTGAGAAGTATTTCTCTGCATGTTTTAAGGGATCCAAACCCTCTGACAAACACTGTTTCTAACCTTTGTCCATGGAAAGGTCTTCCTAGACTGGGATACAGCAGAACTTTCAAGAATGTGGATTAGATAGTAGCATAATATGTAGTTTATCACAGGGTGAGAATTTTAGATATCTGGGGGTTTTAGAATGGCAGGCAGATGAAGGCGAGATGGAGGATCCTTATCATTTTTAGGCTTCTTCCTTCTTCTTCATCTGCTCCATCTTCTGCTGTGATAGTGGCACTTTCTGGTTGGCTTGGAGTAGAGACTGACTTTCTAACATAGGTGATAGGTATTGGAAAATTATTGTAAATACTGTGTATGTAGTTTTTAGTATAAAAGTATCCGCCACCTTGGGGGCAGTGATTTGTGCCTTGAAGTGACCTGCTGAACAGACCTCTGCTAGTCAGTGAAAGAATGTAATAGATAAGAAAGAAGAAACAACCTTGGAAAACAGAAGAGACAACTCTCAACCTTTTCTTCAATCTCGGGGCTGGGGAAAAAAGAATTTTTAAATCTTGGGAATTCAAAGTATCAGAAAAACTTCAAGACATGACAGCTATGGTTCCCTGTACTTACCTCCATTCTTTGGCTATATTTTTTCTCCCTGTCCCTTTGAGGAGGGGGCTGATGGAGCAGCTTGGGTGGGCTCATGGCATCCCTCTCCACTGCATTTTGTCCAATGTATGTTTTTTAATCAGAATTTGCAATTTTCCCTTCTGGCAAGAAGGAAAAATGGCAGAAAACATCCTGTAACATTTTGTAGTCCTGTGCTCTTTTTAACCTATCCCTGTTGGTGCAGGCTGAAAGATTTGGATGTTGAGGGAAGTTTGTGCCAGTGTGATCTCATTAAATAAGTATTTGCACAAATGAGTGGATCCAAAGTAGGCTGGAGCTGAGCTTTTAACCATCAGAATCACCTTACTTTCCATAGAATCATGAATTGTTTAGATTGGAAAAGTCCTTCAAGATCCTTGGGTCCAACCATTAACCCAGCACTGCCAATTCACTTCTAAAGCTTGTCAGGGGAGAGATGTTTTTGTCACAGTCCGTGAAAGACCAGGGTTGTTCCAGAGTCCTGCTCCCAGAAACGTCAAAAGATCCTAAAGAGAGAAGAAGAATTAAAGACCAGGGATAAAGGATAATGCCGGCTTCTGCCTACTCTTTCTGTGAGCTGCAGGTACAGACAGAGCCAAGGACAAACACCTGGTCTTAATCTGTTCAAAAGGGTTAATAGCAGGTAGGGGTCTGCTTCTGTTGCCTCCAAGAGAGCTGTCTGGAGGTGCAGTCAGGACCTCAAATGAGCCAGGAAGATGAAACATGGCTGCTCCTCTGCACATAAGTCCCTTCTCTCTAGAGAAGGTGTTGTGTAACTTGTGTTTCTTGCACTTCAGCCACACATTTGTTAAAGGTACTGCCTGTCTTTCATCTTTGTATTTTTAATAAAGAGCATAAAAAGCCCCCTGCCAATGAACCCTTTTAGTCCCCATCATTTTTATCTCCATTAAATGTGTTACCTGGTTACTTAACCCACATTCTCTTTGATTCCTTTACCATTATTTTCCCTCTATTAGCCCACAATCATTCAATAACAAGCTAGAAGATGAGCTCTTATCTCCTCTTAGTGCCCAGGCAGCTTTATTGCTCTGTGGTGCAGATGAGATGGACTGAAATGGCCTTTTCCTCTCCAGGTTTGCATAAGGAGCAGACTCCTGGTTGCTCAGGCAGTGATTTTCCATCACTGACATTCTCCAGCATTCCCACTCACAATTATCTCTCTCTCCCCTGCTTGTGGTTTCAGCTGCAGCTCAGCACTGCCAGTGCAGAAGCCAGCATGACCACATGGTCCATCCTGAGGTCAGGGTTACCCCGGAGCAGGTGGCACAAAACTGCCCAAAGGGTTCTTTCCATGGAGGGTAGGAACAGCACTTTTCAACATCTCTTTGCTTAAGTCATCAGAAATGGCAATTTAAGATGCAATTCTTATCAGCAGTATGATCCTTCCAACTTGTTCCAGCTTTAGGCATGCTCTTTATTTCTCTTTCAGAGTTTTCATGCCCCTCAAGCAGAACACGGGGAGAGACTGATGCAAAGGCAATCTGTTCCCTGAAATCTGTGCTTGGACATCAGCTGCATGAGCCGCTGCTCATTGATCATGCTCATGGCACATCTGTAGAGTGAAATTCAAGCCTTGAACCTTATTTTTTAAATTTTGCTTCTTGTTCTACAGGCAGGAAAAGTTCACAAGGAGGGAGAGGAACTAATCTAACCACAAAAGTTATTTCTCAGGTGTTAAAAAACATGAACAAACCCATGCCTGCTTGTTTTCTACAGATTCATCAGACTCACAACTGGTTCCCTTGGTCCTCCCACCATGCTTGTTTCTTGTTCATTATTTCTCCAGAACCATTTCCCTGTTTTCTTGTCAACCTTTCTATTCACCTTTATGTTCCCTCCTGTGTGTGGGAATCTTTCAGCATTTTCTTCTTCAGTTGGACCTAACAGGATGTGGAAAAGGTGTTCCTTGCTTCCCAGGAATAAACTCTTCCTCTTGCTCCTTGATCTGTCTGTACTGGTGCACTGTGGCTAAACTCCTCCCATTTGTAACAGATAAAAATACAGACTTTGCTTCAGCATGTTTAATGTTATACAGGAGATCCACCGAGCACTTCACATTAACTCTGCTGTAATTATTTTCTCACAATTATACACTTCTTATTAAAAAAAAGAAGGAAAAAAAAAAAAAAAAGGCAGGTAATCATTGAAATTTAATGCAATTCTGGGAAGTCTCAAATGTTCCAAACTAATGACCAGGAGAACCACAAACTGTGCATTTCTACTTCTTCAATCTCTTTGTTCATTTGAGTTCTTTTTTAGAAATTGTTCTCAATTTCAGAATGCGGCCGTGAGTGAAAGTTTGGTTCCCATCTGTTCTTGGCTTCACGGTTTCTGCTTCATGAGATCCCTTCCAGAAATGCATTAGTTATACATTCCTGCAGAGCAAATGTGGGTATTGTCTGCAGAAGCCCTTACTGTGGCAGCCACCAGGCATTAATAAACATGACACCCTTCCTGTGCTCTTTGAGCAGGGAGGTTTCTGCATTGTCATCCTCCAAACAGGATCCTTGTTAAACAGGTAGAGCTGTGCAGGGATTATCAGGCCAAAACATCAGCTAATGACTGAACCAGTCTTTGGAACAACTGGTAAAATCTGTAATGTAAAGCCCAGCCCTGCATCTGAACTCAGTTGAGTGCTATCAGATAAGATTATTTATGGCACCCATGGGTACCAGCACAACTTTAGCAACAGGAGATGGATTTCTGAGCACAGGCCTTGTACACCTTCATGTTTACAGCAGAATGTGGATGAGGATTAACAGAATAATGTGCAGATGACTGAGACATCTCCCTTTTCCTTAGGACCGTTGTCATTGGAAGAGTTCTAGTACCACCTGCTGAATGCCAAAGAGGACCAAAGCATTTCCTCTGTGGTGAGAGTCCTCATTTTTTTCCCTTTTATACTATCAAGGCTTTTCACAGCCTTTTCCTTGTCCAGAGTTAGTAAAGACATGCTTGGGTCTGCATGGCATCCAATGGCACGTGATTTTATCTGACATTTTGGAGGTTGCAGCTGTAGCTTCACTCTCCAGACCTGCAGCTCCTTCCAGATGGGGCTGGTAGGAGGAACAAGCAGGGTGTACTCTAGACTGAGAAGCAGCTCTCAGAAGAGAAGCTCTTTCCACCATGATTGTCACTGTCCATAGCTCAAGACATTGATGGGAGCTGGAAGGAGTGCTACTGTGTATTTGGAATAGTGTAGAGTTAAATTCTGAAAAAAGAATGGAGGGGATCTTGTTCATGTTATCACATGTTATGGCCTGCAGTCTACTCATAGAAAACTTTTAGGTCTCTTATTTGTTTTTGTCTGAATTAAGAAAGAGGGAATTCGTAGTTTGGAAATTCAGAGATCCGGGAAACTGAGGGATGCACATACAAATGATAGTCTTTGACAAGGCCTTGCTTTTGGGATTTACTTTAGAAACTGGAGCTTTTTTAATGTTTATTGTCTTTTTTCCCTCCCACCAGGCATTTAGCACATGCCAGCATGGCACAGAGCCATGGTTCAATGGACAGGTTGGGGTGTTTTTGTGAGGAGCAGCTCTCATGCTATTTTCAGCTGCATTTTAAGAACTGGTAGAAGAGCAGGTGTTGATTAACAGAAGAATTCAGTTTTGATGTCTTCCAGGTTTGTGTGCCTTCCCACCTTCCATACCCAGCTCAGCCCCTCTGCAGCTCTCTGCAGGAAACCTCAGGTCACTGTGACCCATGATTCCTCTTGGTGGCTGCACAAAAATCTCAGGAGCTGGGATGGGCCAGCCTTAGCTCCTCAGGGAGGTGTTTGCCTTGCAACAGGGTGGAGGGAGCAGCAGCAGGAGGGGTCAGTGGTGAATGCAGCACTCTCTGTGTGAGTGAGTCCCACAGCTGGGGATGCAGGATGGGGTGAGCCTTGCACTTACAGTCCAGATTCCTGGAAAAAATGAAGGAGCATGTGAGCTACTGTGTTGCTGGACTGTCCTTCCCAGCCATGCCATGAATCTGTGGCCACCAGAATCTGGGTGCCTCCATCCCTTTGCCACAGGCTGCCAGGCTGTGCTCTGCCTGCTTTGCCTGAATCATCACTCATTCCTTGGTTTCTACAGCAAGAAAATGAAACACTGCTTTTTTACCCCATACTTTTAGCATTTGATCCCCATTTCTTCCCTGTTCTGTAAACTTCTGGACCTAATGAGTTCTTTCCTATTTTTTTTTTTTTTCACTTTTGTGATTTTTTTGAGCTGTAACCCAGGCAACTTCTTCAGCTCTGAGAGCTTTTTGAGTGGCTGACTCTCTGCAGCATTGCCTGTGCTGCATCAGGGCTTCGCAGGGTTGCAGCTCATATAACCAAGTCTATGGGATGCCTGTAGTTATGGAGCATCACTAGGACATTGTGGTCATGAACATGGTTTGGTTTCCATGGTTTGTAGAGGGGGAGGCTGGCCTGGGTTATTATTCTGAGTTTCCCCATTGAGATTGTAGAGGGCTGGATCTCTACCTGTGAGTGCAAGGATGACAGTTCCTGATGAGTTTCAGTGGATGTTTGAATTTTTTCCTCCACAGGTTGTCTGGGTACTGGAGATGTGTCCCTTTATTCTGCAAGGTGGTCTCTGTATAGGCATAGAGACATCAACTCCATATAGACAGCTCTGTATCACATTATCCTTTTAGTTTCCTAAAACATATAAGAAGGGATTTAAGAGGTTAGGAAAATACATCTTGATGAAATCTGTACTAGTAGCTGGATATATTTCAGCTGAATGAGTTTCCTGCACAACTGAACACATTGTGTGCTTTCTGACAGAGCTACAGGGTGCTTGGCTCTCAGTCAGTACATCATAGAATCATTAAGGTTGGAAAAGATGCAGTATTAGCAATCCGTGGGAGGGGATCCCAGCCAGTGTCCAGAGCTGGCATTTCTTCTGCAAGTCCCATAACATTCAGTGTTTCTTAAGTGCCAGATTTTGGAGTAGTGGCAGTGAACTCTCTCCCAGCTGGAAAAGTCTCACCTTAATCGACGTACAGAAAAGCTTCAGAGGCCAAAATACAGCCTAAAATTCAAAAAGAAAAAACTACCTACAGCCAAAATTGATAAAAGTTAGTGAATACCTGTTGCAGTCCTGTCAACTGCAGTGCTTGTGTGTAGCATTACACTGGGCTTAAGTCTCCCGTCACAAACCATGTGCAGAATATAAAATGGTCCTTGACTCAAAGTATTTATATACTGTTTTTTATTTTAAAACTCATTTTAATTTGGTGCTATGATTTCTGGCTTCTTGAGATAGTTGAGATACTTGTACTCAGAGTGGCTGTTGCTGACTCCTGAAAGCCCTGAGTTTGATATCCTGAGATCTCATGCTGAGATCTGCCATGACAAAAGCCCAGAGCCCAGGTGGTGAACAGCTTCAAACCTCTATTTGGTGTTCTAGTTCATTAGATGCACCAAGGGTTTGAAGGAAAAATCATTTAAAGTTGAATGGAAACACTGAAAACTGTCTGCAGACAGAAGAGAAATAACAGCTCCATTAATTTCTTGGGGTTTTTGTAATGAAGCTGAAGTAAAATTTAGAAATGCCATTTAGAACTGCAAAATACAAAGGTGACATTTTGAACACTGCAAAGCAAAGAAATCTGTCTCTCTATTTTAGAAAATGAAGTGGAGATTTTCCCTGCCAATTCACTCTCCAGCCTCACAATCACAAAGCATTGTCACCCCCTGCAACCCTGACCCTGGAGCCAGTCCTGGTGCTGTGGGATGTGGTGGTGATTTACAGTCCTGCAGACAGAGGTGAGGATTCTCAGTGTGGCCACAGGAAACAGAAACCTCACAATTGTCTGTCCTCCCCCTTCACCCCATCATATGCAGAGTGGGCAGGAGGGGACAGGTTCAGATGTCAACAGCTGTGGCACTGCCAGCTCTGGTGAGCCACTCTCAGCCATCCCTGAAGAACACAGGCCTTCACAAGAAATATTTATGGGTTCAGGGTTCATTTGGGGTTGCCCAGCAAAATGCCACCCAAAGCCTCTTGTTCCTTCCTTCAGAAATTTCTTTTTCCTGTTGACTGTCCAGACCCTGTTTCCCTTAATCAGCACAACAGGTGGGTAGAGCTGCTCTTCCAATATAAAAGAGAGAGAAAGAAACCATTTAAAAGCAACACAGGTATAAAATCCACATCTTGGGTTTGTGAGATCGGAGGCTGCCAGGAAGGGAAAGGCTCTTCTTCATCACAGCATTGTGGGAGGTCAGCTGGTCAAATACTCCAACAAGAATTGATGGTCACAGGAAGATTAGAGAGAGGGAAAAATAAGACTTACCAGTTCTATCTGTTCAATAGAGAGGGAAAAATAAGACTTACCAGTTCTATCTGTTCATTTTTTTCACAACTGTAAATGGGAAGGTTGTTTTGTGAAGAACAGGAAATTAAATATTTTATCCTTTGACCTTCTGTTTTGTAGATTTCTGTCAGTGAAGTGAGAGGTAAGGGAGTAATCGTGACAGAAAAGTGGCATATTACAACAGCTCTGAGACCCCCAGACTCTGTATTTAGTGTTGCAATGGTGCTTTCAGCCTCAGCCAGGGCAGGACAGAAAACTCCTTGCAGAAGTGCTAAGAGTATTGTGAATTGGATTGTAGGTGAAAATGAAGTCAAACTTAGAACCATAGAATTGTTTAGGTTGGAAAAGACCTTTAAGATCATCGAGTCCAACCTCTAACTCAGGATTGCCAAGTCCATCATCAAACCACGTCCCTAAGTGAGATGTGTTCACATTTTTGGAAAACTTCCAGTGACTCCACCACTGCCTGAGCAGCCTTTTCTGATGATTGACAACCTTGGTGAAGAAATTTTTCCTAACACCCAACCTAAACGTCCCCTGGTGCAACTTGAAGCCATTTTCTCTCTATGTGAGCACTGTAAGATGGCAAACAAATCTCCTTCACTGTGGAGGTTGGGAAGAGTCACTGCAGAGGGGGTTGGGAACTTCACTGCTATATCCATGATTTTTGGGAGGAAAAAGCCAATCGCATTTTGCCTAAGTATTTAATTTTTTGCTAGATATTTCCTTGCAGGACTCTTAATATCAAAAGAATCACCATGAGAAGTTCAAGTTGCTGCAGCTGTTACATAAGTTACACCACAAAATACTGCAACTTCACCCCAATTCTTGATGATTCTCTACCCCAATTATTCCTTGGTGACTTCTGCTCACACCACTGACATTTTTCTCAGTCAGTGGCTGAAGGGATTCAGTGGAAGAAGGCTGCTCAGTAAAGGGATAAACCCAGGCAGGCTGTTATAGATATGATGGACTTCTCTGGGTAGGGAAGAGGCTGCCTGTGCTGTGCACTGATGGTGCCAGTGGTACAGCTCAGGCTTGGGGGTGATTTTCTCTGAGGTGGATTAAACCTCTTTGGAGGTGAGATGTTTGATCAGCACCTTTAATGCGAGGCAACGTTACAGATGATTAAGCAGGAGCTTGTATTCGTAAAAGCAAATGTGAAATTACTCAGGAGTGCCAGCAGTTTGGGAGATTTGCAGAGCATGGTATGGGAGGGAGCATGAGTGGGTGATGGGAGGCAATTCAGGTAGTAAAGAAAGATTTAATGTCCCCTGCCATCCTGTGTGCCTCTGAGACTGGGGTTTGGGACCAAGTGCTGGCTGAACAGGAAGCAGTGAAGTTCTTTGTGAATGCTGGTTCACTCCTACACTCAGCAAAGCCCTGTGCTTTAACATGTGACTTTAATCAGGGACTCTGCCTCTGCTTCTGCCTTGCACCCCATGCAGGACCCCTCAGCTATTTATCAGTTAAATAAAGGGAGGCCATGGGTAAGAGAGGAGAGGTAGCCAGCTTCCTAAGGAGACTCGTGAGCTAGCCAAGGCAGAGCATGAAATAGAAAAGGTCACAAACTTGGATGTGGCTAAAAAGGATTTAAAGCCCAGAGACTTCACCAAAGGAGATAAAACCAGGTCTCTGTTCAGAGGAGTCATTTTTCCTTGAAACAAAAAACATCTGGGCAGCACCTTTCCACGAGCAGCAAATGCTGAACATCTGCACGTGTTGGGAGCCCACCAGAAAATCTCACCTTTTGAAACAGCAAACCAGCTCAGAAAATGACACACAACCTGCTATAGAGATTTTCTCATGAAACAGAGGAAAGTATGGAAATATTGGCTAACCTGAGACTTACTGGCAGATGTGCAGGGCAGCACAGAAGGCAAAAATGAATCATTAGAAAAAGACTCAGTGTGAGCCAGAGGCTGGGCAATGCAGTTGGGCCAGTTGGTGTAATTGGCAGAGGTGTGACATTCACAGCAGTTCTGTGGGGCTGGAGAAAACTTTGGGTTGGAAAGGATCTGCAGCAATTGGAAGTCAGGTCAGGTTTCCTTCAACTTCTCCACACTCCCATTTGGATAACACAGGATCTTCCAGAGCCTGGAGGAAGCACAGCAGGAGGTGTTTCTTTCCATTTTCTTACTCTGACCTTTGCTAGAAAGCAAGAGGTTGGTAGAGCATGAGCTCTCTGTGCAGCTGGGTTTAATATGCATGAGCAAAAAATTGATCCTCAGCTGCCTCATGACATTATGGGATTCTGAGTAAAAGTCATAAATCCAACCTGCAAGACCAGGGAAATACGTGATTATGGACAAAAATAAAATGAGGGAGGCAGTTCTGTTAACTGCAGGCACAATGGAAAACTGGCAAGAAAAAGGGCTACCACAAATAAAAGACTACCCAGGAGAAACAAACAAAAAAAAAATTAAAAACTGAAATTACTCCTATGTTCTCTGAAAGATGGACACTGAACTCAAGGGGCTAATGGTGGTGGTAGAAATATCACCTCTCCATATCTCATTTCCATCTGTGGGGGTTAACAACAACAGGAATTTGGTTTCTTTCACAATCAGGTGTGTGGTGAATCCCAGATGAGCCATCTCTGAGATGAGATGAGCTGTGGAGGTCAGTGAACAGATTCAATGGGCAGCCACCTCTGTGGTGTCCACAGGTGACATGAGGGGCATTCCAAAAGATGTGGGGATTCAACAAAGGCCCTTTGTCTGTGGCATTTGCATTTTGAGATGTGGCCTGGCAGGTCTGCAGGGAAGTTTTTTTTGCAGAAGATGCAACAGCTTGAAGCTGTATTTTGGGAAGAGAAGATGTGTTTGGATCCATCTGCATGTGAGGCAGGGCTGTATGTGAGATCATGAGCTCAGTGTTGATTGTGGGTGAAATTGGGTTGGTGGGAGAAGAAATGGGGTAAGGATGAAGCTGAGCTCTCACTGTTACCATTAAACACATGAAATGCTGTCCAGCACTTGCTAAGGATCCTCAGAATTTTGATCAGAATTTAGAAGATGCTCTTTGACGTGCATACAACTTTGTTCAATACAAGTTGTACTGTGCTGGTTCAGACAAAAAAAAAAAAAAGATACTGGGGGAAAGCAGATGGCAGCAAACAAATTAAGTCACTTTTAAGATTCTTACCCATTAGCACAGACATATAACTCCCTGGAGACTGTAGAAGGTTGGGTTTTGGCTTTTCCATATTAAATTTTAAACACTGCAAGTAGAAATAAATCCAGAGGATGAGGGCAAACTGCCTTTGGAGCAGAACAAAGCCTGCAGCAACTTCAAATGAATGCTTTGAGCCTGTGCATTGTTCCTGGCACATTTGGGAAGCTCATGGAGAAAGCATAACAAATCATGCCTATTGAATTTCAAATAAATATAAAGCACCTAAATCCTTCTCAATTTATTCATTGAAAATATCTTCTACCTTTTCTGCATATTGAACCCTCTATAAAACCTAGTTATAGAAACACTAGTTGGAAATAACTGCGTTTGCCTGTTGGATGCTTTGATGTGCAGGATTTGAGTGCTTTGGAGGGATTGAGTAAGTGCCTCAACATGCAAAACCAGCACAGATACACCTGACAGGATCAACTGAGAGGCAATGCAAATAGAAATTTCGATAGAGAGATAACAGTGACACTAAGACAGTCACAGATACAATGGGTAGAATCCAAGAGTATTCCCCAAAGCTGAGATTTGAGCTTAAATGGTGGGTATTTTCTAAATGATCACTGTCTGCTTCGTTTAACAAATGAGACTTTTATTCCCTTCATTGATTTTACATGGGCAGAGAGTGATAGGACAAGGGGGGATGGTTTTAAAACAAAAGAGAAGAGATTTATGTGACATGTTCAGAAGAAATTCTTCAGTCAGAGGGTGGTGAGGCCCTGGCACAGGTTTCCCAGAGAAGATGGATGAGCACCCTGGTCTAGTGGCAGGTGTCCCTGCCCATAGCAGAGGTGTTAGAAAGAAATAGTCTAAAGTTCCTTCTAATCCAAGCCATTCTGTGATTCCACATTTTCATCAGTAATTAGCACGTTTTTATTCTTCTCAAGCTATATATTGTGTTCCAGTTCTTGAAAGGCCACGTGTGCATGCTCTCTTGAGTGGATTTGTTTCTTGCACTAGGACAGAGGCAAACACTCACAGCCAGAAGCATCCTCCATCCTTTCACTGGCTGTAAGCTTGAAATTTGGCTTCTTTTCACAAATTAAACTTTGCTGCTTTTTGATGGCTCCTTCACTTCTTCAAAAATTGAATTTGGTACCCCAAGGTCCAGACAAGAACCTGTCTGCACATCAGCAGGCTGCAAACGTTCTATTATTTGCAAGCATCAATAGCATGGAAGTGTTTTCTAAACCACAAAGTGAAGAGCTCCCACAGCAGCTGGGCAGTGCTGCATGGAAGCAGTAATGGGCATTGCCATATATTTTGTTCTGAGGTTTATGTACTTTGCATTGCTTTCAAGGCAGCCGTCCTGTCAAAAAACAGATTTGGGAAATTAATCTGTGCTGAAAAAACCATTTGGAAGAGAGGAGTTAAGTGCTGCACTGGGTTTCTGAAGAGCCAGGAATATTCTCAGGCACAGCTTCATATAAATAATACCTTAAGAAAGGTACTGTTTAAATTATAGTTGGTTAAAATTATGGATGTTCAGCACTATGGAATACCCTGAAGCCAATCTTTTCCAAGGATTTTTGTAAAATGCCTCATATAAGAGGCAGAGCCTGCCTTGGTATCTTCAATAGCTGCTTTTAAATTGCCTGCAAACTGTGAACAAAGTGGAGACAGCATGTGAAAACCCACACATTCCTTACTACAGAGGATTTCATGCCTTTTCTGTCAAAAGATAGCTACTACTATGAGCAGTTCTGGACAAGAAATCACAGCCCTGAAGCAATCAGTGGGATACCAGGACAAGTTGAGTGTAATGTGTGCAGTGATCTCGCTATGTGACACCTATCCAACCTCTCCAAAATGCCTCATGGGGACTGACCGAACTGTTGAAGGGGCTGCTGTGGTGTAGAGGGGCTATTTCTTGTGCCTGGGAAGGTGTCTCAGCAATCCCCTCCTGCAGTGATACTCCTCATTCTCCAGGTGGGCTAGAGCAGTGTGAGTAATATGGACCCTGTGTGGTGTGCCATTTGCAAACAGGAATGCAGCTTAGATATGAGGGGAAAAAAGGAAAAGATGCTTCATTTGCCTAGAGCTTGTGTATGTGGACTGAAAATATACGAGCAAGTCGTTATCAAAACTAAGTTGGAGGTGTGTGTTGATTTCCTTGCCCTTAGAGCCAGGCAATACACACATGGGGCCACAACCCCAGCCCACGAGGCTCCTTTCAGCTGAACCAGCTCTGCTTCTGCCTTCCTGCTGCTGCTGCAGGAGCTGCTGCATCCCAGGGTGTCCCTGGAGAACTACCCTGCAGGAGGCAGAGCTGCCTGGCACATCTTCTGTGGATGTGGGAACATTCCCCCCCCGGCCCCGATTGTGTTTGTGACACACAAACACGAGTTGTGCACCTCGTGTGGTCAGTCTTTTCCCGCAGGGGGCACAGGAGCCAGTTTTCCCTGTGGGATGGGGACAGAGGAACACGTTACTGCCTTTCTCTGAGAGCTCAGCCAAGACACATTAAACAGCTCTGTGCTGTTCTTACTCTGCACATTTCTCACCAAGGAAAGAGACATCATAAATGTGTTTAAAAAAAAGATTACTCTTTAGGAGAATGGGTAGTGGGAATTGCTTCTGTCCCTCCTCAGGCAACGAATTTGCTTGTTGCTGTGAGGAAGCTGCTTTGCAAAAGCAGAGTGCAGCTGAGAAACACCAAACAACTTGGAAGGCAAGAGGTGTCTCTGAAGGGCCTTTCCTACCTCTACCAGCACTGAGATTTGAACTGAAAACCCCAGCAATGACAAGGTACTCTGCTCCAGTTTGCACTGCTTGGTCATGTTTGTGTTAAAACTGATTTGTTAGCCCATTTTTCTTTTTTTAAAAAACCAACATTTTCCACATGAATCGGATAAAATCCCAGTAAAATGTTATGCCCCAGAATTGCTGGTGTGTGTTGGGAATCGCTGCTGTGGAAAGGCAAAGCAGCAGAGTGGATCTCAGGACACTTTACAAGCAGGAGGATTGCTCCATTCCTGGGCAATCCTGTAAGGAGCAGGCTGGCTGAGAGCAAAACATAGGCTATGTGTCACCAGTGTGTTGGTCCTAAGGACAGCACCAGGACATGGGACATACAGAACATCCAGCCCAACTGCCTGACCCTTTCAGGGCTCACCAGTTGGAAGGAAATTGTTAAAAGCATTGTCCAAATGCCTCTTAAACACTGACAGGCTGGGGGAGCTGACCATCTCTTTAACAGCCTGTTCCACTATCCAACCACCCTCTCAGTACAGAAATGCTTCCTAACAGCAAATCTACTGCACTTCTCAGGGCCCACAGCTAAAGGACACACCTTTCACAGCAGAGTGAGGTATGAACCATGACCTCTGCACCAGAGATGCTCTGCCCCTCGTTCTTCTTCACCCTCTGCAAACTCTAATTAATGCACTTGCATAACTCCAAGGTTGCTGGTCTCCTAACAAGGGACCATTTGTCTAAAGTTTGCCATTTGTCTAAAACATTACAGTGGTGGTCTGAAGGTTCAGATTAAGAAAGAAAAAGGAAGAAATGGAGATTTTGCAATGTTCCTTAGCTCCACTACTGGCTCAGAGTGATGAGGAACAGGTCTGTAAACAGCATCAACCCAGCTGTCTTTGGGTGGCCCAGGCTGACTTTCTAAGATGACTTCTCTAACTATTCAACTGAATAATTTGGTATTTTTATTTCAATCTGATTAGCAGCATTCTACAACTCAAATGGTTGCTTATTGCTGTTAATTTTAGAGCATGATAATTTAAGAAAGAAGAAACTTTTATCATTAATAACTACTACTTTAAGGAAAAGTCACCTGAAATGTACTCTGGAATATCTCTTTGATGTTTAATATTTCTGAAATATCTTGTGGAATTAGAATGCATTACAAAATGCAAATGAATTAACCTGGGGACAAAATAATTGCAATTGTATTGAGAAAGATGGTGTAGCAAGGGTCTCCTAAATGGAAAATTCTTCTTGGTGAAGATTTTATATTCAAATAGGAAAGGAGACCTGGAGACCCAGACTAACGCAGAAATTCACTGCTTAACTGAAGAAAAGCATTCTTTTTATAGATATAGTGTATAAATAAGAGACTTCCTAATATCTGATGTCTCTATTTTCATTGGTGCTTCTTAGGCACCAGTAATCACTTTATATCTGCAGTATAGAGGAACAATGCAATTGAAAATGCCAATAAATTCTGCTCTAGATACTTTATTATTTATAAAAGTAATTAGAAATCTATACTTGGTCTGATTAAAGTCTGATAATGACCTAAATGAATGCTGTTGAATATTTCCAGACAGGCCTATGAATCTGTAAAGTTCATGCTTCTTCAGGGACAGTCTGGGGACATAGCACACATCCATCTTGGCTTTTTCCCTCATTTAAACAAAAAAAACCCCAAAACACTTCAGATCAAGATACTTTCTTGCCTTCACATAAAATTTAGCTTCTGGTTCCTTTACTCTGTTTGAGTATATAACTAATAACTGATGAATGAGATATTTATAACTTTTGTCTCTTTTCTAACTGGTGGCAGCTTCTGGGAGTCTGAGCCAGCCATACAGACCCTGCATGCAGATAAAATTATGGCCACCAGGCACATTCCCAGTGTCCTGGCAGGTCCATGGTCAAGCCAAGGTCAGGGTCAGCCTGGGATAACAGCCATGGCTGGAGAGGAAGCTGCAGATCCCGTGTCCATCACTGAGACTCTGGCCAGGGAAAAGCTGAGGGTTTTCCAAATGCAGACTCACCTCAGGGATGAGTCTCCCATAAAATTTCCTTGTACTGCCCAGATTTGTATCTATTGTTAAGGCCTCACCTGCTGCTGCTTCCTCAGGAGAGTAGCTTTTCCAAAGCATAGTGGAAAGAATTGATACTTTTCCCAAAACTTCATTTTTCCTCTCTCATTAGTTTCATCTTTAGCACATTTCTTAGTGCATTTTATGACTTCCTGGCTAGAAAGACCCCACAACTGGGGAGGTCCAGGAGCATCTCAGATGCCCCTCCTTGGTTTTGAATTCAGTCCTGGTTTCAAGAAGCAGTTAAGGGATGTCATGGTTTGAATGACAGGTGTCTGCTAAGGAAGGCAGGAGCCTCCTTGGAATGGAGAATTTAAACCCCCTCCCTCTGAATTATTAATATAACTTTGAAATTAAGGGGCTCTCAGGTGAAGAGATGGGAATAGGAATAACAGTTCTTTAGTAGGGGAACTAAAATAAACAATAAAACCAAAACACATGCAGTATTACAAAGGAGAAAAAGAAAGAAAGAAACAACCAAAACCCACTGAGAGAGTCAGGATCCCAGCTGCCCCCCTGTGGGTCAGGGTATTGTGGCAGTGCCATTCCATGGTGGCTGCAGTCCCAGTGGCAGATGTGGCTCTGGTGAAGTGATGCTCCTGGAGAAAGAGTGGAGTTTGTCACTGAAGGTCCAATGGTGAGAGATGGGCCTGGTCTTCCTCTGAGAATCCAGTGGAAAGGCTGCCTTGGTGTTCCAACTCCCAGATTTTTATCCAGGTAGGAATACTTGGCTCCTGCCCCTGGCTGGAGCATTTCCAGTGGGATGTTGGAATTCTCTCAGTGAGACTCAATGGCCCATGAGCAGAAGATCTCTGCCTGGAGGGAGGCTGGGTTGTGGAAGAGGTAAGAAAACTGCCCCAGCAGGTTTTTGACAGTTGGCCATTGACAGACAATTACACCACACCTCCACACCCCAGTTTCATCAGATGGTGATAAAATAGACAGTTTTGGTGACATTTTGCACTGCAACCCATGACAGGAGGGAAAGAGGTGGTTCCTGTTACCTCAATAGTTTCTCTTTTCTTTTCTTTTTTTTTTTTTTTTTTTTTTTTTGATAAATCAGATAAATCAGTGACCTGCCAGTTTTCATCCATATCCCAGGTAGTTACTGCCTTTATCAGGGCAATTTGTCTTAATCCAACCAGACAGGTATCCTTTGGGTAATTTGTGGGAATTGCAGCCAAGGCTCAGTGATTAATTGTTCTAAATGGAGAGCAAGCTGTAAACAAGTTTCCTTGGCTCCTGCTCTGCAATGAGTGTCCCCAAATCTTTGAGTTGGATTTTTTTCTGGTAATTTTCCTAACCACAGCTAAATTTTGGCAGCCATCTGCATTCTGACATCTGGATTTAGATTAGTATCACTTCTGTAACTTTCCTACCAGGATAAGCAACAGTTTGTGGACCAAGGAGGTTTTGCTCTGGGCCTTGATGTGATGTTCCAAGGGTGGGTGAGATCCTGGCAGTCTTCAGGTCTTAAGTACCAGGCTCAAGCACTGCCCAAATCCAAATACTGGTGTAATGTGGGTTTATTCCTCCTGCCATCAACATACCTCTGGGCAGTTTTTGCACTCACTGCACTGTTCTCAGTGCCTATCATCCACCATTTGGATCAAGAGAGCGGTACTGTGGGTTTTTTTGGATTAGCAGGCTGGGAGTCTGAGGCTGCATTAATGTTAATGTCAGCATCTCAGATTTTGGCTTCAGGGCAGTAATTTTTAAACACAAGGAAGAGGGAGGATTGAAGTATTTGAGGAAGTTAAATTCAGAACTCGAGCAGAAGACGGAGAAACAACCCCAGATGTCTGAGTGACCATTGGCATGATACCACAAGGTGCCCTCTTATTATCATTTCTGTAGGTTTCCACCCTTGTTTTGTTTATCAGCCTCAGGCCTTATGCTTCTTCTGCTCAGAATCTTTAAAAAAAAAAAAAAAAAAACCCTGATTTTTGCTTTCAAGTAATGGTAAGCTGTTTGGATAGCTCTTCCCACAGTTAACAGCTTTGGAAAAAATTAGCTTCTTTGCATGTGGTTGAATTTCACTTTGGTCCCTGCTGAAGAGGGTCCCTATTGTCAGGGTCCATGTGAGAGAGGAAACAGGAGGATGGAAAGCAAGCAGTGGGAGAAGCTCTGATCCATGGTTTCCCACAGGAAAGTGATGGCAAGAGCCTCATGAAGCTCCAGTGTTCCTCTGGGAGGTGATATTTTCCTCTACCCACTTCATCTCTTGACATGCAAACCCAGCTTCCAAATCAAAGCACAGCAGTGAATCATCTGTCCAAACCCAGATCTCGTGGCTCGTGGGAGACACACCAGGGAGGGCAGTACAGGTACTCAGGAGGCAGAGAATGTGCTGCTCCATGGTGCTATACTTGAGCATTACTTGCTGGGATGAAATTGTGAGTTTAGTGATTCCCATTCATATAAACTGAGGAGATGCAAACAGTTCAGTGCTGCCACACCAGCACACGTGCTGTGATTTGTCCCCATACCAATATTCCAGCTTGTTTCCCACTGAAACCCAGACCAGAGCAGCAACAAGGATAAACTCAGCCCTGAACTCAAAACCTTAACAAGAACTGATGCAAACTCACTCAATATCTCAAAATTTTCTCCTGAGAAAATCTCTTTTCACGAGCCTGCTCAGTTATGATGACTTCCTTTTCCATTCAGCCTGAAGCTGATGTCCTGAAGGTTCTTACACAAGCAATGTCCAGAGTTGTTTTACCTGCTGCAAAGCTGCTCTTCTCTGACTGCCACACAGGGCTGTTTTCTTGTCCCAGCACTTTTCCAGTTGGACTTTCAAAATGGCAGGAGATGTTTTTTGCACCCGTATCTCTCATATCTGGAGAATGTTTTGAGATCTCAGAGAAATTCAATCCAACATTTCCTTTCTAAGATGCTTTGAAAATATGAGCCCAAGTATTCAGGCCACTCCAAATTCTGTCTTCTGCTGCTTTTTGAAAATGTAAATACTGAGCTCAGAACGACTTTCTAGTGCTCCTGTCCCTGCTGCTAATATTTTTTTCTGCTGATTTAGCCTCAGAAACCAGAAGAATTTTCCAGGAGCTCTGACTACATTTCTCTGACTTTTCACAGCAGAGAATTTTGTGATGTTCAGCCAAGGGCTGATTTCAAGGGAGTCTGGCACATCACCTGACCAAAGCTCTCACATCTCCTACACCATTCACCATGACCAAGTTGCAGGGAGAGCTAGAGCTCTGCAATGAGGTCAAGGGGTTTTGTGGGTCTAAAACAAATGTTTCCAAGCTTGGATGAGGAGTTCCTATGTCTCTAAGCATTAAGGTGCCCTGGCATTCAGACTCACTCACTCTGTGTCTGCTGTTTCTTTCTGAATTGTGAGTAGGACCAGACTCCACCAAGGTGAGTGTTCAAGCTGGGAACACCCACTGACCAGTTATTTGCATCCCACAAAGCCACCACTTCCTTCCCTGGGATGGATTCACTCATCTCCTTTGAATTTCAGGGGGCAAATCTTGTCAACCCTTACAGCTTCCCTCTTTCTTCTGCCCACTGCCACCATTTTCCATTTTCCCCCACTTTAAAAGGCTTTGGGGATGAGTGAGCTCCGAAAGAATAAGTTTAATAAAATGTGGAATGATGACCCCAGAGCAGCCCATGGAGCAGGAGTGTGGGACCAGCCATGCCCAGAGACCTTTTTGTTCGGGTGCTTTGTTTCAGCCCAAACAGTGCTTCCCATGCAGATGAGCAACACAGCTAATGTGCAAAAATTGTCTTCAGAAATACAAAAGGTCATCAGATAAGTGGGTCAAAAGAGAACAGTTTATATTCTGTAAGACTGCAGAGCTTTCTGGAGCATCACTTCCAACTTCATAAGCACAGGAGAGAAAATATCCTTCAAGAGTGACCCTGCCCTGTACCAAGATGTCACTGCTTAATGTCACATGTGCTTTGAGAGGCATGGAGTGCCAGCTGTGACCCTTGGGCAGCAGGAATGCACCACTTTCATTGTTATGTGGTGTTGCTGTGCCCCTTCCCTGCTGGGCTGACTCAGAGGCAGGTCTGAGGCAGCACCGAGGGGAGGTCACAGCACTGTGAGTGCTGGCAGAGGGGCTCCCAGCTCTCACTTCGTGGAAACCTGAGCTGCAAAAGCCAAGAGTGTTTTGTTCTGCAGCACTGCCAGTCCCACCCCACTCACCAGGAACTGTCTGCACTGAGAGCTCTTCCTCTCAGCCTTTCTTTCATTTTTCACCTCCCACAAATTCTTTTGGAATCTGCAGCAGGGGAGAAGCAAAAAAACCCAAGCTGGGATCACAGCCCTTTGGAGGGAAGGATTTTACAACAGGTAGTAAAAGATAAAGGGGATGGCGTGCATGCACAGATCAAAGACAAGATCTACGCTGTCTGTTTGTGTACCTTGGGCATCTCTCTGCAATGCTCAAGCATGGGCTGGTGCCTGGGATTATCTGGGGTATCCATGTCTGCTTCAGCAGCAGTGGAAGGGAGCTCAGGGGAGCAGCCCATGTCAATGGCCAGAGGGGAACAGCAGAGCCTCCAGGAACCTTCCAAAGAGCAAGTCGTGGACAGAAACCTGGCACTTGAAGCTACATATAAATATTTTATTCTCACTTTCTCATGGAAAGTGAGAAACAACCTCTCCCCTTTTTCAACAGCATTCCCAAGCAAGTGCCTTCAGCAGCAGCTCGGTGATGTTGGGCACCTCCGTGGGAATGGGGACAGGGATGAGCCCAGGCCAGGTGGGTCAGGGTTGGGGTGGGGGCCCACATGGAGTGTGGACAGGAAAAGGCAGGGTGGCACCACGAGAACAGCTCAGCCCAAAGGACAGTGCCATGCTTTCAGACCACAGGCTCAAGTAAGGGCAGTAAGATGGTCCTTGCTCAAGCCAGGCATATTTTACCTTCTTGCAGTGCAGAATTGCTTGGGAATAACCTGACAATAATTAAGAAATGCAAAGTGTTACCAATAGAACAACACTTATCTGGATGGTGACTTCTTGCTGTTTGCCTGAAGGATTTTGGAAAACCAAGTAAGAACCTCATGAGACCTGTTCAAAACACATCTATGTTTTGAAGCACTATTCCTGCCCATGACCCAGGTGCATCCACGTTTCGGTTCTTGAGTACATTCCCAAAAATCCAGCTGGCAAATCCAACATTCATTTCCATTGAATATTGAAGCAGTGGCTCTGGCATTTTTAGGGTGGGTGCTTTTGACGTGAGTTAGAAGTTCAGCCTGATGCTTTATCTCCAGGATTGAAAATACATGTAACGCTTGCAGTTGCCAGTGATAAAGCTTTTGGTGTGTAACACCCAGCTGGAAGAGAGTGATTTCCTGTGGAGACCACAGGAGCCAGCACTTGAAATGGCATCAATATTTTTGCCTTTGGACATTCCTGTTCTTATTTACAAAGAATGGCCAGTAGTCAAAGAAACAGTGTTTCAACCTGTTAAAAAAATGCATTTCCCCATTTTCTGGCAATGTAGCTGTAGTAGATCTTCTGTTGTGCATGGATTTTGTGAACCAGCTCCAAGGAGGTATTTGGGTAACAAGATATTGAGCTAAAGAAGAAAGTCTCACTGTGCTGTCTCTCTCATTTCACCAAATAGAAAGAAACCCACATAATTAATTTATGAGCTTTTCTCAGAACCCTGGTTTATATCATCTAAGTCTCATCTTAAATGACGAGATGCTTGTATTTCCCAGACCCTCTCGCTAACAGGTTTGGGGAATGCTTTTTCACACCCGTAATGTGCTGGATTATCCTCAAGAGATAACTCCTGCTCACACACCTGGGCTCTGCCTCTTTGCAAAGCCCATTTTAACTGTCTCAAGCAGAAGCACCAAGCAACAAGAACAGCAAAGGGCTGCCAAAAACTCTTCCTGTCTGACTAGATCTTCCTTCTCTTCCAGAAGCAGTAAGAGACTCACACAGCTGTGAGTGAGGGTGCCCCACAGCTGCCAGGCACATGGGGCTGCCTCCTTTGCAGTGCATGAGGGTGGTTGGGTGTTTTTGATCCCCACAAGGCATGTAGAGGAAGAGGATTCTGAGTATAGAGCAGCAAACTGGCAGCTTGTCACCTCCCCAGACAGATGAGCCTTAGGGCAGAAACTGCAGAGGTGAGCTGCCACATCAGCCACAGCTGAACATCACTGTCTGTCACCTCCACAATCCTGACTTCTCTCTAATCCTCAGACCACTGTCTTTCCCCTAAAATGCCAGTCAATTGAGTGATTGGAGATGTTTAAGTTGTAGGCAAAACTCCTCATTCTTCATTAGCTTTCCCCCCCCAGCGAGTTAGACACACACATAATACACCCACACATCACCAAACAACTTCCACACAACTCACACAGTTTTGTTTTTTTTTTTTGTTTTTCTTTTTTTTTTTCTAAGGGAAGAAAAAGAAGAAGGAAAAAGAGGCTATTACATGTTTTACTACTTTAAATACTTGTGATACATGTAGCTACAAGATGATCCCTCAAGGCAGTAAGAAAAAGGAGGCAATACAATTTTTTTCTCTATTTGAAAAGGAATATAGAGAATTTTTTCATTAATTCCTAGAACACTCTAAGTTAGAGTAGAGTCTACATCCCTGCCTCCCACATGCAATCAGACACAGGAACAATACACTTCATCTAATTGCAGGAGAGGATATGAATGTGAAGAGATAAAGCTGTCTGTCACATTGCAGTCAAAATGAATGAAACCTCTGTAAGCTTTTCTGTCCTGTTAGTCCAAAGCTAGAGACCATTCAAAAAGGTCCAGTGGTGCCCAGTGACAGGGTCAGAGGCAATGGGGGCAAATGAAAACACGGGTAGTTCCCTCTGAACCTCAGGAAACAGGTTTGTGTTGAGGGTGCCTTAGCACATGCACAGGTTGCCCAGAGCAGGTGTGGATTCTCTATCCTTGGAGATACCCAAAAGCCACCTGGACATGGTCCTGGACAGACAGCTCTAGGTGGCCCTGCTTGAGCAGGGGGGTGAACCAGGTGACTTCCACCCAACCTCAGCTACTCTGTGAACTCTTGGTCCTATTTCTTAACTCTGTAGCAGTCTCTGTCCATCACATCAACTCTTCATGCATCATGATTAATAAAATAGTACTCATTTCTGAGGGATCAGAGGGACTACCAAAACATTCTGCTAACCTCCTCCAGGAGGAGCTCAGGAAATGCTTTATCTCCTCAAATCACATATAACGGATGCAATAGAAAAATTCAACAAGCTATTAGAATTTTCCTTGGTGAAAATCAGTTTACCTTTGATTCACCTTTCCTTTTATCCTTGATCAGAGAGAGGCTTTAGTAATTAACGTTTTGCTGAGACAGTTTTCTGTCCTTCACACATTCATTCAGAATTTCTAGTCAAGAGCAAAATAACCAAAAACCAGCTAAAATGGTGTATGCAGTGACCACTTCCCCACCCCTGGAGGTTTACAAGGCCAGGCTGGATGGGGCATAGTGGAGGGTGTCCCTGCCAGTGGCAGGGGACTTGGAATGATGATCCTTAAGGTCCCTTCCAATCCAAACCATCTTATGATTCTGTGATTCTAAAAAGCAATGCACAAGTGGTTTTGTGTGCATGTTTTGTAGGAAAAGTGGTTTTGTTTGCATTGATGTTTTCAAGTGTGTGGGGCTGTGCCCAACGAGGACATGTTTTCCTGGTGTGTTTAGGTAAGCAGTGCTGTATGCTTGGTGGGAAAACTCAGAGCAATTAATCTGGGAAATTGCTGTGTGTCTGTTCTCACATGTCTTCTGTGCTGCTCTGCTTGGAGGGCAAAGGACAAAAAAAGGCTCCCATATTCACCTGTGTCTCTGAAGTCTCCTAAGGACATTTGTGCATAAAAAAGTTGCATCCATGAAATAAACCAGTCATTCTTCAGAAATAACATCACCCTACAATGTGGGTAAGTTTGGTTTTCATGTCTTTTTGCTGAAGACACACTCCACTTGGGACTCCAGCAGCCAGCGCCAGGCTGGGTAGCTGTGCCTTTGTGAGAAGTACGAGTGTTAGAGGGTGAAAAGTTGGATAAAGAAAGGAGTCTGGAAATGTGCAGTGCTAGTTCTACTCTGAGGCATCTCAAAATTCAGGGCAATAAGAAGAGGCAGAGGAAGGAGGCCAGTGGATTTCACAAAATCACAGAAAATGCTGAGTTGGAAAGGACCCACAAGAGTCCAGCTCTTGGCCTCACAAAGAACCAATCCAAGAGACACACCACATGCCTGGGAGTATTGTCCAAACATTTCTTGAACTCTGCCAGGCTTGTGACCCCTGGTGTGGTTTAGAGGGCTGTTATAGCAGCTCTTACATGATAAGCAAGAAAGATGTTTTCCACTTACAAGAGGCTCTATGAAGCTGAGCATCCAAATGCTGAATAACATGAACACGCTGCTCATTTTGCATAGCATTGAGACACCTCACAAAGCTGGAGGGGCCTTGCTCAGTGCCAGAGTTCATTTTTCCTTTCCTTCTACTCTCGGCACTAAGGTTTGCGTTATCCAGGTTATTTAGGTGCTTCATTACCATTCAAATAACAATTTTTTAAAAAAAACCAAAAGTCTCTAAGCATCCTGTCATCTCTCAGGACTACATCTGGGAACAATAAAAGGGCTGTTGCTCCATTTCCCTCCTGCATGGCAGCTGGCAGAGGAATTGACAACAATCTGCCTCTGCCCTGTGCTGCCACCCTCGAGCAGACCCGAGCACACTCAGCTCACGTCTTGCCGAACAGACTGATCTCACCACGGAGGAGCAGGAAGGTGAGCGGGCCATATGGCGCTTTTATCGTGCCCTCCCTGCCTTGAGGAGCAGTCACCTCGCTGTCACCTCGCTGCCAGGGCTGGCGGTGGGGCGGGCACAGCGCTCTGTCTGCTGCCCTTAGCTCCCGGTGCTCCCCGAATCCCGTCCTGCGGGACAGACAGCGGCTCCCTCCTCATCCTCCTGCTGTGCCTCCAGAGCCACCTCCCGTCTGTCCGGCTGGGCTGGTGCAGGAGCACATGGGCAGGGGAGAGCTCTCCGTCCCCTTGGTGTCCCCAAGCCCCGGTGGCCGCGATGGACGCGGGTGAATGCCAGCCCCTCCCTAAGAACGGGATCCCGTTGGAAATTAACGCCTCTCCCATTAACAGCGATGGAGAGACCGGGGCTGAGACAACTCCCTGTTTCCCTCAGCATCCTCCCACAGTGAGGATCACGCATACTTTATGGTTTTGGAGTCCCCAAGCCCACTGCAATTTCGGAGGATACCAGCGCAGCCCAGCAGCGTTGTGTCAAAACCCCATTTTGATCTGGAGTTTCACGGCTCATTCGGTTTATCAGGTGATTGATTACCCACTCCATGGGCCCTTGAGAAGCAGCCCTGACTCTGGAGCACCACCACGGCTCTACAGAGGGAAATAGGCTCCACCAAGCCATGGAAGAACTCCAAGAGCAAAAAGGGAGCCAGGAGAAATGGTGTGGAGGGAGAGCTGCTGCTCAGCTGGGGCTGCCAGGCAGAAGGATGAGGAACAGGGGTCTGAAGAACAGCCCAGCTGTTCCACATCCAGATATATCACATCCACACCCAGTGTACCCTGAAGGCCAGATGACCAGGAAGGGGCAGAAGGTGCTGCCTTGCACCTCATGCTGAGGAACCCAAGAAACAATCCCTGCAGGAGAGTCACCTGTGGAATCACCAGGGGTAGGTGGTTTGATGCACACATAGTGGGTGGGTATGTGGTGTCTCGGAGATGTGTAAATAACAGTGGTGGAGAAGCTGATCTGATGAGCAGCAGCAGATTTGCTGTCAAATAAATTTAATTTAAAAGTTATTGGCTATGTTCTGCACGCAAGCACTGGCCAATTTGATGGTTTCAGAAAGAATTTATAGGGTTTGTGGTGCTTACAGTGTTCTCCAGATGCCCTAAATGCTCATTTTAATAAGAAACATCCCTGACACTCATTTTGGTTGGCAACTATTAGCAGCTTATAAAGTACCCCGAGGGCTTTAGTCAGAGTAATGTGCTCTGAAATCCCCTGTAAGGCTGAGGTTTGTGCTGCAAAGCTGCGGGAAGCAGAGGAGCGTGGCTGCATGCTGCATCACTTCTCCTCAGCATCTACCTGCCTCCTTTTTAAAAGTCTCAGAAAAGCTTAATTACTTAATACCATGGGTTCTCAATTTCTTTTATCCATTCAAATTCCAGATATTGAGTAACCCCTTGGGCCAGCAAGTGTGCTTGCACTTCGCATCTGCTGTCTGTTTAATATTCACCCCAGTGCTGTGATGGGCAGGTGGAAGGTCCAAGACGCACGGCAGGAGCATCCTGCCTTAATGCACCTGGAAACTTTGGCATCAGGTGAGCAGCTGAGGAGAGAAAAAACATCACAGAACTGCAGCTCCCGGGCAATTGTGTGAGAGGCTCCATATGCTCCGGTGCCCACCGAAAGTGCCATTTGGCAACACATCAAAATTATTCCTCCCCCCTCCTCAAAGGCAGGTCTCCACTCAAACTGTGAAAATACGTGACCATAGGCTCTGCTTTCCCCCTCTAAAGTCTGCCTGACTGCAGCACAGGTAGTTTGTGGGGCAGGATATCAGGCTGTTAGCAGATTTGGAAGGTGATTGCACTAATTTTCACCATGGTCTTATGTGATACAGGTTCTTTTGGGTTGGAAACAGCCCTTTTTGGTCCAGCTGTACCATGCCAGGGAGATGTTGCAGATGCAGCACTCTGATCAATGTCTGAACAGTTTCCTGAAAGCCAGAGCTCCAGAACAGCCCCACAGGAGAGCAGTAAAAAGGTGGGACATGTGATGGACCACATGGTGAACCTGACCAGGCATAGTTTAAGCTTTGGGACTGCCCAGTCAGGTGTCTTGTGAAGAAGCAGGTGATCCAAACATTGAATCAGGCAAGAAGAAGCAGATCTTGGGGTTTTGTGGCACCTCAGCTATTGGTCTGGCATCTTGAACCCAGGACAAGGAGGTTTTCTTCACCAGCAGAGATGCTAATTTTGAAAAGCTGCCCTCTTCTGTACCAGCAACTGAGGCTGGTGGGACCTGTGCTTAACCATGATTTGGAGATGGAAAGGCACAAGAAAGAAGCACTGATCTCAGGCTGCAGCCCTGAGCTGATGAAAAATGTAATGTTTCAGTCCAGCACTTGCACAGACTCAGGACCTGGTGAGCAGCAGGCAGTTTGGAATGATACAGAGGTGTCCACCCTCTGCAGCTACCAGTGGGAAGGGACTGAAGTGGGCAGAGTGGATATCTCAGCCACATGGACTTTGTGGAGGGCAGTCAGGACTGGGGAACGTTTTTCCTACAATTAGAGGTGCAGTGGAAGGTTTTTTACCCCTCCCCTTCTCCTTCCTGCAGAGATGACCAGATCTGTGGTAGTGGCTGCCTGGCCACGCTTGGTCTCACCAGAAGCAGGGTGTGGACTAGGATTAGGAACTGTTTTGTTGGGAATGGCTCCAGCAGAAAACCAAGGAGAAGGCATAGCTCCAGTTTTATCTTTCCCCATCCTAGTTCCTATCAGGGAGCATTGGTGGGGCAATGCCTGCTCCAAGGACAACCCCTGGAGCTGCACCCAGCCCTGTTTGGTCCCATCCACCAGCAGCACTGGGGCTTCAGCATCACAAAAACTGCTGTTCCCACTGCTGAAATGGATAGACAGAGAACAACAACAGTGCACCGGGGGATCCAGGGAAAGGGCCCATCTGCCTTGCTTTTGAGGATGATTAGGAACAGTATTCGACTTGGCTAGCATGAGAAATGACACAGAATGGCAGTGCTGAGCCTGATTGCCTGGCAGTGGCAAGAAGGAGGGAGGAGAAAAAAGATGCCAAACTGAAATCGCAGCCTCTCCTCCAGTGACCAGAATAAAACCCACAGCTGGACACAGCCCATGCACAGGCAAGAAATAAACCTGGTTGCCTGAAATGCTGAAATGTCCCATATGTTCAACTCCTGAGGCACCCCATCACAGCCTTGTCTCTCCTCCTGCAACCAGGGCCCCATCCCGCTGCTCCTGGACATGTGCCTTTCCCTCATGCCAGGTTGAAATGCTCCCAGCCAGTTTTCATCCTCGCCTCTCTGTAGAAGCGACCTTATTTTCTGTATTTACACCTTTCCCAGTCCATAAATCATTAGCAATTATTGGACAGTTTCAACCTCATATTGGTTTCTTCTTCAATTTTTAATGGAGGCATTGAATGTTGTCAAGTCAGATTCATTATTGAGTGAATACTTTATATCACTATCAGCAATGAACCATGCGCTGCAATCAAAGACATCAATGTGATTTATTTTAATTATATTTATTTCCTGTATTTTTTTTTATTCACAGAGTCCTTTATCAGCTCTTCCACTTTTTTTTCTGCCAAGGATCAATTTCAAGTTGTAAATCAGTAACAGCATTTGTCTTAGAAATACTTGGCTCTCCAAATTTGCCTTTTTAAAATACTGGCACAGCTCCAGCTCTCTTCCAGTCTTCAGCAACTTCCTCAGAACCTCAGTGTAACTAAAAATAATGAGGATTTAAAGAGCTCTTTGGCCATGTCTTAGATTCAATGAAATGCTGGCAATATCATGATTTAGTATCACAGTGGGGATACTAATTTTGTCGTGGTTGTTTCACCCCACTGTAATTACAAGGAGCATTCATGGTGCCTGTACCATGTTCACCATGATTTTGCTGGAGTCCCAGGAGGATGCTCTACCAGTGATGGTAAAATAAGGGGTCCAAGAGTAAGACATGATGAACAAAGCAGCTCAAACCACTGCCTTGCAAAAATCGCTTCAACACTTTGTCACACCTCACTGCTGCAATCGCTGGAAGGATTAATCATTAATTACCTTTGTCAGATGAAATTTCTTTAATTACCTGCAGCATTACTTCCAGGAAACTCCCACTTTCAGCTGCTGCTGACAGTCCAAAGGATATATTTCCTAGCAGTAATTTTTATGAAAAGCCCTGGAAAATTACCAGGGGGATGAAGTCATGTGTGGCTCACCTCTGGCTGCATAGGGCAGTGCCTGTCCTGGAGTCACCTGCTTGGCCTGAGCACCTTGTTCTGCACTGAGCAGAGAGCCCAACAGGATGGGGTGGAGGAGGAAGGTGGTAAACCAACCTGTCATGTAATCCACATTCTTCAATGACCTTTTCTTTCTTACCTAAAAAGTAAAAGAAACCCAGAGCAGACTGCCTCAGAGAGCTGCTGCTCCTTGAACCTTGACAGCATGCACTCAGCATCATGAGGAGATGCTCAGCAGCAGCTGGAATTCAGCACACGCTGCCCTCAGTACTGAGCTCCCATACAGATGTTCATTGGATCATCAGGGCATTGAGAGGGAACTAAATTAATTGTAAGTGGGAGCAGGTTAGTTAAATCTATTCTGGAAGTATTATACAGCCATTAAATTGCGTACAAAACTCAATAATAATGGGTAATAATGTTCTTCCTAGGAATTGAATAGAAGTGCAATTTATAATGCTGCTCGGCATTCAAACCAGAGTGTTCCACCTTCCTGGTACATGATAAACATTTAGTAATTAATCCTCACAAAACCTCGGTGAGGCAGATCTCTTCACACCACTGATTCTGTGCATAAATGGGAACAAGAAGGTACAAGATGCCTCCTTTAAAGCTGTGGTTGCTTATGTCTTCAAACATGATTTGCATCTCTGGGAGCCCACTCAGCATCTGTGTTTGAATAATGGGAGGTTTGTAAAAAGCCTCGGAGGCTGGATCAGGTGTCCAGGTCTCCTTGTGCTACTTCCCTGTGCTGAGATCATCGTGGCATGTTTCACTATGATTCTGCAGTGCAACCTCCAGAATAATGGTATTTCCCCTACCTGGTCATATTGCATATCTTCAGAAGAAAAGCCCACAGTGTTAGATCTCAAGTATGAGCTGCAGGAACCGGCCAATATAAAAGCTGCTAATTTTGTCAGGATTTAAAAGAACAAAACTTATGACCAACTGGAAGCTATTTTTTTGCAGAAAATGACTGTTATGAGATGTGGCCTGACAAATAAATGTGAGTGCAATTTACACCAGGATGGTGTAATACACATGACTACAGGCAAATTAGAATTGTCTAGTGTCACTTTAAAACTATGTCCCATCTCTATGTCACTATTTAAGGTACAGCATGAATAAACTGAGAGTGTGATGAAAGGGAGCTTCACCCCATCACCAAACTGAAACAAAAGTAGGGAATTTCCCACTGTTTTCAGTTTTAACTTTGTCTGCTTACGGTGGACATTGAATTTGCAGCTGATTCCACAGCTTGCACAAGGACCCCATTCAACAGACATGAGAGAATCTGCAATATTCACCAAAGAGCAAATAAAAATGGCATGAACACAGCTGGGACTGACATGGAGTTGTGCAGACATGGTGTTAGGTGTGAAAATGGGGAACTAAGATTCAACTTCCCAAGTAATCCATGTTTTAAGCGTTTTAAGTGCCACTCTGGGGGCCTAAGAATTAGTCTCCTACTTCCAGACGCCACCAAGCTTAGCTGAAGTTCTGGTTTGAACAAGGAAGCATTTTTTCCAAGTAATTTTTGGCTAAACAACCCTTGGCACAACAAAAGCAGCAATTCCCAAACAGAACAGCTCAGCATCAGTGGTGGACTGTCCAGAGAAAGCAGCACAGCCTTTATATACTCCATTAAAAAAAGCAGCTCAAGAGTTTATTACAATTTTTGATACATCAGAGATGTCACTAATAATATTTCAAAGTATGTAACAAAGAAGGAAAATGCCTTTACTGTTTGTAAAGATTGGCCCACGGTTAGGGGGCAGGCCAGAGCCTTTTTCACAGGAGTTAGATTACTCCCATCCCACCCACCTTCTCCTTGAATTAATTAACATTAAAACTATGTTTTTACAAGACAAGTCATGCCACACAGAAATCTGATTCATTTGAAATCACTGAAAAATTGTTCATTGCTTTCAATGAGGGCAGGGTTTTACCAAATCTTTCCAACAGACTTTTGTAAGATGGTGTTAAGGAAGATCTCAGGGGCTATCCTATTTCTCTTCTTGACAAAATGCAGGATCAGCTATGTCCATGTCAGTGCTGATGGGTATTTGTCTAACTGGTCCTGAAAGGGCTGCGACACTTTAATAGCACCTTGACCTCTGCTTCCATTTTCACCTGTCCAGAGATAGCAAAAGACAAAGGGACTTTATTACCAACTCTGCAAGGATTTTTGACTGGTTTAAAGTGACAATTTTAACATCTGATGTCTCACGATCTACTATAGATAGAAATTAATACTACCCAACCCCAGGGAGGTTTGCCATCATTTATTGACATCTTTCCCTTTTATCTCTTCTTGAAATATCTGAGTTGAAATCAGGTCATTCCGATTTCCATTTTGTATTCTTTTTCCCACTGTTTTAGTTGTGGTCTGATTTCAGTGGCTGCCCCACAACCAAGTTAAAACTAATGCTTTTCTTTATCTGCAGACCTGTCAGTCTTTCAGCTGTAAAAAGTGTGAAACTAATTCTAGGAGTGAAATGCCAACTACTGTAATTAAGTTGGCAATGTGGAAAGGCAGGGAGGCAACAGAGCAGTAACAACCACATGGGATGGAGCTTTGGGGCAGGAAGAGAAGGAGAAGTGGGCAAAAAAAGAAGTATTCAAGTCTGATCCTTGCAGAAGAGAAGCTCCATGGCTTGATTATGCTTCCAGAAAGAAATATCACGTGTCATTAACTTCCCTTTGCCTGCAACCCAGGGCTCATGGAAAAAAAAGAGGGGTTTTTGCTTCAGTTTCAAGTTCTGGATTGCACTCAGAAATAGTAAAACACAGCTCCTCATTGAAAGGCAACTCAAAACACACCCCTTGCATCCCCTGAAACTACAGGAAATCTGCCCACAGCTGCTCAAAATACATTTATGTTTCAAAATGGGAAACAACAGGCACAAAGATTAGCATTTACAGCTGGTATTTTTGAACATAAAGGTCTGAGGCAGATGCTCACATGAGCAGTCAGGGAATGAGAGGTGAGTTTTCCATGCATTCTCTCTCATTCCAGGGTACACCATGCATTAAGCTTTCACAGTAAGTTTGTTTTTTGTTTTAAACCTGCTACATAGAATCCAAAAGCAAGCAGACACAATTTGCTGTTCCCAAAGTATGTGAGAAAAAGCTTGGTACTTGTAGTCTGCACATAACCCTTACCAAGGGTTTGAATCCCCAATAAACAAATACTTTGCAGTCTTTACCAGTGAAAGACAAGACAAACCACGTTTTCAGCCCAGCCATAAAATATGTACTCTCATATGTAATCACAAAGCCTCCTGATGTTATTATGGGGTCCCAGCTTTGCAGATGGGACAAAGCTGATTAATGCTGGGGAAACCAGCAGTGGCCAAACCAACGTTTCTTTGCCAGTGGACTCCTCTGCACCTTTGGTGCCACCAAGGTGAGTGTCACTGGGGAGGCAGGAGGAACACAGCAGGGCACTGGAGTGAGGATACCAGGCTGCTGGCAGGAACAGCCCTTACATGCTACTTGCAGGAAAAATAGCAGCTAAGAGGCTGGGATGGAGAGCCTGCCTAGGGACTGGGACTGTTTCTGGGACATGACAACCCGTGGTGATGCATTTTTAGCATCACTTCAGTATCTGTGCCTTTGAACTTCCTCAGGAATTTGGTCAGAATCACTGACACTCAAAATCAGCTTCCTGGGGCAGCAGGAAAGCTTCTTCTGCTCACTGCTGCCTGAAGAATAGGTTCCTGAAGGCATTGTTGTAGTTTTTGTTGAAAGCAGTGTAGATGAGTGGATTAAAAAAGGAATTTGAATAGCCCAGCCATAGGAAAATGCTCTTCCAAATGGGTGGGATGTCACATGAGCAGAGCGGGTTGATGAGCTCCGTGATGAAGAAGGGGATCCAGCAGAGCACAAAGACCCCAATAAGGATGCCCACCATGAGGGCAGCTTTCTTTTCCTTCTGCTCTCTCCACGTGTCTCCATCCGTCTGGAATGTAACAGTGGCGTGACGGACAGTGAAGACCATCTGTGGCTGCTGGGCAGCTTCTTTCACCTGCCAAACACAAACACAAGTTGCATCATGTGTACCCCAGGCAGGTGATCCCACACAGCAGGTACAGAGCCCAACAATGCGAGCGAGGGCCAAGGCTCCAGGGGAAACACAAGCCATCCACATCATACTCTAACTGAGGGGAAGGTGGCTCTGTGATCTGGGTGATGGAGACTTTTTAAAGTGAGATTAGAAACTGGAGAGCATACTGAGGGTACACGGGGTTCCTCACACAGCAGCACAATAAGATTACTTCCCCATTTACAATCTGATCAGCAGAACAGGCACACACCCACATGCCGTGCACAGAAGCCTGTTTACTTTCTCTAAACCCATTGAGTTTAAGAGTTCTTGGTAGGAGAGGGAAGAAAATTAGCACACATTTGCTTCCTCCCTGCAAGAAATCTTTACAGTGCAGAGTCACCGTGCCTAGGATGAACTGACACGATGCAGTCATGATTAGGAAAGATTTCCAAGGACATTCTGCACAGGTGTTTTCTGTCTGGGTAAATTCACAGTGTCCCCAAAGCCACCAGCTGGTTGCCAGGGTATCATGCCCAGAAGACACAGTAGTCCCTACATCAACTGTCCCTTTGCCTCCCCAGGGGAGGGACAGTGACCCCTTACTTATGCCACTGAGCTCTGATTCAGCATTCCATGGGGGGACAGCTCTGAGTCACCGCTCACCCACGTGGAACCCCGGCTCACAGTATGTCCCAAAACTGCTTTAGCTACACCTTGAGTGCTCACAGCTGGGGCTCGCAAGGAGCCAACAAACTGTGTGTGCAAGCTTTGCAGTCAGCCTTCCCTTGGAAGCCTCCAGGATCCACAGGGCTTTGGTGGACTACTGTTCACCTGCACACTTTTGGTTTAAGTTTACCCCTACTCCTGCAAAGACTTGCCTGCTGCCAGTGCTAGACCTGAGCAAAACACAGCCAAGCTGACCTACCTCCAGTGCTTCTGGTGTAATGGGGGTGATGGAGTTGCTCTTGTGAGATCCGATTCGAAACTTGGCAGCCTTGTAGATCTTCCAGTACACAAAGAGCACCACGCAGAGGGGCAGGTAGAAAGCCCCAAAGGTGGAGAAGATGGTGTAGGAAGGCTCCTGGCTGACTTGGCACTCTTCACTGTCCTCTGAGTAAGTCTCTCCCCAGCCAAAGAGCAGCGGGGCCAGAGAGATAAAGGCGGAGAGTGCCCAGGTGAGAGCAATCATAATGTTGGAGATGCGGCGCCGGGTGCGGAGCGTGTACTCCAGGTGACGGGTGATGGACCAGTAGCGGTCGAGGGCAATGGCCGTGACATTCCAGATGCTGGCAGTGCAGCACAGCACATCGAAGGAGATCCACACCTGACAGAGCGACCGGCCCAGCCGCCACCGCCGCCCGGACAACTCGTGCACCAAGCTGAGGGGCATGACGAGGGCTGCCACCATCACGTCAGAGATGGCCATGGAGGCCACCAGGTTGTGGGGCACCCGGTGGAAACTGCGCACGCGGAGGATGGTGGCCAGGACCAGCCCGTTCCAGAGGAACGTGGCCACCACCAGCATGGCCAACAGGGTGAGGACCAACACGCTGAAGACCGAGAGATGGGCCTGGCCGCCCTCGGGGCCGGCGGACGACCCGCTCCTGTTGCCGCTGTCCGGCGTCGTATCGGCGAGGCAGCTGAGGTTGAGCGGGCGCTCCATGCCGGGGCTGCGGGGCTCCTCCGTGCTGCTGCGGGCGCGGCGGCGGCGGGAGGCGCTGCGCTGCCCGCACCGGGAACCGGGGAAGCGCCGCCCTACCGCGGGCGCGGGGGGTCCCCGGCCGCCCCGAGAGTAGCCGGGCGCGGGGGCTCCCGGCTGGCGGCCACCGGGGGTTTCATCCCCGGCAGGAAGAGCCCTGCGTCAGCCGCGGCTGACGGCAGCCCCCGGCCCGCCCCGGCGGCGAGAGGCGGCGGCTCCGCGGGCGCGGGGGGATGCGCGGCTGGAGCGGGGCGGCGCGGAGCGGCTGGAGCGGGGCGGCGCTGGAGCGGCTGGAGCAGGGCGGAGGAGCGGCGGCCCCTGCGGAGGAGCCGTGCCGCGGGCTGGCGGGGCCGGGGCGGGCAGGTGAGTCCCCGCCGTGCGCGGGTGCGGGGCGGGCAGCCCCGGCGGGAGCGGCGGCGGAGGGAGAGGTGCTGCTTAGTCACGTCCGTGTGCGGGTCGGAACCGGCGCCGGGCCGAGCGGGAGGGCAGAGCCGCCTGCCCCTGCCCCAGCCGGCCGTCCCTGCCCGCTCCGTGCCTCCCCTGCCCGTCCCCTGCCTCTACCCCAGCCCGCTGTCCTTGTCCTGCCCGCTGTCCGCACCGTGCGGGAATCAGCCCCGGCTTTGTCTCGGGGCGGCTTCGCCCCCTCGGGGCGTATTCCGTGCCAGCCGCAGAAAGTTAGCATCCCTGCGAAATTGTCCCTGGGCTCCTCCAAAAATGTGTTAGTGAGGCGCCGCTAAGGGAATTTCCTTGCTCCCAAATAGGCTACAGTCTGCGCCCAGGAAGCCTGTTAGTAACCTTGGTTATTCTGTGTAGGGGCAATGTGGCAGGGTATTATTTCCTTAAGAACTTCTTTGCTGGCATTTCCTAACTTGTTAGTAATTGTCGGGTCTTTTATTAGAAATAATCATTCACTTGACTGCTCTTATTAATTGTCTATTTAATAACATTAGCCATTAATATGAAATGCTTGAGTATTTCCCCTGGTTTTTAGCACATTAATTGCGACGAGCAGTGGAATTCTGGGCTTCATAGCAGAAGTCAGAATCCAACCCCACCGAGCAGGATTCCCTGTGCCCCAGCTCCATGCAGAGATGCCAGCCAGCTCCAGCCACAAGCCTTGGATAGCATCCAGGCAGGGCTGCGCTGGTGCTGGCACTCTGCTCCTCCAGACAGTCCTGGGGTAACAGCTCCAAAGAGCTTTTGGGTCAGACACATGAGGTGAGAAGCTGGCAGGCACTAACGTGGGGCTCACAGTTTGCCTCCCTTGCGGGAGAAGGAAGGAAGGAAGGAAGGGTATCTGTGCTAAGATCAGGTGACAATGACATTTGCTGGTGAACTGCAGTTTGAGAGGGCTGGGGAGAAGACACAAACAGAGATGTTCAGAAGTACCCCATGCATTCCGTGGTATAGGGAGGGTAAAGCCAAACTGGTGCTTTCTCCTGCCTCTCCTGAATCTCTCTGGAATTTTTAATGAAAACAGAGAGTAACAATAACAAAGGGTAATGAACAAGATGTTTTCCTTTGCTGCTGCTTGTTCCTCCATGCTACCAAGGGAAATGCAAAGCAGCACATCCAAAACAGGACCAGGACCTTGTTTTGGTGGGCCAGGATCTTCCCCATATGAATTCATTCAGTGCCATCCTACTCATTCTCAGAACCAGGGATCCTATTGTAGTACTGGAACAAATGTAGCCTTAGAGACTATATCATCTTTTTGGAAATAAACTGCCATCTTTTGGGGGGAGAAATTATTATTTTGTCTTTTACACACAAGAATATTGACAATTTTGGAACGAGTAGGTTTTTTACTTTCAACTCAAAGGACAAATGGTGTTTGCAGCCTTTCATAAAGCATCTTAATTTAAAATTCCTGTTTTGTAAGGTGCAAAACATCCTTGACTGTCATTATATTGATCAAAACACTTAGCAGCTCCAAGGCTGAGAGCTTTTTGTTGCTTGGGCTCTTGCTAGAAAAACCTATGACCCAGAATTAATAGAATCAACCACAATTTATAAAATATGTGTTCCTAAAAACAGATTATTATTTTTGTTTCAGGAACAAATAGACAAAAAATTACATTTAAAGGGAAATGAAAATAAAATTTATTTAATCTAAAGAAGCAAAACTAGATTATGTTCTCATGAAAAATCACTAATACTTTCATTATCTTACTTATTATTCAACCTTAAAAACTATATAATGGCAGATGCTGGAGCTGAATGTGTCAGTTGAGAAGTAAAAGGAAATAGAGAACGTAGACAAATATATTTATATTTGTGTGTGTATATATAGATACACATATATGTATATACATATACATATATGGAATTGCAAAAGTCTGCACCTGGGATGGAATAGACCTATACAAGAGTACAGGATGGGGACTGACTGAGCAGACAGCCTTATTGAGAGGAGGACCTGATGAGTCTCTTGGACCCATCCTGGAGCAGGAGCATCCTGGCCTGTATGAACAAGACCGTGTCCATCAGGTTTGGGGTTATAACTATTCATCCCTATTCAACAAGCCTTGGAATTTTATGTCCAATTTGGGGTTCCTCACTGGGGTAAGTCCAGTTGAAGGTAATCAAGGTGATAAGCAGACTCGTGTATGATGTGTAAAGACAGGAAGAACTGAGTTTGTCACTCCTAAAAAGAGAAGTTTAAGGGGCAAATCTTACTGCTGTCTCCAGATACTTCAGCAGAGGGCATAGAAAGGGTAAAAGCAAACTCTCCTGAGAGGTGCACAGCAACTGGAGTGAGAGTCACAACATCAGGTGCTGACTTGGGGGTGTTGGTTGATGAGGAGCTCAACATGAGCTGGCAAAGTGCACTGGGCAGCCCAGAAAGGCACCCTGGGTGTCCTGGGCTGCACCACAAGCAGCATGAGCAGCAGCTGTAGGGAGGGAATTCTGCCTTTTTGCTCCAGTTGTGTGGGATGCCATCTGGTGAATCCACCACTGGGTCCCCCAAAATAAGAAGGACATGGAGCAATTGGAGGAGTCCAGAGGAGGTTCACGAAGATGATCCAGGCACTGGGGCATCTCTGCTGTAAACAGGCTGAGAGAGTTAGAATTGTTCAGCCTAGAGAAGAAAAAGCTCTGAGGAGATCATACAGCACCTTGCAGTACCTAAAGGGGCTACAGGAGAGCTGGAGATGGACTTTTAAAAAGGGCATGGAATGGTAGAACATGAGGTAAGAGCATTAGGATGATGGAGGGTAGGTTTAGATTGGATTAGGCTAGCATTAAATTGGAAGAAATACTTTCCTGTGAGGGTGGTGAGACATTGGAACAGGTTGCTCAGAGAAGTTGTGGATGCCCCATCCCTGAAAGTGTTCAAGAAAAGGTTGGATGGGGCTCTGGTCTAGTGGAAGGTGTCCCTGCCCATGGCAGAGTGGTTGGAACTAAACAATGTCTCAGGTTCCTTTCTGCCTAATCCTGTAGAAGGATTCTACATTCCAATTAGAAATTAAGAAATAAATATTCACCTGGAGAGTGGTCTGAAATCAGTTAAAGCGGCAGTGAAATCTCCATCCTTAGTGATGTTCACTATTCAGCTGGATATCACTGTGAATGACCTGATCTGACTTTGAAGTTATCCCCTCTTCAGTGGGGGTTGGACCAGGTGATCTCCAGAGGTCCCTTCCAACCTGCATCATTCCACAACTCTGATGCTGCATTCTTTAGGTGCATTGGCTGAATGCACCAGATTCTGGAGGTGACTAAATATTGTTGGTTTTAAGGACAAAATGCTGTTTGCTTTACACAGATTAGTAAGATCATTCATTTTCTCAGAACTGTTGATGCTAAGCAAGCAAAAGGCTGGGACCTTTAATGAGTGGATAATGCTTGTGAAATGATCACATCTGAAAGTCTCTGCGAAAAAGAACTATGTTACAAAGTCAGGATTGTCTCACATCTTCACTGATGGAGCCAGAGGCATTAAAAGTGACAGGACGTCCCTGGGTTTAGCAGCATCCCCTCCAGTAAAGACATTAAATAATGCTTGCTCCTAACTGTCATTTACTGGAGGTACCTTCTAATTCAAAATATGTATCTGATGGTTGGAGTTTAGGAGGGAGTTCACAGTGTAATCAGTGCCACTGCCTAAATGCACATCCAAGTATTATCTACTCCTGGGAAAAGGGTGAATGGATTTATATTGTTAGTCTCTATGGAGATCTTTTGAACCTTTGCCCTTATTACTGGCAGAAAAGGGAGAAGAGAAGGCAGAGGAGTTTTTGCTCGGCATGCTCAATGAATCAATGAGAATTTCAGTCTCCAGGGTAGGTGGAGCTGCTAGGTTATACAAGGATTAAAGGAACACATATTCTCACTGTGTATGAATACCACTACTGAAAGCTGTGCTCAGTTGCCAGCCAGACTGCTCAGTAAGTGTGCATCCTGTCACAGCAATTTCTAAATCTCAGGTATTCACCACTACAGTTTCATTTAACTTTCAACCAGCCTCAGTCCAGCTTCACACCATATCCAGCCACACTTGCAGACCACCCACCCCTCTCCTATTGCAAAATGGTCCAACATGACCGCAGTGAAAATGCACAGACTGTGAGGTTGTTCTTACAGCCTCAGAACCCATCCAAAGTTCTGATGTCACTCTAGTCTTCTGGAACCAAGATCACAGAATCATAGAGTGGTTTGGGTTGGAAGGGACATTAAAACTCATCTAGTTCCAACCAAGGTAACAATAACCTTGGTTATCTAAGCTCAGGCTACAAGCTTGAATCATGATGCTTCATAGCTCATGTAAGCATTTCCACAGCCAAGCAGCTGGCTGCTCTGGGGAGCTCTCTCTCAGGTGTTGCAGCTGGTTAATAATCACATATTTACTGGAGCTTGGACTTACTTGATATTTTCTCACATGCCAGCCAAGGGCCACGGTTGCAGTCAGCCTTTCTCTCCCAGTAACATATAATTGCTTACTTCAAAGTGGAACAATTCTCTGACTGAGAAGCAGAGATTAATCCTGTTGTGCATTACTAGGAGACTCAGTTGGATTGTAGGAGTACCTTGGAGCAAGAACAAGGGGGACCTGAGTGCCCCACACACCCACAGTGTCCCACTGAGTGACCTGTATACCAAATTGGGTTCTCTTAGTTTGGATGCTTATGAAGAACTTTGAAAAGTCTTTCCGTCTTGAGAAAGAAATTAACACAATGAGTTGAAATCCTGTTGGCTTTTTATTTGTATGACTGGAAAACTATTCCTCAGGCAGGTCTAATCCAGTTTAGGGCATGTAAGCTTTCCTTTAGGAAGCCACCACCTGAATGACTGTCATCCCATGAAGCTACTTGCTCCCCTACCAAGTGGGGAGGGGAACTGGCAAAAAAAGTGGACCTCATGGATTGAAATAAGAACTGTTTAATAAGTGAAACAATAACAATAATGTACTAAAACATTAGTACTGTTAGTACTAATGAAAAAAAAGAGGAAGAGGGGAATGAAATGTAAGAGACACATGGGATGCACAACACAATTGCTCAATACCTGCTGATGGATGCCCAGCCCATCCCTCAGCAGCAATCAGTGCTCTCAGCCAACTCCCCCCAGTTTATACACTGGGCACACTGTTCTGTGGTGGGGAATATCCCTCTGGCCAGCTGGGGTCAGCTGTCCTGGCTGTGCTCCCTCCCAGCTCCTTGTGCACTTGTTTGATGGCAGAGCATGGGAAACTGAAAAATCCTTGACTTAGGGTAAGCACTGCTTAGCAACAACTAAAACATCACTGTGTTACCAACATTATTCTCATCCTAAATTCAAAACACAGCCCTGTACCAGCTACTAAAAAGAAAATTACTGTGTCGAGTCAAAACCAGGACAATGATTTCAGTGACATAACTAAGGTGTTGTTTAATTCTGCAACAGGAACGAAGCAGAACAAGAACAAAAGCTGTTCAACAGAGCAGCCTCTTGCCTTGCCTAGAGCCTCTCTTATGTAATGTCAGTGGTGTCTCAGTGCTTGTGTCTTTGAATGTGGCCACAATTCCTTTGGCCTAAAGGTGGGATGGACTCTGGTACCTTGCACTGCCGTGTATGTCTCAGTAAATGGACTGCCAGGAGTGCTTATTTGTCTTCTGCCCAACTTGCATTAACTCCTGCTGGAATTAAACCCTTTGTTCTTGCATGTTCATGGTCAGAGGGCCAGCTGGAATGTAACTTTATTAAGTCTGAGGGCAACTCCCACATTATTCACAGCTGCAGTTAAGGCTACATTCTGGGTAAAGAAATTAAATGTAAATAATTTTATCTCTTCTTTCATATCTTAAGGGGCAACATTAATCATCTGTGTAATTTCAGGGGAGTCAGTAGAGTTATGCTAGGCATCATATTGGCTTTTAGTCAAAGGTGCTTTGCAGTGAGCAGTTATGACAGTATGCAATAACTTGGAGCCCGCCTCGGGGGGTCCTGCCCTCATATGGCATCTGCAATTTTAATTTATTACTCTGGTGGCAGCAAATACTTCACACATACATACACCAGCACCTGTGATCTCTGTTATCAGTCCCTGAGAAGTAAGTCTCTCTCTTGACTCTGGTGGACTTGGTGTCTACAGGTGGCTTACAAACCACAACAGAAAATTATCCATATTTCTGAGGAAAAAAAAAAAAAAAGTTTTAAAATACCAAAATATATTATGCTTCTGGGAGTACAGGGTATCCTGCAGTTCTGTGAATCATCTAGAATAGAAGAGCCGTAGAAAAAGAAGAAACTGTGTGTGGGAGGACTAGGTAAACCTAACTTAATACATGAGCTTTGGCAATCAAAGCTGCCAATGCAAGCTGTCAGGACTCTGCCAGGGAGACAGATGGCACAATGACAGCAAATGGATGGGTCTCTAAAACTCAATTACCATTTCAGTTCAGACCCTTTTCCTGTATGCCAAGTTGTGGAAAAGGTTTGTTTATCTTGAGCTTTATGCATTGTGACAGATAATTTGCATGGGTGTGAAGCTATAGGGAAGGCTGTTACAGTGTGAGGCTGAACATGAGTTTTTCTGTTGTGTGGTGTTTTCCAGGTTACCTTTCCAGGTTACCAAGGCAGAAGCCTTGCAGGTGGCAGGTTTCTGAACCTTTGTTTACATAAATCCATCAGTAGTCTGGAAATGTTCTTTCGAGCTAAGAGGCAAAATGTTTTAGAATCTGTTTACCACATTAAGAACAGAAATCACTCTCAACTGTTTTCTGAGCCAAAAGTTCTTCAACTTTTTTTCATATACCTATTTTCATCCCCATTACATTCCCTTTGACTCCTGGTCAGTCTGCTTCCATGCCCACTGGGCAACCCACTTCCATTGGCTGGAGTACCTTATTCCCAAACCTCCTCTCACTTTAACATTCAGGACTAGTTTTGTTATTCTAATTAGTTGGCAATAGGTGCAAAAATTAAACCACTGATGCCATCCTCAAAGGATGTCTTTTCTTCCACTCCAACAGCCTGATTTCCTTATTTAGGGTTTTGATTATTTTGATGGCTCCTGAACTTTTAGAAAGTCTTTTTCTCCCAGCCCCATGACAGAAGAAGAGGTCGAGATTTGTTGGTTCTGCTTTTCAAGGTTGTTTTTTTTTCCTTATCTATTCCATTCTTTCTCCAACCTGCTGAGGTTTGTTCAGCAGGTCAGGTTGAGGCACAATCCCCCACCTTCAGGGTGGTTTTGACTTTTTATACTAAGAACTGCATATACTTTATTTACAATAATTTTCCAATCCCTATCACCTATGTTAGACAGTCTGTCTCTGCTCTAAACCAATTAGAAAGTGTCATCATCACAGCAGACGATGGAGGACAGGAAGAAGAAGAAGGACAGGGACAGGACACACCCAGATTCCTCCATCTTGTCTCTTGAACCCCCATTCCAAAACCCCCAAATTCTACTTTTGCACCCTGTGACAACTTAACTATCATTCTATTCAAACTCTTGTGGCCTTTAAATCCTCACACAAAGTTGGCAATTTCTCCCATGGGCTAAAATCGAAGGCACAGGTGTTTTTGACTCCATGCCAAGGCCTCTGAGCCCTGTGCCAGGGTCTCAGATCATCCAGGACAGCCAGAGGAATGTCTTGGGTTCCAGCATACTTACAGACCTTTGGTTGCTGCCTTCTTCCCTGGAGATCTCTGAAGAGCCACAGCCACATCCCTACCTGCCAAAGGAAACACTGGCATAGCTGTGCAGCTTTCTCAGCTAGGGTACCATCTGAGTGTCTCAGATTCATATTCACATTATGCTTCCTTCCAGCCATGGAATATTTTCTTCTCCCTGATTATTCAGCATATCTGGATGTTTCCCTGCCCCAGCCTGCCCAGGTCATGCAGGTCAGAAGAATGAGTCTTAATTTAAGTAAGGTAAATTCCCATTATTTTCAAGCCATACAACATGGCAGGTCATTAGAGAAAATATGAAAATTTTGGAATTTTGCTTATTTATATTTCATATCTGTGTTGTTGTGTGAGTGAGAAGTTCATACAAATGAGAGGAGCTATTTACAAGTTAGAAAAAGTGAAATGGTAGGTTGTGACCACACGCTTTCTGTATGCAGCTAAAATGTCTTTGCAAGAAAAGTATTTGCAGATGTCTCCTGTAGGCTGATAAAGAGCTTGCTCCTGGATCACGGGCATGACAGCAAACTTTTCCAGCTATTTGAACAAAGACAACCATTTTTAATGGTTCCCAAACATCATTTGTCTTGTAGAATTTGACAGTATTATGTTAGAAATATCTTGTTTTCATCCCTTCTACCATAGCAAGCACCTGAACAAGCAATGTACTTGCTACTGCTATAAGATTTTCTGAACCCATGGGATGGAATGGTTGTATAAATGTGTCTAAATGTCTCTCTGTTCTTCACAAGATTTTTTTATTAGCAGCATCATTATTTTTAACAACCAGTATTCACTGCTAAAACAGCAAAATGTTGACAGACCTTTCTTAATTGTCTGGCACTGCATTTTATTAAAAACAGTGGATTTTTTTTCTGGCTGCTGATCTGTGAGTCAAGTTTGGTAGAATGCAGCTCAGAGGTGGCGGCCCAGTGGTGTGTGAGCTGCAGCATTTCCCTGTGCTTCATGCTCAGCTCCCACTTTGGGGACATCATGTGTGACACTGGGAAGGTGCTCACACCAGAGCTGGTGGTGGGAAAACCTATCCAGCAAGAGGGGCTGAGGGCAGCATCTCTGAGTCACCCTGGGGAACAGCTGTGTGCCCACCTGTGCCTTGGCACATGGTGAAGCCACCAGGATTGGAGGGAGCTGCTGGCATCTGCCACCACTGAGTTTCTCCTTTCATCCCCTCCCCTTTCTTCAGGTGTCTCCAGGTAGATGCAATGGGTGATGTAATTCTTGTCCCTGCAGAGATTGACCTGAGGCCAGGGGCCTGCTTGGACTTGGTCAGCTGGTGGCTCCTGTAAGATCATCCTTTGTAGTTAATTTTCCCACCTCTTCTCTGGTTATTTTCTGCTTTCAGATTTTGACTGAAGCTTTTTTTCTGAATTTAGCAGGATTTTGGTGTAAATTTAGTAAAAAATCTTCCATGTTGACGCTGCTGAATTATTCAGGGTCTGATATGAGCACATTTAATGGGGTGTCTTCATTAAAGTCATCTGTACAGAAGGTGGCTTACGTAGTTAAAATCTGAAACTCATTTTGGAAGCAAAGACATAATTGTTTTTTTAAGAAGACTTCTCATCTCATGTATACAACTTCAGAACTTTCTGGGCAGATTCTCAGTGTCCCTCCTCCTCTCCACATTTCAGCATCTTCATTGTATGCTCCCTTCTCTCCATTCTCTGTTTTCCTGAGCACTAGAGTAGTTGATACAGGCAGCTTTTACTACATCACCACTAGCAACTGACTTGGCTAAGGTTATAAAAAATGCAACTGCGTACCCACAACCAAGAATTCAATAGAATAAAACCCCAAACCCCACCAACAAGTTTGTGTTAAAGCCTTCCATCCAACATTCACACGTATGACATCTCCTGTCCCTTGCTTTGACTCCTAGCAGCAGTCTCAGCCTTGCAGAGCTACCCACAAAGACATGTGCTTCCCATCCCTCCAGTTTTGGTATCACTCCAGCCAGTCTGGCTGTGGATGTTCAGTCCTTCTCCTGCCATCATCCCTTCTGCAGTATGGCCACGTCTTGATAGGAGGCTGCAAGTGGAGTCCTTGCCTTGACACGCTGTGAGGAAGCTGTGCAAAGACAAATGGTCTCCACAGTGCCTGCTCTTCACTTCAAGGAGGTTTTCTGGTTTTCTGACAGCTGTGACTGTAAGGAACCATAAATCCTGATGTCCTTGTCCCAGGTAATCCCTCCTGCCCAGTGAGAGGCCTGCCCCATGTAATGTGGTATTCCACATTACAGCCTCAGATTAATGACAAGTGTTACAAAAGAGCTCCACAGGCCATGGAGAGCTACAGCAGCTTCCTAAGGGTGCATCTTGCAAACAATTACAGATAAACAACCAGCTGGACTGTTCTGCAGAGGTGAGGTTTACTGTACAGGCTGAGGCTATGCAAACAGATTTAGCCATCCATATGCCTAGCATATATTATAAAAATTTATGGCAGCTGCTTTCTGTGAATGTTAGTGAAATAGGTGAGGAAATAGATTTTCTGAAGCAATCTATGGCACTAGATGAATCTCTCCCATTCATTTCAAGGAGAGTTATTATTCTGAAAAGTAATAAGATTTTCTTCTACATTAAACTGAGATGTCTAAAATGTAGATATCTAAATCCTGTGGACTTCTTAGTAAATCTCAGAAAGATGTCCCTATCTGAAACAAGCTTTCTTTTCTTTATCTGAATAATAATACTCCTCTACTATCTTTTATATCCTTTATCATTTCACGTGAAGAGAGACATGCTTTTGCTGTACAAAAGCAAGACCACTCTCCCGAGGTATGTTCAATAAGCAACCAAGGCAGCCTATTATGAGAAATTACCCACCACAAACTTAGATACAGTAAATGATGACATCTATCCTTCTGTTCTTGTCAGCTTAAAATGCAGAGGGGGTTAGACCCACCTCTCTGCATGTCTCTCTTCCTCCCCTTGCACTGAGCCAGAGCAGGGGTCTGCACACAGAACCAGAGAGGCTATGTAACCTTCTGATGTTTACTAACTGGATTATTTATGACTGTGTGAGTGGGCTCCCAGCACACAGGAGAACCACGTGGTAGCTGGGCCCTTCTGGGGAGATTGGATCTTCCCTGGGCCTGTGATGGACCGAAATATTTGCATTGATTAGATCCCACTTTGATGCTGTTATCATTCCATCATTATGAGCACCATGTGAATCATAAATTATGAGCATGTACAGGATGTGCAGGGCACTACAGCTTGATGGTGGGCATGTCAGCCTTTGGAACGTGGACAGTGGATCCTTTTTGAGCTGGACTTATTTCAGGAACCCATCCTCATTCATGACTGTTTCATTTCATGTGCTTTAGTCCTATCCAAATGAACAGGGTTTGAGGATATGCTTAAAGCTAAGAAAGGGATTTTGAAGTATCCCTGACTCAGAGGCAAAACATGGGAAAATTGTCACAAAATTTTAAGGCAAAAAGATTAGACTATAGAGAAATATAACGACAGGGGAGTCCTCTCCCTTTTAGGAAAAAGAGTGTAGAAATGTATCCAGTTCTCTGAATGTAGAACAATACTAAGGAAAATACTATACTGCACATTTAGAATGAATTAAATCAATTGACAGCTATCCAGCCACAGAGAAAAATAATGTAATTGTAACCAGCAAAAATGGTTCTGCCTAATAGTTAAACATCAGTGAGCTCCACTGTGTCTAATAAAATGCAGATCTCATTATCTGTTTGTTATGTGCATCGAGAGATAACTGTTCAAGTTGAAAAGTATAAAAATTTGATTTAATTCAGTGACATTTTGGATACAAGAGGGTCAGGTTGGTCTTATAACAAATAACAGCTTGGGGCATATGGAAAGGAGTGTAATTGAAGATAAGGCTCTAGCAAGATGAGTGGAAAATGTAATAAGGGTTCAAGGATACATTAAACAAATGCACTCTGGCCCTCACACAGTAATCACCTACGTGTGCCATAAGGCAAACAGCAAATGTAATTGACTCCCTGAAGGAAGATCATTACAGCTTTGGTGCTTGCTGCCTCATGCCACGATTTCTTCTTCCATTTGCAACACTGAGAATTCAGATGTGGGAAGTCCTGGGATCCTGAGGCTGCCCTAAATTATGTGGGGAATAGAGCCAGCTCTAAATAAACCCAGAGACCTTTTCAGTGACTTCTTCAAAGATTAGCAGATATCTGTGAGTATCTGCCACATTGTCAAAGAATGAATGTGGCAGAAGGCCCAGTGATGGAGGAGGAGGATGGTCCTTTGAGGAGGAGGATGGTGCTTTAAGCAAACAGGAGAAGTAACAAGTTTGGCTGTAATAGGCGAAAATGAAAAGAGCTTCTTTGTAGCCTGGTGTCTTGAAGGGTTTCCACGCGATCGCAATTTCTTGTGTGTGGTATGGCACTTGTCCTGTTTTCCCAATTCCTGGGCATTTTTAACCATATCTGACTGGGCTGTAGAGGTATCAGGGATATGGTAGAGGTGAAAGACCTTACCAGACACTGAAGGTGCCACACTGTGAACTTAAATCTTCCTTGGCCTCAGTCAGTTCACAGATGAATTAGACCTGGAAACATAAATGGATTGCAGGCTTTCCTAGTTCAGAGATCTATCTGCTCCGTTGAGGGAGCTCTAGCATATTACAGAGCATATCTTTCAACTAACCAAAACATCAGGGGGCTTACAGAGCCTTTATTTCCCTAAAAGCTTCCTGTAAGTAAAAAAAGAGAATTAGAGCCAGAACTGGCCTAAGAGTACAAGCAGTTTACCTGCACTTGTTCTCAGAAATGAGAAAGTTCGGACAGTGACACCTGTTAGTCTGAATCCCAACTCCTGCTTACTGCTCAATAGTTGAAATCAATAAAATAGACATACTATAGATATCAAATCAATAACTTTTTTTTTTTTTTTTTTTTCTTTTTTGGTGCTCAAGGGTGGCAGACAATTAGGTACTTACGTGACGAATGTCTCATTTCATGTTTCCTGTGTGACATACTCAATCTGTAATTAACGTGGCTCCAAGGTCCTGTTGAGACTGATCAGTAAAGAGCAGCAGAGGATTCATCTCTTGACATCTTCAGATTAGGACTCAATATTACCTTAGCTCAGAGAAAGAGTATTTGGGGTGAAATTTGAGGGCAAATTATAAGAAAAACTGACTGGAAGACCTACAGTTTTCTTCTGGCCTTGAGGCTGTTACAAGAATGCTGTCAGATCATTTTTCAAGAATGTCAGTGTATGTTCTTCATTTCATTTGAAAATATGTGAGAAATAGAAATCAGGTTCATTCTACAGAAAAAGAAAGTGGGAGTTCAATCCAACAACAATAACTAGTTTTCTGCATAGTGCAGTCACATCCATGTCTAAGCACTGAGAGCTCCCCAAAGCTGCAGCCACAAACGTGTGACAAATACATTCCGCTCCTCTGTTACCTGCTTCTCAGGCAGATAACTTTGTCTGCCTATGTCTGCATTTAAGGATGTGCAGTCACCTGTCTTTCAGCCACCCTGAAAATGCTTCTCTAAGCTTCAGCATTTGGGAAGGCCATAAAGCAGAGATGTGCTCCCAGGCTGGGGCTGCTTTTAGGGACAAACAATTGAATGATCAATTCTGCTCACAGTGCTCCACGTGGAGGGTCAATCTAAGTGGCCTTCTTGCCTTTCACCTGGCAAGTTGGAGGAAGATGATGCAGTTGCCGTGAAATACATCAGCAATGAAATATTTTTCAATAAGTTTTAGTACTAGGACCCCATGGCTACATCTGAATGTCCCTGGTGGCACAGGTGGGCTCATGTAGCTGCTGCCCCCTGTCCTCTTCTGCTCCAGAATAGGAACCCTGAGTCACTGCTTGCACAGAGCCAGCACTGGGTTAACTGAGTCGGGAGAACCTGACTGGTTTTATACCTTAACTGGTGTAAAACCAGCCCCTTTGAAGCGACTGTTCCCAGAAAGATCAGCACAGGTCACCCCTGAGACACTGGAGCTTCTGTGTGAGCATAGTAATGCACTCTCAGGCAAGTGTTTTCTGTCCATTCCTCTTTCTGGATGAGTAAAGGAAATATTTAACTATCTGGACAACGTACAGAAAGAGAACAATGTGATGTCAATGTGTGTGTCAATGTTTTATTAGAACAAATTTAGGGTTTTCACTCTACTCAAAAGCACAAAGCCATAAATGAATACTGGAGATCTTCTCAGAGCAGTACCCAGGATCACTCTTTACACTGTTCTGCAATGTCACCAACTTTAGTTGCCTTCTTCTGCATTTATGCATTAATAATGTAAAAATAAATACAAGTGTTAGTGGTATTTGAATAACATAAGAAGGATTTGGCACAAATAATGCTAAATTTGCTCATTTATAGAAAAATTCATTTTGTTACTTCATGTTTCATTAGCTTTTTTCCAAGCCTGCATGAATGAAAGCCCAGGCTCAAAGAAAAATTTGCATTCTCTATTGTTTTGCTGATACTAATTTACCCCAATGGAAAGCCTGTAAAGGATGTAAATCTTGACAAGCTACAAAGAAGGGCTACAGGGAAAATTACCCACCACATTTCACAAATATTCTTTCTCAAACTCAGAAAATACAGAAATTGGTAGGGACCTTAGCTGGACCAGAAGCAAGGACTTCTCTTGAGGTGCAAAGAATGGAGTCTCTAAATTATAGTATCACATTTTGTTTGTGGTAAATTATTTGTTCTTTCCCAGACCATTGGGGAGACTTGAATTCTTTCCTGGTGCAATACAATCAGGTCCAAAACTCATTAAGAAAGTGTTATAAGGTTTTATATAAGTATTTATATATGCATAAGTAAGTCTAGATGTATATGTAATTTATATAGAGGTGGTTATTTTGTAGTCTTAGGGAAAGAGAGAAAGAATTTGTTTGCAAAGGTGAATGAATCTTTCACATTCCTTAGCAGGTAACACAAAGGAGTATATCCCCTCTTTTACAATTATGTCTCTTTCTTGGTTTGAAAAGAAAGGTGTCTGCTAAGAAAGGCAGGAGCCTCCTTTGAAATGGAAAATGTAAACCCCCTCCCTCTGAATTAATGTAATTAAGGGGCTCTTAGGCAAAGATATGGGAATAGGAATAAGAGTTCTTTATTAGGAAAACTAAAGTAAAAATGCAGTAATACAAAAAATAACAAACCCACTGATAGAGTCAGGATACAACCTGACACCCTGTGGGTCAGGGTGTTGGTGGCAGTGCCATTCAAAGGTGGCTGCAGTCCTTCTGGAGTTGCAGACGTGGCTCTGGTGAAGCAGTGATCCTGTAGAAGGGTATAGCTTTCCTCTGAAGATCCAGTGGTGATAGATGGGCCTGGTCTTCCTTTGGGAATCCAGTCGAAAGGCTGCCTTGGTGTTCCAAGCCTCAGATTTTATCTAGGTAGGAAATGCTTGGCTCCTCCCCCTGGGTGGAACATCTCACAATGGGATTATGGAATTTTATCAGCCGTGCAGGGAAACTCTTACCAGAAGATATCTCCCTGGGTGGAGGATGGGTTGTGAAAGAGATAAAGAAAACTGTCCCAGCTGGCTTTAACAGCTGGCCCATTAACAGAGGATATGCCCCCCAGAGTGATGAGGGATGGGTCATGGAAGAGATATAGAACACTACTCTCCTTATTTCAACAGATGGTGATAGAATACACACTTCTGGTTACATCTGGCACTGCAACCTAAGACAATCTCACTTCTGACAAAAAATATCTTTACATTTATATGTGCTAATCAGAACATTTCCCCTCTGCTCCTTTATGCACAGTTATAGTAAAGGTAGAACTTCTTACTCGGTACTTGAAAAAAAAAAATTTGTAACTATTATATTAAAAAAGAAAACCGTCAAGCGAATGACAAGATATTCTCAGTGCAATTCTGGAATTAGAAGAGAATCGAAAATGAAACTACAAGTTACAAGGGAGCCTTTTAGGATTCAGTGTTGCTGTACAGATAATAAGAAAGTTTTTAATTATAAATCATATTTGCTATTGAAAGCAGTCCCACTGAAGGAAAGACAAAAAATGCACAGACAACAGAGCCCTCTGTGTACCTGTTTTGCACATTTTGATTCAGATTAAAAAGCAGATTTTATTCCTGTTAAGAAATGGGAATGGAGATAATGCAGGCAGCATGCCTTTTGGGATTTCCAACAACTTCCCAGGCACACTGAAACTAACATCAGCTTCTGTAAAACACTGGGTACTTTGTGAAGATATATTTTGTTGGATAAGTAACATCTAGGGAGCCAGATGCTACCAAAAAAGTATGTATTATTAACAAAGGACTCAGAAATCCTTCTGCTCACTGGAGTGAAAAAAAATATACAATTTAATCTAAGCTCCGAATTTAATTAACTCCAAGATAAAAAAAAAACCAAAAACAAGCTGTTGTTTCTTCACAAGCAATTGAGCCTAAATATGATATTGTAGGTGCATATGAATTTTTCATATAATCATTTGCACACACAAATAAGGCATTTATATAAGCAAAGACTAATTTTTGTACAAATCTTGTCAGCTTGGTGGGCTTTCACCTTTTGCAAGCAACACCCAGTACGAAATGTAGATCAGTTCACAGTTCTTCTGGAAACATGCTGCTGAAGTTCTCTGTACAGAGCTCTCGTAGTTCAGAGCTCAGAGGAGTGTTTTTAGCACAGATAATGTACTGTTCACAACGTTGTGGACTCTGGTGATGACACACACGTGTACATGGCCAGCGTCACATCAGCTCAGAGAACTCTCACCAAAGGGACAGCACCAATGGCCTCACCCTGCTCGCCCTCTGTGGACGCTCTGGAGCCTGTGTGGTGCCGTGGTTTGGGTTCCCCACCTGCCCCTGTGCTCCTCTGGCTTGTGGAGATGGAACTTCGATGGGCTGATGTCCCTGGGATGGGGCTGCAAGCAGCTTGCAGAGCATTGGTTGGGCTCCCTCTCCTTCTGCTGTCACTCGGTTTGTGCAGATGAGCTCTACCCCATAACCTGACAAATCCAGACTGAACCTAAACACAGGTGAGCACTTTGCTCTACACCTGAGCAGTGAGAGCAGCCCACTGATTTGACTCAGTCCTGTATGCTGACCCATGAGCAGAAGCCTGAATTTATTTCTGGCAAATTCAGGGGGTATTTTCCTTGTTCACAAATGTACTTTTTCCATTTAGTTTTCTGCTCTTATGGTCCGGAAACAATGTCACACATAAACTGGAACCATTAATTTTTGTTAGAAATAGTCTAATTACTAGAATTTAAATCATTTTTGACAGGTGACTCATAAAATGCATAAAGAAGTAAAAAATACATTCATTAATTTAATTCCACTGCTTATTTAGAAAGTATTTAAGGGGAAAAATTTGTGACTCGTGGGAGTAGTCTTTTCTTCTGGGAGTGGTCATTTTGAAGACAAAAAAATTGTGAATAATGAAAGCTATTTCTGTGTGAGAAGATTAGTAGCACTGCTGATAATACAACAGCCTCTCTGTGCAATCCAGTCCTGAGATGTACAGAATTTCTTACCAGGCCATGAGAACTGACATGTGTTTAAGCTGCTGCCAGGCAGGTTTTCTGTAGAGTTTTTGCTGTGCATTGTTTCATGGCACGTAACAGAAACTCCCCTGTTTTGGCTGTGCTGCACAGCTGGTCACCTGCCTGGCATCTGCTCGTCTTGGCAGGATTTTCCAAGTCTTCCTGCTTTCACCAAGCACAGCTCTGAGGCTCTGTCCACGAGCTGCTTCCAGTGCTTATTCATTTGAGGGAGGGAGGGTGGGATGGTTTCATTCTTCCCATTTCTGTCAAAAGCTCTGTGGTTAAAGAATATCCGGAGGGTTTAGGAATCCAGTGGCCATCCCTACCTTTAGTGCCTCAGTGAGGTTACTTTTATTCCATTCAGGAAGAGGAGGATAGACCCAAAAGTCCACGTCCTACATCCCAGTTCAGGACAACAACATTCTCTTTGCTATACATCCTGATTTATAAAGCTGTTTTCTTCTGGTAAATTATATTATATCTATTATAGTTGATTCTTAACCTTTATTTTTTTTTTTTTCCACATTTCATTACACTGCCATACCGTGGACGGAACTACACTTTATTCTTGGATTTTTATCACAATTAGTTAAAAGCAATGATTTATCCCTTAAGGATAATTACAATTACCCTTATGAATGGGTACTTTTTATTTGTGGGAAATTGATTTTGTAGTGAATGTCAATGATTCGATACAGTAATCTGACCTTCTATTTCTAGAGAATTTAAAAATTTTTCTGATTTAATATAGAAAATTCATCTCATATTCTTCTGATTTGACTAGCTGAACAAATGCAAGATCCAAGATGGTCCCACCTGATGCTGCCAAAGCTGCAACTCCAGCTGAAAGTTTGGGAAGGGGCAATGTTATGAAAAATATGTGCAGGTTGTTTGCATTATGTCTTTTTGCCAGTATTAGCATAACACCTGTTTTGAAACTCTTGTAATCTTGGAATTGTACAGAGAACCAAAAATTATGTGACTCTGGAAAATCCAAAGGATAGGAAGCCCAGAGGAACTCATTAGAGTAACAAAGAAAACAGGCAGAGAGGGGAAATTAAGACAAACCCTTGGAGGACAAAGCTTTGGTTTTCTTCATGTGGAGTGGAAATATGTGATGGTGTAGGGGCTTAGATATAAGGAAAGTATTCCTGTGGGAAAGGGCAACTTAGTGATCACACTGAGAAAGATGAATATAAGTAATGAATGGCATCCGGAAGAGGAAAGAACTCCGAGAAGAATGTGGAATAGAAACCTGAGAGATAGCTATATTTATCGAAGAAAAGAAGTGAAAATTACCAGTGCTGGAAGATGCAGACGATTACAGAGGCAATGAACAGGAAAGGAAGCTCAGGAAACAGTGGTGCTAATGAAATCTGATAGATCAAGAAGAATACAAGAAATATTTTGCTGCAGGTGAAGGAAGACTTTGGTCAAAGTAGTTCAGTTTAGTGTGAAGAAGATGGAGTTGGAAAGAGTGAAAATTATGGAACTAGGAAGGCAAAGACTGGACATGGCAGCCTGGAGAGTTGCTATAAAGGAAAGCAGAGCTCAGAGAAGTATTTTCAAAGACGGTCCAGGAAATACATGGCATGGAAGAAAATTATCCTAAACAAGGATTATTAGAAAAGACAGAAAGTGAGATGAGAATATGAATTGTTGAAAGGGATAAATGGATTTAAAAGCAGATCATTATTTCTACATTTTTTTTCCTGCCCCACAACTAAAAAGTGTACCATATAAAAGTTAAGGACTTTTTAGTTTGATTTTCACTTTAAAAAGTAAATTTCATTGGGAGGGTGGGCAAAACAGTAAAACCTTCAACCAAATGTTCTTTATGAAGTCGAAAAAGAACAGGTGATAGGTTGGGTGTTTCTTATATAGTTGGAGTAGAAAGGGAATGATGTCATGGGGAGATCCAGGAGACCTGGGTGAAGCCTTTATCCAGTAAAATTTTATCGAGTAGAAGTAAATAAATGACTTGTAAACCGATTTATAATTTCTACCATAGTTTCAAGAATAACATAGGTCAAAAGAAATACAGTTTCCTCCTGGGTAAGTGAGATAGGCCTTACAGGCAGGAGGAAAACAGTTGGTGCCGTGTTTTTATTTCACTAAGTCTTGCAAAGCCATCTCTTAGCATTGCTCTTGGGTATGAGAGGGAAACATTGTTCACATCCAAGTGTTATGAGGGGGTCCAAAACTCCTTTGGAAAACAGAGTGCTTATTATATAGGTACAATTATATTTTCTAATAATATAAACATCCCTGTCAACGCAGCAATGTTTAAAATACGTGACATGAAGCAGGCTCTGAAGGTGCTCGTTTCTTCCTGATGACTCTAACTTATATAAAGTGATATTTCTGTTTTCTGTTATCTAAAATAGTTAGGTAAGATACATCCCCCTCTAGGTGGGAACGGTTCACGATCAATTTAGACGGATGCTTTGCAGTTTCTGAGGGAAAATGCCTTATTTCGGTGGGACTCGATGGGACTATAGGTCTTTTCCACCCTTCGCGGTTGTATGCTATGGTTTCGGCAGTAGTCGGTACGTTCACTGAGGAGCTGGGGGCAGGAACACACAGCACAGCTGTCAGCGGGCAGGAGCCCCGCCGCCATCGCCCGCCTCCCCTCACGGCGGGGCCGAGGGGCGGGGCCTCGAGGGGGCGGGGCCTGGGCGACATGAGGGGCGGGGCCTGGGGCGTTGCCTTCCCTCCCCCGCCAGTGGGCGGGGCCGGGTATCCCCGCTGCCCGCCTCTGTCGTTCGGGGCGAGTCCATTGCATCCCGCGCGGGGGGAGCTCCGGAGCCGGAGCCGTCTGCCGGTCCGGTTCGGGGAAAGAGGGAGGAGCAGGGATAGCGCCTGTGGATCAGAAGCAGGCGCGGGCCGGCAGCAGCCGTGGTGGCTGAGCGGGCGGGGGGAGCCGCATAGTGGGGTCGGCTCTCCCCTCCCCCTTCTAACCCCCCTACGTCCCGGCGGGGGATGGTGTGTCCCGCAGCGCGCGCCTTGCTCGCGCGGTTCGGCGGCTCTGCGGGGGGAGGGGGACGGGAGAGACCCGGGCCCCGGCGGGTTTTGCACAGTGAGCGCGGGGAAATAGCGGGCGGGGGGCAGCGCCCGCTGCTGCCGTCCGGGACCATGTTGGCGGACGACGAGGAGGAGCTGAAAGTCCCGGAGGAGATGTTCAAAGACGTCAAGTTCTTCGTGGTGGGAGACATCGACCCCAAGGTACCGGGTCACCCCTTCTGATCGTTCCCGCCTTCCCCTTCATCTCCCCCCTCTCCCGGTGGCGGGGGGGGCACTGTGGAATCGTCCGGATACCACGCGCGGGCTCGAGGCTCGCGCCGCCTCACGGGGAAAGGGCGGGAGTGGGGGGGGGGGGGGGGGCGCCGGGGGGCGCGGGGGGGGGGGGGGGGGGGGGGGGGGAGGCGGCCGGCCCCGATCCCGGTCCAGATCCCGGCCCCGATCCCGGCCCCGATCCCGGCCCAGATCCCGGCCCAGATCCCGGCCCCGATCCCGGCCCCGATCCCGGCCGTGCCTGCGGGAAGCTCCGCCACCGCCGCCATGGGAGCCGCGGCCCCGCCGCGCAGGCCCCGCCGGAGCCGCCAAACGGAGGAGGAGCGGGCGGAGGGACTTCCTGTGCCGGGCCGGGCCGGGCGGGCAGCGGGGGCAGCGCCCGCCGCTCCTCCGACTCGAGCGCTCCGCAGGCCCGGCCCCTCCCTGTGCCCGGTTCCGTACGGGTACGCGGGGACAGCCGTGGGGAAGGCTCGGCACGGCGGGCAGGACTGGCTCTTCCCTCCCACACCGACCTTCCCGCCTTGGCGCGGCCCCGAGCACGGCCCTGGTTCCGCCCGGGGCGGTGCTGGGGTTATTTAGGCCAGGGGCTGCCCAGCCTTCTCGCCGTGCCCTGCGGCAGAGCCCTGGGTAATGCAGGTGGCCTTGCCGAAAATTATAGCCGTGGTGGGCGAAGGTGGCTGAAACAAAGTTTCTGTGGTGTGCCCAATTAGACAGGTGTTTGAAGTGCACCCTAAGGAGCTTGAGGATAGCAGCTTCCTGCGAGCAGGTTACTGCATGCTTCACACTGTAGTTACTCCCCACGCTCTGGTTTCTGCTGCGGTAAAGTCAGTTCAGCATTGAGTTTCTTTAGCCTGCTGTCCTGGCATTCACTGAGCCTCCTATGCCTGTAACTGACCTGGAGATACAGACACGGGCCAGTTGGATTTCGTTCCTCTTGTGCTAAAAGAAATCCAGTCGAGAAAGAATACGGCTAAAGATCAGGGTGCAAACTTATTTGGACAGGTCTCTAGATACAAAATTTATTTCTTTAAGCATTAGGTCTTTAGACATCAAATTTTTGATAGTGGCTTAGCGCTTAAATAGCAAATTCCTGTACTTACCAAAGAATTCTACAGCAGCAATGTTGGTATTATGTATGTGAGGATGAGTGGAAAAGCCCTGTAATGCTCCTGTACATGATTTGTCATAGAAGTGGTGTCCTTAAAGGCCTGTTCGTAGTTGTGCATTGACATGGGAGGACAATGAGCAGGGTTCCCATAGAGCAAGCAGACAAGCACTCTCTTACACTGGTATTCCTTCTCATGAGAAATTTTATTCTTCTTTGCAGTCAGAGTCATTGTCGTAGGGCTTTGATTTGCTCCAAATTCGGTGCATTGAATTTTCCTCTGCCTGGCTTTGGAGGCATAGCTGGGTCAGAGTGAGGTGGGCTGGGCTGAGCTGAGCTTGAGGCCAGCTCCTGGGAGAAGCCTCTGTACCGGCTTAAACCCAGCTGGCAACTAAGCACTAAACCCAGCTGCTCTCTCACTCCCACTCCTACACAGTGTAATGAGGAGGAGATTCAAAAATTAAACTTGTGAGTTGAGATATAAAACCAGTTTAATAGCGGAAAGCCAGGTAAGGTGCAATGGTAATAGCAAATAATATTGGTAAGAAAAAGGGAAAGAAAGAAAACCCCAAGCAAGGGATGTGCAAATACAATTGCTCACTGTCCACTGACTGATGGCAGATTTCATCCTGACCCCAGATCAGTCCTTCTTAAGGGTAACTCCCCCAATTTATATCCTGAAATATCTCTTTGGCAAGTTCGGGTCACCTGTCTAGGCTGTGCTCCCTCCCAGCCTTTTTGTACCTCCTTGCTGGCAGAGCATGAGACGTGAAAAAATAGTCCTTGACTTAGGATAAACAAAGCTTAGTAAAAACCAAAACATTGGTGTATTATCAACATTATAACCCTTCTGAATCCAAAACACAGAACTGTAGCAGCAGCTACTGAGAATAAATTAACTGTTATTTAATATACTGCTGAGACCAGGACACCCTCCTGTGGGGTCCTCTGTAGTACCCTGGGCCACCTGAGTATGAGGAGCATTTATCAGGTGTGTTTTGAGCCAAGACAGAAGGCAGGAATTGTAAATCAAACTCAAACAGTTTTTAGAGTGAAATTTGTCCCATTGCTGATATAAAAATTACAAATATATTTGGCGCTTTTTGTTACTTCATATACAAGTGGATGCCAGCTTGATTTTGCAAAGAATTTCCTCCTTCATCTTCTGGGGAGGAGCAGACTTTGATCAGCTTAAGTTTCTGAATGGTTTCACAGAAAACTAGTTACCATAATAAATATTAAAACAGGCCTAGCACAAGAGACTACACTAATCAAAACAAATCCAAGAGTAAGGAGAAAAAAAGGTAGTTTATTCAGGTGAATAACTGCATACCCACTGCCTATTAAAGCATGTGCAGCATAAATTGGAAGGGTAACAAAAGTCTGGAATTGTGTCAAGGTGTTCTTGGCAATGAGGGAGGATTAGGCTGGCTCTCCATTCCATTCCATTGGGTGCATTTTGCTCCTTCCTGAGGGTGATGAGTAGATGTCACCTACTCTTCTTTTAATAAATGCTCTTCCTGCTTTCTTCAAACATAAACCCCCAAGCCATCGTGGTTTGGAAACACCAGTTAACATCAATATTTTCTTCTGAAAGAGATAAAAGGTAATGCATTGCAGCACAAGGTCTTTGAACAGGATATTTGGGTTTTCGTTATCTTGTTTAATTTGGTTTTTTATGCCCACTGTCTTCTTAAGTTTGAACCATTCCTTCAGTTTCTTCCATCACAGATTTTAATGGGAGAGAACAAGATAAAATTTTTATTCCCCCCCCCCAGAAAAAGAAATTTCATTTAATGGGTATAAACCAATACTTAAAGTGTAGGATTTTTACAGTGTTCATATTACAGCTTTTCAGCATTCTGTTTTCTAGTTACAGGTATATGGTTGATATCAATGTGAGTTCTTTAATTGTGCCAATACAACTTTTCAGTCCAGGCACTACTTAATCTGAAAAAGTTGTGTATTCTGAGAGGAGTTTTGAAGTTGACATGAGCTAAATTAGGAAGAGTCTTTTTCATGACACATAAAATAATCAAATGCATTATTATGTATCATATTTACAGTGTTTTAAACTACTACATGAAATCAGTGTAACTTTTTCTATAAGCAGATGCTTTGCACAAGTTCTGTAATGCAGCATTGTTTTGATATAAAAAACCCCATACTTTTAGCACATTATTTATAGCTTCTTTCTGATACTGTCAGATTTGGGTTCTCAGTTTTCATGACGTTCACTCCTTTTTTTAGCCTTCCCCTAAATGAGCAGTTGAATGGGATTGTAACTCAGGGAGAGCTGTGTGAGACAGCAAGCTCATGTGCTGAGACTGTTGTTAAATACCTTCTGTTTTCAAAATGCTTTATTTGGATTTAGCTTCTCTCTTTGGAGTGATAGCATCCTGTGTTTCTTTATGATTAACTGGATTTCATGCAGGGAAGTGTGTCATGATTTAGGGGATTGGTGTGCAAAATGCAAACATTCACTCCTGTTTCTGGCAGTGGTGACAAGAACAGCAAGTTTGTGACCAATGTTCTTGGTTATTTTATTTTACTTTTGATAATACTCATCCATGGAGGAAAAAGCTTTGATTTTGGTTTTCTTAAATAGAGATTTAAAGTCAAGTACTTTAATCAGGAAGTGCCAAAATTGCCTGCTCAGCGAGTGGTGATTCTTCTATCCCTATTTTTCTGCTTGGCAGAAATTCTTTATAAAATAGTTTGATGCTGTGTTTTAGAGTGTCTCTTTTTCAGTGCTTCTTTGTCCTGGTGAGTGTACAGGGTAGGGAGTAATTGCTTCAGGACCAATTAATTAATTAATATTTTGTTTAATGAATGCATTGCCTTGCTCTCTGCTGTTCACTGTTGAGGGCAGAGCATCCTGTTTTGAAAGGAATGTCCCCAGCAGGTTTGCAGGGATAGGCATCTGTCCCTGGCAGGTTTTGAAAGATGAACATCACACCAGTTCTGTTCTAAATCATTATTTCTGAATAATAAAAGGGAAATGAAACAATGATCTGAAGTGGCATTTTGAACTCTTTTGTACCGTAACGTTTTAAAACATTTTTCTCTTCCTGCCCTCTACACCCCACCACCTTCTCTGTTACCTCTCGGTTCAAATGGAAGTCCCGGTTTTTGGGGCACAGGGCTGGATTTGTCACACAGATCTCTACAGCAAAGATGAGAGAATGCTGAACTTCTGAAGCAGCTTCTGCTGTTTGGGCCTTGCAAAACTGGGAATGAGGTGTGCTTTGGTAGTTGGGAGGGGTTTGGCATTCTCAGGATGGAGCAGGGGGAGTGAGGCACTTCAGTTCCAGCTCCTGAAGGTACTAATTTAGGGAGCATGAGTCCTGCTTGGTTTTTTTTTTTTTTTTCTTCCTTTCTTCTGTGTTTTGTAAAATCACAGTCCTTAGAATTCAATGGCTTATTTTAAAGTATATTCAAACACTTCCAGAAGTACCTTATGAAAACAAACTCTTAGAAGAGCTTTCTTTCCCTGCCTGAGGGAAAATTGTTTTAATATGTTCTTTGAGGAATACATATTTTGGAAAAACCTTGATATTTCCCCAATTCTTACTCCATCATCAATTATTTTGAAAAGTAGCTCCTTAGATGTAATGATGAAAATATAGAAGAGATGTAAATCTTTGGTAGTCAGGTTTTAAATGTGTTTGGCAACTTCAGGAAAAGTTCTGGTCACATGCAGGAGGACAAACCAAGAGAGGTCATTTCATTCATTCATTCATCCAGAATTAGCGTCTTCTTGCAGTAATGTTTTTCTCAAATAAAAGTTGCTAAAAATTGACTTCTCCCTGTTTTGGGTTTAGGTAATCCAACTTCTGAAAGCTGGGAAAGCAAAGGAAGTTTCATACAATGCACTGGCCTCACATATAATTTCAGAAGATGGAGACAATCCAGAAGTTGGAGAATCTCGAGAAGTTTTTGATCTCCCTGTGGTAAAGGTGAGTGACTCATCTATGATATTGTCAAAGTACTAGCACAGATGCTTCATTCTTAAAACAAAATATTCATCTTTGGATGATGACCAAATAAAACATGTATTTAAAAATCTATCTTAGTTTGAAAGACAGATGTCTGCTAGTGATGGCAGGAGCCTCCCTTTGGAATGGAGAATGTAAACCCTGTCCCTCCAAATTTAGTATAATTTTGGAATTAAGTGACTCTCAGGCAAAGATAACAGTTCTTTACTAGTGTGTAAAAGTCTAACCTCTAATCCCACAGGTCAAACCAAAAGTCCATCAAGTCTCGCTTCCTCTAGAGAGGAAAGCAACAATTATTATTTACATTAAAAGTGCGTGTGAAACTGACTCCAAGAACTCCAAACATCGAAGGCTAAGAGAGACATTCGGAAATCAGAGTGACACGGGTCCACCGACTGCAGGTGGTAGGGCCTCAGGGCTGAGCTCTGGTGGTGCTGGTGAATTGTCCCTCCCTGGCTGTCCCTCCTGTGCCAAGCAGCAGGGCCAGCCCCCCTGTCTTTTAACTGCCTCTCTTCTCTCAGCATTTCTGTCTCTCCAAGAATAAACTCTGGGTGAGAAAGTGTAGCCTGATGCCATACTCTTCTCCCAACATCAGCTACTTCTTTTGTCTTTCTGAAGTACCCATAAGTACCCATAAGTATCCAGTAATTACTTTCTGAACAATTTATGGGAAAAAATTCTATCAGAAAGAAACCCAACCCCCAATAAAATCTTAAATTTTTGTTACACAAACTTTTATCCTGACTTGCAGAATCCTGTTACAATTCTGTTTTCTGCTTCCTCTTGTTCCTCTGTATGTATCAATGATGTTGGTGTTTTTTAGTGTTCTTTGGGGTTTTTTTTCAGATCTTTCTTTCAGTCATCTGTGAGATGATGTCCTGTTAATTCTACTTTAGAAATACTTCTGAAGCTTCTGGCAGTGGAAAACCTCAATTTAGAATAAGCAGTAGATTGGGGAAGGGTTTTTTTAAAGACATATAATTGGCAAAGTGCAGAATGACTTTGTTGATTCTGCATATATGTACTGTGCTAATTATGGACTATAGGAACTTTTAGAAAATTAGGGGTTTTTTTTTCCCTCCTTATTTTAGTTTTTTAAGTGTGTTTTAGTCTGTTTTTTCTTGCTTACACTGGAATTACCAGTATTTCGTGACTACCTTCCAATAGTGAGTTATTTTTCAGTGAAAAATTATGGGCTTCATCTTTGAATATGTGAACTTGTCACTCTGAAAGTCATGAGAGAGATTGGAAGAAATAACACTAGAATTTCACTGCTGATACCTTTGGGTACATGATTTTGGGTTATTTTTTCCATGCAGGTACAGGTGGCAGTAGAGAATTTTGATAGGTTTTGTCACAAGAGTTCATCTGACAGTGTAGAACTGTGAATTAATTCTAAAAAATGAAAGATACTTCTTTTCTAGGGACCCTCATGGTTATATGGGTGTGCTGGTTAATTTTTAGTTCCTTTTTCTCAAGTGTTTTTTGGTGTAATTTAACTTTATAAACAAGGTAACTGCTGCCATTTTCATGAGAAGGAAAGACATCAGCATTGTAGAGAGTACTTCCTGCTTTCCAATGCCACTCAGATAATTTAATTTGCTTCATAACTGCCAACTCATTTGCCAGATGAGGGCAAATCTTTCCCTAATATCACTTGGCTTGACCTGAAAACATCACAGCATGATCTGTAATCAAGAAGATGAGACTAAGTATTAAAGGGATTGGAAGTAAGAGGCAAAAGTAGCTGGTTATAGGGAAAAAGGAAGATAAAAACTTAAGGGAGGAAAATATCCTTTTGTTTTTTCCCCTGAGGATTGAGAAGTTAAGTGTTTTTAGCTATTTTTTGTATTATGCCTTCTAAGGGAAGGAGAATAACAAGAACTGGGACACCATAAACATCATTGCCACAAGATATTCTTCTGTTTGTCTGTTGAGGAAAAGTAATTCCATACTGAATGTGATGTCACTCTTTGCCCATTCTTCCTTATCTTCTGCACTGGGACCAGTGCCCTACATCTCCTCCATTTGCTGCCACCTCCCTGTGTCCCTTTGAGCCCCTCTGTCCCAGAATCCTGTCAGGTGGGAGCCAGCACTGCTCAGCAGCCAGCATTTTTCTGTCTTTAGAAAACTCATTCTGTGCAAGGCTGTGGTTCTTCACTCCTTGGTGATGGGTGTAGGGTGGGATTATCTGAATTATTTTTTTTTTACATGCAAGAACTGCAAAAAGGGAGAGGATGAATAAATACTCTTAAGTGGCATGAGAGAAGGGAGTTGGTTGCTGCACAACCTTTGAGCTGTCTTTATGTGAACTCTTGCAAATAAATGAAAAGTCGTTTTTGCCCACTAAGTGCAAAGTCTGTGAAACACTTAGACTTCCAAAGCTGGGAAACATATATTAAAACTAGCTATAGAATGAACTTGGAAGGTAATTCATATTTTGTGCATATAGACCAAGGATTTTAATGTCTAGTAATTTTTGGTTTTTTCAGCCTTCTTGGGTGATCTTGTCTGTTCGTTGTGGAGCTCTTCTGCCGTATCCTTTTAAGTTCAAAATGCTGTAGAAAACGTGTTAAAATGGTTACCATTGGAGGAGTCAAATCTGTTTCAAATAGGTACTGCTTAAACTTCTAAAATGGTCTCTTGTGTTTTTCCTGCCAAGCCCAGAGTGCTTGGAGCTTCTTTGTCTTCAGTTTTCCTGTCCCTTTGCTTATTTTGTGTTTCATAGGCACTTAGAGGACAGCTGTTATCAAATGGAAAACCAGAGCTGGTAGGTGCAAGAAGCCAGGTGTTCATATTAGGAGTTCAGGCTTTAATGTGCTTCAGAGATTCAGAATTCCTGTTTTGTACCCAATAGTTTGAGGTGCATTCCTTTGCAGCTCGCTGTGTTTCTGTGCTGTGGTCTAGGCTAGTGATCTTGGTCATTTGTGTCTGGACTTAATAAATGTGTTTATTGTGCTTTCATCATCAGGATGGGTGTTTAATTGGTTATGTTACACATCTCTAAACCTTCTCCCTCCTCTGTCCATGAGGATTGTTCACAAAAAGAAAGCTTGGAATTAGCTACATTTTCAGGCTTAAGTAACCTAACATTTCATTATAGATGTTCCTTTACATGAAGAAGTTGCCCTATTAAAAAATCGGTCTTCCATCTGCAACCAGGGTTTTTTAAAAGGATACTCTAAGAGCTGATGTTACTGGATACCCAGAAGAGAAATAAACAGATGGAACAATGGAATGATGCAGTCCATAACTAAATTGTAGCTATAAATGTGGGAATGTAGCTCTCAATGGCTATTGCTCAGGAAGTCTTTATTGTGGGAACATTGGAGTGGCCAGATGAAAAGACCTGGTCTCAGTAGTGTCTTGTTCTTCAGATGCCTGGAAGAAGGAAGTTTTGTACACCTGTCAGCAATAAATGTGTCCTTGGACCTTTGACTTTCTAGCACTTCATGTCCTTAGAACATGGCGGGTTTAGGTTTTACTCTGAGCCTTATTGTGCTTACTAAAATGGGTTGTTAAAGCTTTACTTTGTTTTATCCTGTTTCAGTCTCTTTATGACTTCTAGTGCAGTGACATCTGGCCTTTCATTAGGGAGTTAGGTACTGCCATAATGAAAAAAATACAGTTCTTAATAGGAATAGCTTCATTTTTCCAGCTGATTGCTTTTGGACCCTGTTTAGGCAGAAGCTTGAGATTCTGCATTTTTCTCTTCAGTTTATGTTTTAATTTGGTGATGCTCAAAGTGGTCATTGAATTTCTGAAGAACCAAGTCCTAGACACATCTTGTGTCAGTTAGACATATAGATCTAATAAGAGCTGTAAGGATTTTATGTTGCCGTACCAATTCCGGTGTTTATTTGATGGGCATTTGCCTGTCAGTTGCTAGAGGTAAAGTTTAATATAGAAAGATTTAATACAATGTAAAAAGCACAGTAATTTTGTCTGTTTCTTAGTGAAAGTTGTTTTCACCAGAGGGAACTTAAGAAGGCAGAGTGTTCTCCTGTGCCCTGCTCACTGACTAACCTGCAGTGGAAGGCAAGTAGCCGAAAAATGAAGCTGGAAGCAGACTCAGTGAAGAAGGAAAAAGAGTTTCAGGTGTGAAAACCTTGGCTATAATGCTGTAAAGAGGGCTGGCAGTTTCTTTTGCAGCAAAAGCAAGAATGAGGAGGGTATATTTTTCAATGGTCTTGTAAAGATAAAAGAGAGTCAGAGCACTTGTGAGCTTTTGTTGATGGCAGGAAGAAAAGTGAATTTGTCTGTATTGTCTCTGTTTTGCTTTATTGTAGTGCTGCTTGTAACTTTTTAAAAAGAGTCTCTTTTGCTCCTGTTCTTTAGAGTATGCAAGCTCTGGGCAAACTGATGAATCTCTTAAAAGTTAAATACTGACTGTTTCTGCTTCATGTGCTTAGCAGTAGGTACTCAGCCAGGGAGTAGACACATGCACTTAGGAGAGATTCAGTACTGAAGTTTTACCTTGGATGAGATGGAGAACAATTTAAGATGTTCATCAGGCTTGAACTTCTTGGGCTATTCTGGGTTAAGGCTGCAATTTATTCTTAAGTTTTAAAGTGCTCTTGGCTTCGTCATCAGCTTGCTGTGTGCTGTCTCTTCTGGGACTCCAAACGTGAGTGTTACTGGTGCATCTGTCAACATCATGGGGGAAATAATTCTGTTTCATTTAAAAAATCTGAGTGTCTACGTGTGACACAATGCATACCTGTTTCTGTAGTTGTATTTTTCTGACAAGTGTGCATGGATCTTAAACAGAAGATATATGAAGGGCTGGAAAAGGGAGGGGGGGAAGTTGCAGAAGTCCCATGGTCTGTCTGTCTTTCCTAGCTCAGTTCTGGTTTAGAGCATTACCAGAATTGATCATAATATTGCAGGTGTCCTGATTCAGTTTGTACATCAGGTTTTTCTTGATGCATAAATTGTAATTGCAAATAGACAATGTGCTTTCAAAGATGAAAGTTTTTGAATGGTCACATACTTGGTATTATCTGAGAAGTACTGCATAGACAGTTTAATTTGCTTCCAATGTCCCTCAGGAAACTCACCTAATTATTTTGCATCCTTGACACCTGCTTTCCAGTGTAAATGGCTTTTCTCCAGAATCATGTCAGATCTTTTTTGGAGTCACTGCTTGTCTCTCTCAGGTAAGAAGTGAACCGTATTTCAATCTACTCCAGTGTCCATTAGATGTAAGATGTTTGCTTTTTTGAGGAGAGATACAACTTTTTCTGTTGTACTATGACTTTTTTTTGTCTTTGTTTTCTTGGTCTCTGTGCAGGTTGAAAATTACTCTGTAGTGGTTTTTCTTGTTGTGTGTCTTTGTCAACCTTTTTTTCTCTCTAACTTTCTTGCTGATTTGGTATTTAAAAGTGGTAGGTAATACATTAGCCAGCCTTGTAAATGGTGTGCTGTGGATTACTAGAATTCTTCCAGCTGAAGACAGCTGGGTGCACAGAACTAAAAGGCTTTTCTACCTTCCTTTTAGGTTTCATCTGAAGACCGAAGTACGCTGTGGGCTTTGATTACGTTTTATGGAGGGAATTGCCAGCTGAGCCTCAATAAGAAATGTACTCATTTGATTGTGCCTGAGCCAAAGGGGGTAAGAGTTTATTACACGTACAATTCTTCTTGTTGTAGCTCTCATTTGCTTTCAAATAGTCCAAAATTTTCCATCTGCCTGAAGTTAGAATTCTTAAGACTGTTAATGAACAACTAAATTCAGCAAAATTAGACATTGCAGTTATTCAGTTTGTACTTATTTTCTGCACGGCTTTAAGCCTGATTAATTCAAAAGATGTCCAATTTCACACTGGTATTTGAATTCCTGTTTAAATAAAGAATTTTATTCTTTGTCTTGTTTACCTTAGCCTAATTTTGATATGTCACAGTCATTAGTGATCGTGATTTATAAATCCACAGATATAGAATCAGTGAAGAAAAACAAAGGACAAAATTGAAATATTGAAGAATGAAGCATGGGCTTGCACTGGGAGAAGAGAAAGTGTGGTTATGGGAAAGGAATGCTTTTTCTTCTTTAAAACAGGAACTTTTGTAGGGCTGGGTTCTTTTTGGTGAACGTGTGTGTGTCAGTTATTTTTTTTATTTTTATTAAGTGCTTGATATTTCTTCTGTGGACTGTTTAGAAGGGTGTATTGGACACCATTCTAGTTGTCCCTTTCATCACAATAAAATATAATGCTTAGACAAAGCTTTATTACCTAAAATGTTGTTTGTAAGAGGCAATGAAATACATGAAGAATAGCTTACTTAAAACTGAAGCTTCAATAGCTTACTTAAAAGTTTAAATAATAAGTTTTTTAGAGCAAAGGATGTTGTCTTTAGCTTGCCAGTCAAGAAACTTAGAGGTTTTAGCATTCCCTGTCTGTGGGTACAAATATTTCAATGCACGCAATACTGAAGTGGAACAATTTTATGGGATTATTACTTTTCCAGTCCTGCTGCTCTGATACACTACAAAGGAAACTGCATCAGTTTATAGCAAGAACAATTCTGTCACTAGGAAAACTTACGTGATTGCTCTGACTAGACACAGGATTATAAAACAAGATTGTTAATAATTCTCACCAGAATGGAAGAAAAAAATCTTGTGTTGGCAACTAAACTTGATTTCACCTCCAATCGCTTTATTGTGTATGAATGACAGCTTCATTGTAGGAAATAACTCCAGAGAATCACTAAATTAATTTCCTCTGAATGTGCTTGTTGTTAATTTATGTTGTTTGACGTAAAAGAAAATACCAGCTCAATAATTTTTAGATATTAGGTCCTAAATGAATTTCAAATTTTCTAAAGGAAGTTCTTTTTCTTACTGTTTTGATGTATGGGGGGGGTCCATTAAAGAGGATATTTGAATAAATAGGATTCTGATTCTGTGTCTGTTCTGTTTATTGGGAAAGGAAATGGTGAAGCTTTAAGATTTAAGCTTTATTCCTGCTGAAATCCCTTTTTTCAGTGATCAGCTTTTAAATATTTGTCTCTATTATGAAATTCTGACTTTTTCCCAAAATGATTTTTCATAGTGGGTCTGGGGGTTTAACTTTTTCTTTTATAGTGGATAAAACATAAACTATATTTAGACTTGCCTTAATGTCCTGCTAAAATCCCATGCATTTTAGTATTGACTGTGGTGTTCCTCACTGCTGGGTTGGAATATTTTGGTGATCAGGTTAGAGAAGAATTTTTCAAGTGAAGACATTCATCTTCTGAAGTTGTGCCTTCTGAGTCCTTTATACAGTAAATGTGAAGAGGTTCTTTTTTTGTTTGTTTGTTTTAACCTTTTGTAACTTGTGGTTCTGCACGGTGTAAGTCCCATTGGATCTGGGCAAGATCACTCTCTGGTATTTAACAGCCTCCTTGTAATCTGCCTTTCCATGCTCTGGCCCTCATATCAAAGAACTTACTTGTGATTGTTTTGTCTTTAATTTTTTATTTTTTTTTTTTTCTCCCAGGAAAAATATGAATGTGCTTATAAACGGGACAGCATTAAAATTGTGACCCCAGACTGGGTACTGGATTCTATAGCTGATAAAAGTAAAAAAGAAGAGACTCCTTATCATCCTCGTTTAATTATATACGAGGAGGAAGAAGAGGAAGAGGAGGAAGAGGAGGAGGAAGTAGAAAATGAAGAACAAGATTCACAAAATGAGGCTAGTAGTGATGAAAAATTATCAAGCCCAGCATCTTCTCGAGAAGGATCACCTTTGGGTGATCAAGCTTTTTCACCAAAATCTACTACTGCTGATAAGGCAAAAGGGGAACTGATGTTCGATGATTCTTCCGATTCCTCTCCAGAAAAGCAGGAAAGGAATTTGAACTGGACACCGGCTGAAGTCCCACAGGCATCTGCAGCAAAGCGTAGGTTGCCTCAAGGGAAGGACTCCGGGTTGATTAATTTGTGTGCCAATGTCCCACCAGTGCCAGGTAACATTTTGCCTCCTGAGATGAGAGGCAACCTCATGGCTTCAGTACCAGGTGCCCAAAGTTCTGACCGCCAGGAAATGATGGCCACGTGGAGCCCAGCCGTGCGGACGTTAAGGAATATTACTAATAGTGCTGATATTCAGCAGATTAATAGACCATCAAATGTAGCACATGTAAGTGTTGGATTTTTAATTTATAAGCTATTGGACTTTTTCTTAGGAACTATAGTGTCCAAGAACTTCAGTTTCCTTTTGCTGTTCTTAAGATATCCAAAGTTAATACTTGCCCCTTATTACGTAAAATTGTGGCCAAATTCATAATTTCCCCATGATAAGTAACTTAATTTCTAGCAGAATGCATTTGGAAAAAACATTTGTAAGAGTAAAGCTATGTATAACTACAGCATGGTTTAGATTTTCAGTAAGGACTTCTTGGTAAGAGAGGGAAAAACATTAATTTAGAATTGTTTTGCTAGTTCAGGAAACCTGGTCTCCTCTCCTTCTGCCTTCTCAGTCAGTGCAAGGAATTACTTATGCCATAAATATATGAAATTGTGAAATTGATTTTTCCCACAGTAGGTTCAGTTCTATACTGCATTGTTCTGCTGGGCATCATTAGGTTTTTATATAGTATACATATTTTGATGGAGAAGTCCTAACTTATACTTTCATATGCCACTTGTGTAGTTGAAATAATTGCAACTCTTGTGTTGAATGTATTTCTACAAGAAAATAAAAAGCAAGTGAGCATGCTGCACTGCAGCATTGAAATTCTTAGATGTTTGTGGGAAGGGAGCATGAGTAAAGTAGGTGCTGGTAAATGTTAGACATATCTTTTATTTAAATAATTGCATTGCTGCCTTTCTTCTAATGTTCATCTGATGGTAAAACTTTGAAAGGTGCCTGAGTAGTACAGAGGTTTTCAGCCAGTACTTAAACACAGAATGTGGAGTCACTCAGAAATGCTCGTCCTGTGCTGTTTATACAACATCTGAATACGAAATGGAAGTACAGGCTTTATTTTAAATCTGAGTCTTAGATTCCTCTTCTCAGTGCCTTGAATTGTTAAAGGGCTGAGACTTGTGGGCAAGACCTGAGCAGAACTGCCAACCATTTGCTCAGTTGGCCAGCATGGGTAAGTTTGCCACCACATCCTCTCCAGCCCAGTCACTGTGCTGTCAAATATGCATCAGTGGTGTCCCTGTGGAAGTGTTTCTCTGTCAGCAATATTTGCAGAGCTACAGTGCACTGGTGGTTATATGCTTTGGCTTGTCTCTATGCACCCAAAGTCTGCTGGAGGAGAGGCTGGATTGTGGTGTGCAAGGGCTGTACCAAGAACCCTCTCAGGCTGCTGGGCCAGCTCCAGCATGTGCAGAAAGGCTTTGCATCCTAGAATTGTGAGTCTGCTTCCTAGAGGGAGGAATACCTCTTCTGCCTTTTCCCCCCTATAACTTCTCTTTTACTTTGTGCCCTGAATGATGAGTGCAAGTGTTGGTGAACATTCTTGGAAAGTTGATGTTTAGTTTGAACCTCAGATTTCTGCCAGGTAGCAAAGATCTGTCCATCATCAGGTGTTTGGAAATGCATAGTTACTTTCCGACTATAGCCCTAGAATGCTTTTGAAAGTTTTATCCTTTTAATTTGAAATACGTGTCTTGAAGCTTCTGTAATTTTGGCTTTTGGTACTTGTTGTGGAGAGTAGCTCCTCGCACTGAGCCACAGAAACATTTTTGGTGTGTGTCACTTTTAGTTATTGAATGTTTCTACTGTGGTGCTGCCGAGACATGAGTGATGGGAGATGCTTTGATAATCATCACTGCACATGTGTGTGATACCAGCCACATCAGAATTATTTAGGTGACACCTGAGATGTTTTGATGTGCATTGTGAAAACACTTGAGCCACCTCTGATGGAGAGTTGATGGATGTTTGGTTGAGAGGATACAGTAATTGGCTTTGTGCTCTAGTGATGGGCTTTGATTCCTCTCTCTCACGCAAACATCGCTGAAGGTGACACTGTGCTTGTTGAAGTAGTGAGGGTGAAGGAAACAAGCTTTGCAGGATTCATCAAAGCTGATTTCATGTTTAAAAGACTTGATGAATGGCAAGTCTAAAATTTCCTAGTGCTCCTTCTCATTTCTAATAGGTAGTTTATATTAAAATATTTTAATAAATATGTAGAACTCATCCTAATCTATTAGAACTTTGCCTAATTTTCCCTTTTCTGATGCATAAAAATTTCTTCCTAACTTGTGTCTGCTTAGTGTGAAATGATTTTTCTTTTAACACTAAGTCATACTTTTAAAAATAAAATTAAAATCCAGATTACTTCAACACTATATATAAACCTAAAATGTAGTATTCTTCAGTAGGGAGGTTAGGTTGTTTTGGTTTTTTTTCCCCAAGAAACCCTTAGTGCTCAGCAGATCAATGTTTTTCTGCTTTTTGGTATTCAGATTAAAAAACAAGCTACATATTCCTGAATTGGTTCAAAAGAGAAAAAGATTCCCATGTTTCAAACAGCACTAAATAATGAAGGCATCATTAGCAATTTTTAAGTGAAAATAGAACTATGGAACTAAGCTCTGAATTTAATGGGCCAGTGGGATTTTAAAATTAATATTGCAGTTGATCAGTGTAATTATTAATATAGTGTTAATAGTCGTAATGATGTTGGAAAAATTATTAATAATACAGGGATGTGCTTTAATCTTAAATTTAACTAAAATGTGCATTGCTGTTTATTAGGAGTCACATGCAGCTCCACACTATTCTTTGTGTAAGGCCTGTCTTTGCATTTTGCTCTTAGGCAATTAAAGATTTTTGTTTAGCTCACAAGGTATTTAGATGTAGGCTTCTTTTCTTTTAGGAATTGTATTTTCCCAGTAGTTCTTTAAATATTTTTAAAACCAAATGACAACCAAAAGGTCACAAAAATAATCTTTGTTTTCTAGATATTACAATCACTTTCAGCACCTACAAAAAGTTTAGAACAACAAGTAAATCATAGCCAACAGGGACATCCAAATGTGGTGCTGTTTAGTCAAGTGAAACTAACACCAGAGACACATTTATTGCAGCAGTCACATCAAGCACAGCAGCAACAGCACCATCCTCTTTTACACCTTCAACCTCAGCAACTTATGCAGCTCCAGCAGCAGCAGCAGCAGCAGCAGCAACCCCAGATCTCCCAGCAGTCTTTCCAACAGCAGCAGCCTCACCAGTTTCCCCAGCAGCAGCAGCAGCAGCAAGTCCATCAGCAGCACCAGTTCTCCCAGCAGCAGCTCCAGTTCCCGCAGCAGCCGCTCCACGCGCAGCAGCAGCAGCAGCTGCACCGCCCTCCGCAGCCGCTCCAGTTCCAGCAGCAGCATGTGCTGCAACAGCAGCTGCAACAGCTGCAGCAGCAACAGCAACAGCTGCAACAACTGCAACAGCAGAACCTGCAACAGCAACAGCTGCAACATCAGCAGCAGCAACTGCAGCAGCAGCAACTGCAGCAGCAGCACTTACAGCGACTGCACCAGCAGCATCAGCAGCAGCAAATGCAGAATCAGGCAGCGCAGCACTTAACTCAGACACCTCAAGCACTACAGCTTCCAGTTGCAGCCCAGCAACCACAACACCACCAGCAGCAACTGCAGCAGCAGCCGCTTTTTGGGCACGATCCAGCAGTGGAGAGTTAGTAATTATTGCCTTCTGATCCTGGAAAAAAGTAGATAATGACATGAAGTGGGGTGGAACGTCAAAAAGTAATGCTGTGTTTAAAGGATGGGATTGTAAGAAATGCCACTCATGGCTCAGAGCTGGTTTTCCTGATCTTTAGGCAAATACTTAAATAATAGCTAATGATGATCCAGCAATCTGAAAAGCATGGGAGTGCTGAGAACATTCTCTTTTTAGATATACACTTGATACCACAAGCAGTCAACCTCTGCTTTCAGAACAGTGTTAGCAATGCATAGAGCAATTGTTTTAATTTTTATTTTCCTTTGGAAGAGGGGGAAAGGGAAGTGTTTGAACAGTATGAAAACTGGAAGGACAGCTACAATTTTGGAAATAGCAGTAAATTACTGAAGATTCAGTATCAGAAAGTTGTCATACCTTGCTTTGAGTTCTAGTGGAACTGAAAGTTTTTTGATTGTTTTGGCTGTTCATAGCTGTCTTCGTAAAGACTGGAGTTGTCTTATGTTTTCCTTTTGGTGACCCTTCCTTTTTCTCTTTAACCCCTCTTCATGCAGAAAAAAAACTACCCTTAACAAAATCAGACTCTGGGCTGAGCTGTGCCTTAAAGGCTTTCAGCTTTGAAACTTTTGGATCCCATTTTTTCCTTTGGATTCCATTTTTTCAGTTTATAGTCTGGTAATAGGAAGAGGTCAGTGTAGCAAATGTGTTCTGAGATGAACTCTTCAGATTTTAAGTATTTAATTGCTTGTTTTTTATGTGCCAAACTATTTCAGTTCCAGAAGAGTATTTCCTACTGGGCTGTGTCTTTGCAATTGCTGATTACCCAGAGCAGATGTCTGACAAGCAGCTGTTAGCAACCTGGAAACGGGTAAGATTCTGCAGCATTTCTAAAAATCTATAATATAATGTCATAGTCCCTAAATTCTTAAAGAATACATTGGAACTACTTCAGTTCACTTTCCTTTAGGCATCCTTCTGTGTAATTCTTCTGTTACAACCTAAAAAAAAAAAAAAAAAAAATTATTCAACTGCTGCTGCCCAGAAAAAGGAATAGAAATATTTTAGGTGTGCAGCCTGGTTGAATTAAGTCATCAGTCAGAACGTGAGCTAAATAAGTTGCAAGCTTAACTATTTCCGAGTTATTTATGCTTTTAATCAGGCATCTGTAGTACAGCAAATGTAATATAGCATCGCTGTCTATCTTTAGCTTGATTGTATAAAAACATTCTTTTTTGCGTATAATTTTGGCATTTAGTAGCCTGTGAGGTATCCACCTGAGTGAATAAGATGGAAGAATAGAGTGTTTCTATTTTTTTGCCAACTTCTATTTTTCAGAAAAATCTGATTGTATCCTTTCCTAAGTAAGAGGACTTTGATGTTCTTCAGAAACTTCTGATGGATTTTATAGTTGAATTTTCCCTACAATTTTGCATAATCAAGTAAGCTGTTGACATTTTTAACAGCACTTGTGTTTATTGCTCAGATATAATTGAATAGTTCATGAAAAATTGTTTAATAGTTATACTGCAAAAAATAGAAAAACATGAGAAGGGTTATTTTGGTTTTTATATCTTTATTTTGATTTTTTTTCTATTTCTTCTAAAAAATAGACTTTTTGTTCAGTGAAAAACTGCATATTTAATTTTAGTTATTGTTTTCAAAATTGTTCTAAAGCTAGATAAGAAACCTGGTTTTGGGGGGTAACACTTCAGTGAAGTGATGTTAATGGTGGCAGTGTCCTAAAGGGTGGACTTTCATTTCAGACTTTTTGTTTCTTAGTGTAATGTAAAAATGGTTATATCCTAGAAGTTTTGGGTTTGCTCTCTTACCAGATCATCCAAGCACATGGTGGGACAGTGGACCCTACCCTCACGAGCAGATGCACTCACCTTCTCTGTGAAAGCCAAGTCAGTAACATGTATGCTCAGGTAAGCCAGCTGGGAACCCACACTGGTGCATGCTTTCATTTTATCTCTGGGAAGGCAGGGCTTTGCACTGTGTGCTTCATTCTTAGATAGCAAATAGAAAGTTTCTCATTATGTGGTTTTTTATGGTCTGTCTATTTTTGGGGCACAAACTTTCATAGTGCATGTAAGTAGACTTGTTCCAGAGAGCACTAAGGAAAATGCTATGAGAAAGAGGAGTCTAAGAAGTAGAGAAAAATTATTAAAATCAAAGATTTGATTTGTAGAAAAAATGTAAAATAAAATAAACATATATTTTGGGTTTTAAAAGCTGTTTGTGTCTGTATTCCTAGGCTTTAAGAGAAAGGAAGAGATGTATTACAGCACACTGGCTGAATGCAATCTTGAAGAAGAAGAAGATGGTCCCACCTCATCGAGCCCTTCATTTTCCTGTGGCATTTCCACCAGGAGGAAAGCCATGCTCTCAACATGTAAGAAGGAGCAGCTTACTTCAAAATAATGCTTGCTTCATTACTTCTGCATTGTATGAGCAGTATTAACACAGAGCTAGAAAGTGCTTACTCAGAGCAAAATACACATTTCTTGTGCCTTGGAAGAAAAGCTTCTGCTAATCTTAAGGTGCTGTGTTAATGTGGTGCTGCTGCCAAGTGTTTCTCAGTGCTTTGCAAGTTCTTCCTGAGTTCAGAGTGGTGAGGAGTAACACCTGCCTTTGTTACTCTCTCAGACACTCAGGTGCAGAGATTGCCTGAATAGCAGCAATCCATGCTTTATTACAGTTTATAGCAGCAGAGCAACAGCACATCTAGCAGCATGTGCTTCCTTACCATAACCCAGGATTCTGAGAGGCTCTTTGAGGGTTTTTCTTAGTCAGTGCTTATAAAATACCTAAAAAGGAAGCCTGTGCTGCTCATCAAAGGATAGGAGGTCACGGTTCCATTGTCTGTGCAATGAGGAGCTGTGGAAGGGAATTTTTGTGGTATTGGAAAACTTCAGTTCATTCAGAGGCATCTTGGAATGTACTGTGCTGTATCAACCAAGATGCCAAAGTATGTCTTGGCATTGGATTTCTTTGTGGTGGATGCAGACATATGGGATGATGGCCTTGCTAATAGCCTGTCCTGATGGACATAAAAAGAAAAAAAGACAGTGTTGGGAAAATCAGAGTATGACATGCACGTATACTCAGTGGTTACTAGTAAATGTAATATGCAAAGTAATAAACAGAGCTTTAAACAACAGTACTGTTACCTTTCCCTGAAGAAAAGGTGAGAATGGCAAAACCAAAAACCTGTCAGGATTAAAGATAATAATGGAAGATGTGGAATTACAGTTGACCACTTATCATCAACTGGCACAGTTTATTTGGCTTCATGGCAGAATAGAGGTCAGTTTTCAGATTTTGAGTAGAGCAAGTAAGTGTAAGCATTTTTTTGTGTGTGCCTCTATGTAAATTAACAGCAGAAGGAAGATGGCAGACCTGTGAGAAGCAAATTAGCCCTAAGCTCTTTCATAATAATGCTGTGGTCTCTGTAAATAAGAAAAAGCTGACCAGAAGAATGCAAATGATTCTTCCTGGGTGAGAGCTACTGCTAGAAATCTGAAATTTTTATGTATAAACAAATTACTTTTAAATTGTACTCTTTATATCCTACAAACCACGCTTTAATTAAGTGCTTGTACACCATGCTGTGCATTTCATTGTAATGTAAGAAGGTAGTCATGGAAAAATATTTTTAATGGGAGCGTTTTGGAAGTGCCATCGATGTTCAGTTATTTATAACTGTGTCGTTCTGTCTGCAGATAATCTCTGTGACAGGATTTGTTGATAGTGACAGAGATGACCTCAAGCTCATGGCCTACCTAGCAGGTGCCAAATACACGGGCTACCTGTGTCGCAGCAATACAGTTCTCATCTGTAAAGAGTAAGTGCTGCACTCCACAGTCCTTGCTTTCTTGCTTTTTATACAGAGGCCAGGTAGTACCTCTCTGAATGTGAGGTGCTACATATGGCTCATAACAAGAGTGTTAATTGTAATCAGCTCTGCAGTTTGATAACAATAAACTTAATGATGTTGTTTCTTGAACTGAATTACAGCACATATTAAGTGGTAAATTTGGCCTTCAACACCTGCAAAACAAAAGTAATTTAAACTTTCCTGTTCTATAATATTCTTAAGTAGATACTGACTCGTAGATCAACCATAAATAAAATATGGTTTTTTAATAATTGTTCTAAAACGTTGGAGGGGGAAAAATTAAAATCCAAGTCTAAAGATTCCATTTACAGCAGAAATTCCCCCCTGATTGGCTTGTTCTAACATGTAGAACAAAAGCATTTTTCAGAGTATCTCCTCTGTAACAGTTCAAACAAACAACAGAGCAATAAAGAAATACCAATATTTTAGTTTTTATTATTAGAAATTGCTATTTTTACCGTTTATTTTGCAATACAAATAATAATTTTTTCCTGTGCCCCCCAAGGGCCAGCGGGTTGAAGTATGAGAAAGCCAAGGAGTGGCGGATCCCGTGCGTGAACGCGCAGTGGCTCTGTGACATCCTGCTGGGCAACTTCGAGGCGCTGCGGCAGATCCAGCACAGCCGCTACACCGTGTTCAACCTCCAGGACCCGCTGTCCCCCAGCCAGCACCTCGTGCTGAACCTGCTGGGTAAGAGGCACAAACCAAACCCCTCTGGTCTGCAGCCTTTTTATGTGCCTGTGTCATCAGTAGGAGCGCGTTTCCTCTGGTATAATTAACTTGGCAGTGGTGTCATTTTTGTTCTCTTCTCCGTTCCCTAGATGCTTGGAGAGTCCCATTAAAGGTGTCACCAGAACTTCTAATGGTATGTTGAATTATTGTATATATACAGCTGCTTTGATAAGATCACTCCTTGCCTATCCTGAAGCTCCTGGTTGTACATTTTGCTAATGTTCTATTTTATTTTGAGGAATCTGCGAAATAGTCTTTTGCAGAATTAAGGAATTTTAGTGGGATACACAGAATGAAGTTGCTGTTGACAACACCTTGGGCTAGATGTTTCACTCTTCAATTTCTACAACAGAACTTTAGAAAGGCCTTAGACGTTTTTAAATCAGTACCTAACACTCTGCAAACGAGACCACAATAGGGTTTTTAAGACAGAACATCCAAAATCAGTAAGAATTTTGTTAGAATATTGACTGACTTTTAAGTATGATACATAATGTAAGTTAAGAGTGGAACTACTTCATATCATCTCTCTGATATATGCTAAGAACTAAAACCATGGGCCTATATACCATGTGTTTTAGAGTATAAAAATTTACCATGCATTTAAAAGTGTAGTTGATAGCCCTGAAGTGTCAGCAGGAATGAACAGTGAAAAATTGTACCCTGAAAAACATACAAGTAAATTTTTGTCATAAAGAGTATTCTGTGAACTCTGCAAAACATGAATAAGCTGCAGTTTCCATGTCAGCTCTTACACCTATCTCATATTTTTGTATTGTAAGTTTTCTTCCTATTTCAGATGTATACTTGATAATTTTTCACGGTTTGTTTTGATGTAGGTAAATTTGTACTGCAGATGACTCTTGGGTAACATTTTATATTGCACAAAAAAAAAAGAGGCTTTGCCACACCTCTTGTATTTGGATACTTGTATGAGTCACTTTGTTAACTCTTCAGAAAAGTGGTGTGTAGTAATTCTCAAAATGTAATTTGTAGCAGTGTTTTAAATGGGAATTCAGGGAACTGTCTGTGCCTTGGATGCTTTTCAGCTCTAGAAATAGGCACTACTGTTTTCCTGACAGTAAGTTTGAAACATTCTTCTTACAGACCCTTGTGGATTTGTTTCATGGGCCTGTAGGAAACTTGCATTTAGAAAACTAAACACTTTTAAAAAATTCATGGTCTTCATATTTTCCTAAAGAAGGAAAATATTCTGTTACAAAATAAAAAAAGTCCTTGAGCAGATTCAGTATGCAGTATTAATATTTAAAATAGCTTTTAACTAACTCAGTTTTGGTTTTGTTACCCCCACCTTTTGTATCTGCATTACAGTTGAGCTCATCCTAAAACCAGATAAGTTTTTTGTGTTGGTCAGTCACCCCAGATTTTTGTCCATATTTTGTCTTGTGTAGCAAATGGAGACCTCAGGGCTTCGGTGGGTAATTTAGTACCTTCTGTATTTATATGGGGGCCCTTCTTGCCCATGTGAAGTGGGAATTTTGTGATTTAGATTGAAAGGGGCTTCTGGAGACAATCTAGTCTAGCTGCCCTCCAGTTGCCACACAGGAATATGGTTTGGTAATAGAAAATGCTGGGCATGTGGAAGTGTCAGGGAAGACAAGGTACTTCACTGCCTTCACAATAGGCATTTCTATTTGTCTTGGGATTTGGGGTCCTCTTCTGAGGACAGGTGCCTTGTCAGATGCTGTTGATGCCATCTACCTCTTGCATTTTCATAGCTGGAATGTCTATCAAAATGTGAATATGTGCACTTTTCTTTCCAGCTGCTCATATATGGGCTGTCTAGCATAAAAATGCCTGGTCTGAGAGCAGGGAACAAACCCCCTGTGGCTTGTTCTCCCAAAGGAACATTCTCACAGCAAGGCTGGGACAATGCTGCCTGTCTTTCTGGTCATGTTCCTTAAATTTCAGATATCAATTTGAAGGTTAAAAAGAAATAGATGTCACACACCCTGAACCTGGAAACTGTGGTTTCAAGTTACTCAGACCAAGGAGAGCCTAAAGCTACATTTAATCACCCCTGGACACATGCTCTAGAGGCAGATCTGGTACTGGGGAGGTGTCACTTTCCATCTAGCTTCTCTTTGTGTAGTTAGGGAACTTGAGTTTAAAGCAATATTTTCTGGGATATCACCATTCCATGACATTTAGCACCAGGAAGAATATTGTGGTCTTCATGTATTTAACAAATGGGCAGGCTTTTCAGTCTCTTTCTCATTTAATTCATTGGCTTTTCCATTGATAATTAGCAGTGTTATTTAAAGCAAAAAAGTCCCACAATATTTTATTTGATGTTCACTTTCAGGGTTACATAATTTTGTGGAGAAGCTTTGGCTGATGCTCAGCTTTGCTCTTAGGTTTGTTGTGTAAGTAGTAGGTGCCCCATGTATTCAGGAGCATGTGATTTTCATTTGTGAGTAATTCAGGATAGAAGTTGATTTCCCTGCTTAATTCAGATCTAAACATATAACTGGTTTGATTTCAGGGTGTGAGGTTGCCTTTGAAACCAAAGCAAAATGAATCCAGTCTTCAGCCGTCTTCCAAAAGAGCAAGGTAAGAACAGGGAGCAGTCAGTGCCCAGAGTCTTTAACTGTCTGTTCCTTAGAAGTGTCAGCTGCCCATCAGCCTGCACCATCCTGTGCCCTGCTCACTGAAATAACTGCCAGTGGGGTTTGGATGTTGCCAGTTATTCAGTTGGCAGGAATAAAACCAGCACTAAGAGAGTGAAGTAGTAAGAGGGTTGGGAGAGTGCAGAAAGAGGAGAATGTCTCGTGTTCTCTGTGTGGTGATTTTTTTCTTCAGAATAAGTTATGCCCAGTTTGCACTCATCTGGGTCATTCCATTGGTGAAACTTGAAGAAGTGTATATGTCTAATTTCAGAATTACAGTTCTACAGCCTTGGGCCCATCACATTCTGCTGTGTTTTCTGTATTCTGTAGGATTGAAGACTTGCCACCACCTACTAAGAAACTCACGCCTGAGCTGACACCAATGGTGCTCTTCACAGGATTTGAACCTATGCAAGTGCAACAGTACATTAAGGTGACTTTCTGACTTACCTCTTGTGAACTACATTGAAACATCTGACAGATTCTTTATGGATGTTGAATTTTTGCAAAGACTTGATTAGCATATATCTGGTGTATAAAACCCAGTACTTATTGGCCCTGAGGTTAGAGTAGGTTTATGTGAAATGAGTTGTATTTGGTAGCTGTTCTCCCTTAGTTAACTACTTTACACTACTGTGCTACTTGCTTTTTCTTTCTGTAGGACTGCTTTAAAAAGCAAGAAAGCCCTTTCCACTTTTGTTTTTAAATAAGCAATGTTCATGACCAAATTTAGATGAGGAAAAACAGTGATGGTTGTACTGGATAAGACCCAGGATTCTTCTAGTGAAGCTGCTGACTGTAGTCAGCAGCTTCAAATGCTTCAAAGATAGCTGATGACAAAGTTTATGGCAGGTGTGAGATAAATTCCTATGGAGATTTTGTTCTGTTCCCTAATAAAGCTGTACTAAAACTTAACTCCAAGTAATTTATAACATTCAAATTATGAGAAGTAAATGAGGCCTAATTTGAGTCCACTGCACTTCTTAGAAATATGATCTTTGGTGTCCTCAAAAATATAAAATATTTTCTTTATTAAGCCTATACTTGTTTTTTAAGTGGTCCAGCTTTGGAGGTTTTATTTTTCCATTGCAATGTATGCATTTGAAGCTTGATATTAAGTATTTTGGGACATAAAATGTTTTACAGTGTATTCCATAAAGTTCCAATATGAACTTCTCATTTTCTGTCATGTTGGTACCAGGTTAATTATATAGACAATCTATTTTGGTAGCAACTATGGCTCATAAATTTAAAAAATCAGCTTCAGCCTCAGAGCTTGTGATGGGGAATGTAAACCTGGCAGTACTGATGCTGCCAAAACTCTGCAGGGGCTGGGTACTCCTGGTATTGAGATGGAGGGGTAAATCTTTGTACCTCTGTGGCCAAAGGGTCCCTTCCACATCAGAATGGAAGTACTGCAAGGTCTGCACTCGCAGGTAGAAAGAAGTGCTTGAGGTGAACACAGAAAAACAGCCTTTGCCTTTCAGAGGGGTAAATACTGTTCAGAGGGTGTTTATTAGGGAGGAAGTAAATAGTGGAGAGGTTCAGTGCTATTGAATAATCCTGTCATGGGTCACCTTTATGCAAACCATCAGAGCATGATAAAGAAGAGCTAAAAGCACTGTCCCTGTCTGTGCTACGTGCTCATCATTATCACAGCAGTAGAGTGCACAGGGCTATCAGAGACCTCTTAGCCTTCTAACCTAACCCTTAAGCTTTCCTGCTTTGGTACTCTCAAGCATTCATGTAATAAAATCCCCCTAGTCTGTTAAATATTTATGCTTATAGATATTGGTGTGGGTTTTATTTGTTTGTCTTAATCAGAAATCCAGGGTGTGCAGTTACTAAAGCTGCCCAAATATTTTTTCATCCTTACCATTTTTATGAGGGGAGCACTCTTTAACACCTTTGTTAAGCTGATGTGCCTCACCAGTTAATTCATTGTGTTACTCATTCCTTCAGATAATGACTGGCTTAATTGATAGCAACTGTGAGGAGCTAGTTTGAGATTGGTTGCTTAAACCAAGGAGAAGTGAATAATTGCTCAGTATCAAAAATGCACGTAGAATATGTGGTTTTCATGAGATGCTTTTCTCTTTAAAGAAAAGCCTAGCAAAATTAAGTTTTCAGTAGCTACAGTGTGTACTGCGCCTTCCCTAGAAAAGAGCAAAATTATTATGTGTTCTTATTATTGCTTAGTTAAAACTTAATTTCCTGTTTCACTGAAAAATACTTTAATTTGTATCTTACAGTTAGTTCCCTGCTTAAAAAAGCACAACCCAAAATCAAAAAATTGCAAAAGTGGGAAATAGTTTTCAGTCTTGCCAGGTGATACATCTGGGAATACCTGGATTTTCAGTGGTTGTAAATTCTGTCAAAATTAATCAGCCTGAGTAAATGAATCACTGTAACACAGAAATCTACATTTACTATTTCATTAGGAGCTTAGCTTTATTTGACATGATGATGGGATATTTCATTTCTTTTTTTCCTCCATTTTTTAAACTACTATTCCATTCTGATTTGTGTTTTGTACAACTTACAGAAACTGTATATCCTTGGAGGTGAAGTAGCAGACTCTGCCCAGAAATGTACCCATCTAATTGCCAGTAAAGTGACCCGAACTGTCAAGTTCCTGACAGCAATTTCTGTAGTCAAGCACATAGTAACTCCAGAGTGGTTAGAAGAGTGTTTCAAATGCCAGAAATTTATTGGTAAGTTAAATTAGTATCAATTCCTGTTGTAAAATAAAGGTTCATTGGCAAGCATATTTAAATACTCTTTGTTGTTTTGTCTTCTGACTTCAGTGTTTCTTACTAGTTTGCTGAAGAGTTCAGCTTTTGAAAGCAGAACTTTTAATTCCACAGCAAGTCTGATTGTCATCGTTCACACCTCTTGAAGAATAATTTGCAAAGTTTTTAAGTAGTGGTACTAGCAGCTAGTTTGTATTCCACTTGAGTTATAGAAGGTTGTGTTAATATGGTTAAGCAAAGCTGTCACAAGAATTATTTGTTTGTTTGGTTTTTTTTTAAATCAGGTTCTGTTTCAGCAGAACATTTTGTTTCATTTAGTTTTCATTTGTTCTAGTAGAGTTTCTTCCCCTTAAAGAAAATCACACTTGAAGAATTTAGTTTAGGGTGATTAAATAATATTGTTAAGTATTGTATTTCTTTCTTGTGTAGCTGTTTTGTAGATTTTTACCTGTGGCTGCATTATTATTTAATTCACTCTTTCTGAAAGGGTGATTATTTAGTTTATGATTGTTTTGTGCTTTTTAGATAATTTGTTTGTAAGAAGAAAATGTAAAACATCGCTGGTTAACCACCATAAAGACTTGAATCTATGGGTAATTAACTAATAGACCAGCAAACATTTTTGTAAATCTCAAGAAGGCAATTTGCTTACTTCAGCATCAGTGAACTGCAAAACTGATTAATTTGAAAACTCTTAGAAGATGAAGAAAGTTGGGGGATTTAGGATGGCTGTTGTGATCTAGTACTTGATGTACTTTACTTATTTACTGAAATTAGGTTGATTTGTAGCTATTGAGCTGGTTCCAGTTTTGTACCTGCCATAATGATGGAAAATATGGCAGTTGTTTACAAAAATTGTCTTAATTGTTTCTTTTGTCTTTTGGAAGAGTATTAATACTGTCTCTTGCAAGTTGTAAGAATTGTCCTTGGAAAGGCCAGTTTGTTCTCTGTATAATTTTTTTGCTTTGATATTTTGACTTAAGGGTTTTGGATTAAATTGGATTTAGAAATGTGTTTGACATAGCTTTTGTGGAAAGATAAAGACTGAAATTCCATCCCTAATAAAAAACGAAAAATTGGGTGAATAGCAGGACAAATGAAATAGATGAAAAGTTCTTTCTGTTAAGAGTGTGTGAGGACTTGAAGACAGTTTCTGGGCTCCCATAGGTGGTCACAGTAATTTGAATTTAAACTTACTCCTTCTGCTTGATCATTCTCCTTTGCAGAGAATCAAAAAATAAAAATTTACAAGTATCTCCAGTAAGTTAGGAAAAGGGACTTGATAGGATAGCAACACGGTTTAATTCTCAAAGCATTTGGCAGTCATCTTTGTAAGAAGCCTAATTGAAGAGTTTTAATTGCTTTAAATTTTAATCATGTTAAATTCTAGTAGGTGTCTGCCATTCAGAGCCACTCTGCCACCAAGATATTCTGCTTAGATTCCATCCTGGGCCATGGGGTTGTGTTTTGTGTGCCACATCATCAATCTTTCTTTTTCAGATGAGCAGAACTTTGTGCTCAGAGATGCTGAAGCTGAGGTGCTTTTCTGCTTTAGTTTAGAGGAGTCTCTAAAGAGAGCACAAGTAGCTCCACTGTTCAAGGTATGCAGTTTACCATAGCATTTAAATACTTGGGAGTGTTTTAACCTGATTTTTTCAGCATTGGGACCACAGGTTTTATGGCTGAAAACAGTAGGGCAGGCTGGCATATAACATGAAACATTTGTTGAAAATTGTAATTTTGACTTCATGCCTGTTTTCAGCCTAAGCATCATTGGAGTAGATGTAAACCCTTTGAATGACTGAACGTTTAGAACATTGCTCTGTTACTTGTAAAAAGCCACTAATGGAAGTGACTTCCTTTCCTTTGTTTTCTCCTTTCTTTTTTGCACCAGCCTCATAGTCAGAGCACTTGCCCCTAAAAATGGGAGTCTGAGAGTGAGTTTGCCCTTTAACCTCAGGGAGTTCTAGTGTGAATCTCCTTGGAGACTGCACTTTCCACCAGTCTGTTTGCTAGGGTGGTGCAAGATGTTTTCATGCCTCTGGTTGAAATTTCATTACAGTGCAGAGAGGTATCTGGAGATCTAATTGCTAAAGATTCTTCAGCCTAACTGAATTACAGACTGTTTATGGAGGTAAACCACTTAAACGAGGTATTTTTTTGACCTATAATGAATAAGAATCTGTGTTCTGTTACATGTAAATGCTGCATTTTGCTCTCAGTTTTGCAGATTAAATAGTAAGGTGTTTTCTGTTTTTTATTCCTGGCTGATAAACAGAGATAATCTACTTTATGATATGATCACCTATCTCAGTCAAGTAGTAGAATAATTTTTGCAGGAAGTAATAAATCGTGTGTTAATTAAAAGGTAAAAGTTCTTTAGTAACACTTGAGTCCCTGTGCTCAAAGAAGCAAGGAGCATTGTTCTTATGTATGTAACATTGTTCTTATGTTTGTAACAACAAACTGCAGTTGTTACATTACAGGTGTGGAAATAGGCACACCTGAGGTGTTCAAATTTATCAAAATTGTGCATTTGCCCCTCCAGGGGAAACATTAGCAGTAATTCAGGACAACTCATCAATTGGTAAATCTGTGTCCAGAAGCCCAATCCCATCTTACAAAGCCTGCCCTGTTGTATAAAAGAAGTGTCACATGACATTAGAATTTCATGTGTTGCAGAAATCAGTTAACTTAATAATGCTTTTTCTTGTTCTTCCTTTCCTCTTTTTAGGGAAAATACTTCTACATTACACCTGGAATTTGTCCCAGTCTTTCTACCATGAAAGCTATCGTGGAATGTGCAGGAGGAAAAGTGTTATCTAAACAACCTTCTTTTCGAAAACTCATGGAGCATAAGCAGAATAAAGTGTGTTGAGTGTTGCTTTCTAAAATTTATTTATAATACCTTACCATGTTCTTCTGAGCTTCACATTACTTTCTTTCCTTTAGAGTTTGCCGGAGATCATCTTGATTTCCTGTGAAAATGACCTTCATTTATGTCGAGAATATTTCGCACGAGGCATAGGTATGTATAAGCTTTTGCTGTGATTGTAGAGGATAACTGTTACCTTGATTTTTTTCTATTTCCCTATTATTATTATACAAATACAGAGATCTTTTGAAGCTCTCAGGTACTAATAGAGGAATACATGGACTATCCTGCAAGCAATGGAGAAATCCAAGCTGTTTGCTGGATATATCTAATAGTTATTTCATAGGCAGATCACCATAAATTTTTGAATTTAGTAACAACTGTAACATCAGTGTGTTACCAACATTATTCTCATCCTACATTCAAAGTACCTGTACCAGGTACTAAGAAGAAAATTAACTGGAACCAGGGTACCATCTCAGTAATCATCAAGTGAGTTAGGGGTTTTCACTTCAGTTATTTTTACTTTATTAGAGAGCCCCAGGAAGTGCTGTACACAATACCAATGTCAGGTGTAAGGGCTGATGGTAGGGCTCTAGTAGTGGTGGCCACAAAGGTCCAGAACAGCCCCTCCTGACACCTGCAGAGTGAGGCAGAATTTCTGTCTAGGATGTGAACTGTATGAATTTTGATGTTTCCAGATGTCCACAATGCTGAGTTTGTCCTGACTGGAGTGCTTACTCAAACACTGGATTATGAATCATATCCTTTTTGTGTAAAGACATTCTGCTGCTTAGGGAAGTGTGATCTACTAAAAGCTTTTCTTAATTAGGAACTAATTAATTGTAATTTTTTAGGATACGTGATGTTTACTTAGTAGGAGGGTAGTTTAACACCCAAGAAAGTAGCTTAAATTAAACATGGAATTACTTTTTGATGGGAAATACTTCAAGGAGGAAGAAGGCAGGGTGGTCACAAAGGAGTAGCAAATATTAATAAATAGTAGAATAAATTAGTAAATAGTAAAATATTAGGAAATGGGGAAAGAACTTGCCACTGAGGGAGGTATTTGGCACAAGCTACTTTCAGATGAAGAAAACAGCCTTCGACTGAAGATTATAGACCCTGTTTGATAAATGCAGTGGAGGGACCAGTAAGGCCTTCGTGTCTTTCTGCATGTTTATTTTAAGATTTGTTGTATAAATTTTGCTGTTGTTTCTTACAGTTGTTCTTTCTTAACGAGCTCACATATAAATTTACTTGATGGATGGTAAAATGCCTTACTGCTCCAGAATCCTTGGAGCATTATATCTTAACTCTTCAGCCATTGTACAAAGCAACTAGAACTTCCTGTGGATGCTGTTTTCCAGCTGTTTTCCTAGGGATGATGAGCAGTTTAAAGCAGGAAAGCAAAAATAAACTGCATCTTTTTTAGGATGTGTAATTTTATTATGCGGAAACATAATTTACTATGTTTTGTATTATACTACCATTTTAAAAGAACCCACTTTAGGTATCATGATGAGCCCATTTTTAAGCATTTTAAAATAAATTATGATACTTCAGCCAAAAGTGTAATTTGGATGTAAGAATAAAAGGGCTTGCTATCTATTAAATTATGGATGTTGAAGATGAAAATGTTTTGTACTTTATTTTTATTTCTTATACTCTATTTTCTTTTATATTGATATTTTGCCCACATTTGAAATAAATGTACTTTTAAATGTTTTACTCTATATTTTAGTGGTCGTTCATTTTTTTGAATACTGTGCAACAATGGCACTCTGGTAAGAGTAAATTACTCAAATCTTTTTCCAAGCAATGTGAAATTATTTTCAGCTTATTTTACCAGGTATGTTTTAATATATGAATCCCAGTGCTTTAAAGGGAAATCGTTGTAAATGTATATATGTGTTTTTACTGAAGCAGAGAAGCAGCTTGAAGGAGAAACTATAACCCTGCATATTCCACTGTTGTGATAACTTTCTGTTTGTATAGTGAGTTTTACTAAATAAATATTAAAAAAACAGTCTCCCAAATCTATATTGAGTTGTATTTCCTAAAACACACACAGTTTTAATAATCTGATTTGAGCATTTTTATCAGTTTAAATTCCACTAGATGAAAAAGTGATCCTAAAAGCATTTTTTTTCTTTCTGAACAGCAAGACAGCTCAGCTCTGATGCTGTACAGACAAGTATCTGCACGCCCAAATCAGGGAAATTACTGATTCCAAATCTCTTTTGTGCTGTGGCTTAGAGTGTAAATGCAGCTGATGCTTGGATTTACTTATTCTGTTGCCTTTCTCCCAGTTGAACAAAGTGCTTTAAGTGTATGACATATTGCTGCTGTAGGACACAGTGGTAGTAAATGTCAGGATGAGTGAGGTCCCACAGAGCTCACTGTGTGCCTGGTGCCTTTTATTGCTGGCTCTGGTTCCTCAGCTGTGTCCGTGTCCTGACCTGCTCCTGTGCTTGGCTTTTCTTTTGGGAGCAATAGGGGGCTATGTGAGAATCACAGGAATGGTAAAATTTCTACCAGTCTGACAAAGTGGGATAAATGAGAATGTTGCACTTTGCTCGCTGTGGTTTTAGGTGAATGAAAAGTTAAAAAAGTGTGGTAAGGATGGGAGAAAATGATAGTTTTTCACAAATGCCATTTACTTAAGTCCAAGTTCTGTGTTTATTCTTAGTGTGATGTTCAGTTCTCTAAGGTGTGTTCTCAGTTCTCTTCCTTTTCATTATGAAACAGAAGGAAAGGTGTGTAATGTGGAGACCTCAGGTTGGAAATTGGTGATATGATTTTATGCTTTAAATTTTAAAAATAGTGAAATAAGAAGGTGAGTTGCAGTTGAGTTAATTGTTGGTTGATGAGTAGTGGTACAAATGACTTAAATTGTTCCAAGTCCTGGCAAGTCTGGTCTCCCTGTGAGTGGAGGGAGAGAACATCTCTGTAACCTGATTTAAAGAGGCCTCCAGAGATATATCTCTCAACAGTTCAACAAAGGAGTTTAGTTACCTAAATTTTTCAGAACACAGAAAATAAATAAAGTTAAATCCCACCCTAAAAAACATCATAATACTTGCATGAATACTGTTTTTTTTTCTTCATTGTACTAGTTACCAAATGTCAGGAAGATTTTTGAGTGCCTTTTCCTTTAAAACAATTGTCATCTGTTGCAGTTTTTGAATGCTTGGCAGTTCTGTGGTACACAGAACTTAACTTGGATGTGTATTTTGTACCTGTCCTGCATTCAGCAAGTCTCCTGCCTGCCTTGCCAATGACATGTTGTCCTACCAAGTGTAAATGCTGCTTTCAGAGAGAGATACGCGTGTCAGGAGTCAGCTCAGTTGTGCACAAAATCAGACTCAAGGCACATGACCCTGCCCACTGGGTCCTAGAAGCTGAGGAGACCTGCTACAACAGTTTGGGGCCAGATGAGAGCCTCACTGAGCAAGAGGCAGAGGGGAAACTAGGAGTTCCCAACCTTTTATGCGTTGGCTTCCTCCACATTGTCCACAATGAAGCAATGTTGAGAATATGTAATACCTTTGCCAGAAACTGTTAGGAGTTAGACATGTGAATGCAGTAGCATCTGCAAAATAAATTTCCTTACAAAAACCACCCAAAATGCTGTCAGATACTGCATAGAGAAGCTTGAAGAAACCCACATGTGATCATGGAACAAATGAACCCCATGGGAAACATGAGTGGTAATGCATCTGTTTCATCATCAGTGAAGACAGTGTGTTTATTTAGCCAACATGCAAGTATGACTGATTTGATTAACCTTTCAATTAGAGTGAAAAACACAACCTGCCAAGAAATAGTCTTTCAAGAACCACAGGAGCTGTCCAGAGCCAACTGGCTTGCACAGATGTTACTGTGTGTGTGATTAGTGATAGAGAAAGGGTTTGATGGAGTATTCCAGTTTGATGGAGCATTGGTGTTATGAACCTGCTTTTCCCTTAGTTGCAATACTCAATTGTCCAATTGATCCTGTCCCCTGTATCAGGGAGAAAAAAAAAGTGCTTTTTCATGTTGTTGCTTAGTTGCATGTAGAAGCAAAAGCTCCATGGTATAAACTTGTGTTTTGTAGAAAACCTGTTCTGATACAGTAGTTATTTAATGGTAAATGTATCTCATGTCTCATATCATACATATCAAAACATACCTCATAGCGAACACATTCCATCAGTTAGGGATATATGGAAGTCAAGCACTCATGGTCTCCACTTGTTCCTGTGCAGCTTTTTTTGCTGTGAGTCATCAAGTAGAATTGTGGATCAGATTTCCAGAAATACATCTCAGGAGATGAGATCTTCAAAGGGAATTTTAACCTGCTGTCGTGCTTTGAACAACAGGTGCTTCCTTGGTAAGGAAGACAGGAGCGTCCCTTGGTATGGAGAATTTACCCCCCCTCCCTCCAAATTATTAATATAACTTTGAAATTAAGGGGCTCTCAGGTGAAGAGATTGGAATAGGAATAACAGTTCTTTAGTAGGGGAACTAAAAGAAACAATAAAACCAGAACACATGCAGTATTACAAAGGAGAAAAACAAAACTCACTGACAGAGTCATGTTCCCAGCTGCCCCCCTGTGGGTCAGGGTGTTGGTGGCAGTGCCATCCCATGGTGGCTGCAGTCCCAGTGGCAGATGTGGCTCTGGTGAAGTGATGCTCCTGGAGAAAGAGTGGAGTTTCCACTGAAGGTTCAGTGGTGAGAGATGGGCCTGGTGTTCCTCTGAGAATCTAGTGGAAAGGCTGCTTGGTGTTCCAACTCCCAGATTTTTATCCAGGTAGGAATACTTGGCTCCTGCCCCTGGCTGGAGCATTTCCCAGTGAGATGATGGAATTCTATCAGTGAGACTCACTGGCCCATGTGCAGAATATCTCTGCCTGGAGGGAGGCTGGGTTGTGGAAGAGATCAGAAAACTGCCCCAGCAGGTTTTTGACAGTTGGCCATTGACAATTACACCACACCTCCACACCCCAGTTTCATCAGATGGTGATAAAATACAGAGTTTGGGTGACATTTTGCACTACAACCTATGACACTTGTGTAGTTTGCATGCAGAGAAGTGTGAAGAGTGAGGGATGCTTGGGAAAATACTCCCACCTTCACCAAGAGGGTACATTTTTCTGATCCTTGAGCAATGTTTTGCGAGAAAGAGATCAGCCTGGGTCTGCCAGGGAGGAAGCGTCAGTAACAGGGAGCACTCCAGATCAGACACAGCTTTCAGTGGGTTTGTCCTTGTAGCAAGCTCCACCAAAAAGAAAAACAAAGTATTTTAAACTCAAGAGGCTAAATTTTAATAGTATGTCAACCAAAGGACTTTTAAATGAGGCAGCTTTATCAAAGAGATGGAATAGAAGTTTTCCTTCCTGCTTTTTGTGTCTATAGGACAGATCCTCACTTAATTCCATTGAACTTGGAGTGTTGTGGGCAGTTAGCCCTTTCTGGTGGCAGGAATTTTCTCATTACAGATACTGTGGACATCTTAATAAGCAAATAGACAATCCTCACCATTTTCAAGGCTTTTGGAATTTGATACTTAAACTTGATGAATTCACAGCTTTTTATTGACAATAGCTATGTCATATAGTCCCTTACTTTGTGAGAGAAGATAGAGAAATGTCTTTTTCAGGGAAAAAAAAGAAAAAAAGTATTTGAACTGTATTTGTGAAGGCTGGACTAAGCCCAAAAGAATGGAGCCCACCAGCCTTCCAGAGGCCAGGCTGGAGCAGAGGGAAGGAAGAGGAGCTCAGTGATAAGAGCAGGCAAAGTCAGTCTTCTCCGGAGGAGCCATCTGAAAAAAAAAAAATGTTCTTCAAAGCAGTTCAGAATTTTCTATGTTCTGTTCAAAGCAATGAAATATTTTCAAAGGAGAAAGGGAGAGAAGAGTGTGATTTTTCACCTGACAGTCGTGGCTTCCAGCCCAGCATAGAGAGGGGCAGACTGGAGCCACCAGGCCCAGCCCGGAGAAATCTGAATTGCAGATGAGTCAGGAGGGGTTAAAAAGTTACCGACCTCTGTCTGGGCTGCCAGGCTGTGACAGATGTGACACAAAGCAGCTTCATTCTGTCTGCAGTGACGTTCTGCTGCTCACCTGGGCAAGTGCAGCCACAGAGCCCTTCGGTGGTGACTCACCAGCTCTCAAACCTGGATGTTGCTGTAGCTACTCAGATCCTGCAAACAGGTGCAGGTTTGTGGAGAGGCTCTGCAGATGTGACTGAAATGCACTGGAAGAAAAAGGGAGGGATCAAAACACAGCCATGTCCATCCTCTTCCAGCATCCTTTAGCTGAGAGGCTGCACAGTTACAGTTCACATCAGCTCGGGGGAGAACTCGGAGGAGCTCTGGCCCAAGGCATATTTAAGTTGCCTCTCCAGCAATGTTTCAAACACACCAAATCCATGCAGCTCTACCTGGATGGAGTGAGATTCCCACCTCCCTGCCAAAACCAGCACCTTGCTTTTCAAGCGGTGTCTTGGTCAGTCCAGTGCTTCCTATTTTCACATTTCACAGTGCTTTTGCCCCTTGCTCCTTTTCTCTCTTTGCCTAGAGAAGGCTATAGTAGCCATAAATTTAACTTTCCAGACTCTTTAGCTGCTGCTGGGCTCTAAACTTTTTTACTTGGTCCCCCCCATGCCACCATCTTTCTGACAGAGCCCCCAGCACAGTATAAAAGCTATCCAGCATATTGAAAGTGCTACTTAGGGCATTAAAAGCAGTATATTTTGTGTCCTTGGCCTCTGAACAGTCTCTAACCCCTCCAGGCTGCTGTCTGCAGCATGAGCAGCAGCTCTCATTTCCATCTGTGCTCTTCAACTTGGTTGCTCCTCACATGAACATGGGGTCACAGCAGGGCTCTGTAGTGGAGATTGAGCAGTTTGCTCACGAGCAGATTCTCCAGAGTTTCTTTGCAATGAATATCTCAACATATTGGCTTTATAGAGCCTTTCCCTCTTGGTCCACAGTGACTGATACAGCTTCATTTCCTCTCTTGCCATCGCAAGAAGTTTTGTATTGTGAAATGCATTTCTACTTCCATGGAACAAACAGTATAATAAAGTCCAGTTATTAAGAAGTATCTCCTTTCATCTTGGAAGAAGAATGTTTGTAAAATGAGAAATTCTCTTTACAAGGAGAGAGAATATATTCCTAAAAGAGATGATCAAAGTGGCCAAGCTCTGAGTAATGTGTACACCTGGAGGAAAGGTTTTGTGATTGGAAACTCATCTGTTTTATCTGGTGACATCATCGGATGAAGTGACATCATCCCTCTCAGCACAGGGCGAGCTGGGGCTGTGTGAAGCCCTGGGACCCTCAGTCACTCATCAGCAATACAGTGAGAGAACAAACTCTGCCTGGGGGCTGGAGCTGCTGTGCCTCTCTCTGCAGATCATTTTGAATGGTGAACTATTTACAGAACCATTTTAAACCCCATTCTCACATGGATGTGAGACACAGGGGCTTTCTGAAAACCAAGAACATTATAAGAGCTAAATGAAATGCTGAACTCAATGGCAAGGGCAAGGGAATGCAGGAGATGTTATGGGATCTCAGCATCCCATGTGGGCATGGTCTTGCTTGCTTTGAAAGATACAGGGATAATAGCAAGCAAAAGTGGAAACTTCACGTTACTACCTCTGATCACTGAAAAAAAATGTTCCCTGCCCAAAAAATGGGGGTATGTGTGTAATTTTGTAATGATAGGAGCCTCTAGGAACTGACAAATTAGTAAATTATTCCATTTAAATTGAAGTATATTGCAAGAAACTGGATTTTAATGAAACTAGTTTGGGGCTTTTTGTCTAAGAAGGCAAAATGAATTATTAAAGTATCAAATAATAAAGTAACTGATATGAAACTAATTGAGAAGACGAAACAGAAACAAACCCACTATAATCAAACATGCTCATTGTGGGGAAACTGAAATGGGAATTCTCATTTCCAGTGTTGCAGCAGCAACACTTCACAACTGCTGAAACACTAAGTCATGCAGTTCATCCAAACTCTGAACAAACAAGGAGAGAAACTTCTGAAGTTTATCTTTTTCTCAAGCACCACATTAGTGCTAACTTACCACCTCTTCCTCACAGCACCTCTTACAACACGGGCACATCATGCAGCACTGCAGGGTGACTGCATAGTCATTTATTTAGCTGAACTAACTGCTGTTATTAATTGTTTAACCTTCAGTTACACAGACCTCCAGAGTTCATCACCCTCCCTCCACACACAAGCTGCACACTTGTTGGAGCCCTTACTGAGCACAGGTGAAGTTTCTGTCCTAAGCATCCTCTAAGGGGTAAGAAAAAAGAGGGGCAGAAGTGGAAAGAGAAGTATGTCCTTCAAAGGACTGTCAGGAAAATTACAGGTTTGATGGCACCATCCCATAAAATTTTTAATCTCAGCATGGGAAATATAAAGGCAGAAACAGCTCTTCTTTTACCTATGAAAATTTAAATCAGTTTCTTCTCCCTTGAGAAACAACCATACCAAACACCAGCTGGCACTGGGTTAAATTTCATAGTGGAAAAAAATATGATTCCTGGGCTTCTCTGCTTTTCAAGTTTGGAAATGACAAAGGAGGTTCAAAGAGCTGTTGCAGCCAGTGCAGCTTTGCTTTACTTTTTTTTCTGCAGAAAGTCTGGTTTGCTTTGCTGTGGTGAGTACGGCTCCCTGGATTCTTAGGAAAACAATAATATGGATTTGTGCTCTATGGAGAGAATTTAATACATCAGCAAAAACTGAGTTGTTCTCTCTGGGTTTTGCCCTTTAGCTGCTGAATCCAGTGAAGAAAGTCAAAGGATTTCCCCACAGGAATGAAAACAGGGGGTTTACATGGAGCATGGGAGTAGCTGTACTGACCTCTCGTGATTATCACCCACCACTAAAGCACCAGAGCTGGGGTTACCCAGACCAGACACAAACTGAAAATGAGCAGCCCAGGCAGAGCCACAACTGCCTGCTCCCAGTCTCCTGTACTAACTCCACTCACTAGTCCCAATTAATTTTTAGCCATTATGGCAATTTTTTTCTAAAATAAATGTTTTGTGGCTGCAAATGCACAGAGCCAGACTTCTGGTTCATTGCTGACTTCTCTTGCAATTCTGAACTCTGTTAGTTTGCAGTGAGTCCTGGTTTCAGCAAGGATGGAAACTCATCCTAGTGACTTAACATCTGCCCCACTTCTGCCTGTGAAATGCACAGGACATGCAACTGCTTTAATGTGACAGAGAATCTGTGTGACAGTGCCAGTTATTGTGTCTGCATAGAAGGAAATATTGAAGAAAGGAGGAAGGAAGTACAGCCTTGTCAGTGTGGCCTGTGGCTGTTCTGCAAGTCCTGAATGAGTGTTTGCCACCTGTTCCTTTTCCAAACACATCCCTAGGGTCTGAAAAGGACACCTCCAGCACCTGCAGCTGCAGTTTTTGGGAGGAATAAAGTACAAGTCATGCAGTTTCTGGAGGGATAAAGTACACACGTGGCAGAGATTCCCATCATAATCATCACCTGCAGCTCCTCTTGCACAAACAGGCAGTACAGGACCCTTTTAAAAAGGTGACAATAAGCAGAGGCGAGAAAGTGTCACCAAGTACATGTCACTGGCACACTAGAGTGCTGCTTTCTCAGCAAAATGGTCTGCAGTCTCAGGGTTCTGTGGCTTCTAACAGGGGAAAGAGGATCATTTGTGCTTTGTGGTCCTGGCAAGGGCAAAGGACCTCCTGGAATGAGGCTGGGAATTGCAGCACATCTGTTGTCTACAACCCACCTCTCCTCCCAGCTGCGCTCATCGTGTTTGGCTTGGTGCTCCTCATGCACAAGTGTGACCAAACACTGTTAAAGGCAGCACTGAGGGGTTTTTGTTAGGACATCATAGAAAAAAGTGCTTGGAGGGACTGGATTGTATCATGGAATTGCTCTGCCATGGCTGTAATGAGTCTGCTAACACTGGTTTGTTTTTTTTTTTTGTTGACTTTCTTAGGCTCTGCAGCCTGGCAGAACCCTGTGTTCTTGCTGTTCACCTCCTGCATCATTTTTTTAAGTGAATTGAAAGCTGGTGAGGAGCAAGCCCTTTACAGACTTTGTAACAGATTTGCTGTTTAAGTATCCCCATCACAACAACTTTTAAGTGTGTGATGTTTGCTCAACCCAAGTGTCCCTCCTGAAAGAGTATATTTATTTAATGCTGATGAACATTAAGCGTTTATCTAATGCTGCATATTTAACTGTTGAGACATTTGTGTCCCAAATACACATCCTTGTCTCTCATTTGGTTTCACCTATACAGCTTGTGAGCACAAATCCTAGACCTTAGTGATGGAGAAAGTCACAGCAAAGTTCCTCTGGACCCTTTGTCCTCTCTGTTGATCTGGCAGCATCACAGAGGAGGGGCTGTCTGTGTAAAGACCTCTGAAATTATATGTATCACTTGAGTAATGTGAACACAAGCACTTGCTGTTTCCACCCCAGAGAGCTTGGGGTCCAGTGTGATGTGAGATTTTGGACAGTTGAAACATTTTTTGCCATCTAATTTTGGAAGGCTTAAGCTTTAAGCATATTATCAAGCTTTTCTTATCAGCCACAGGTATAGAAACATGTTTTTATAGAAGGAATGGAGAACTAAGAACTTTATGAGTCATAAAATGGTTTGAGTTGGAAGGGACCAGGTTGCTCCAAACTGCATCCAACCTGTCCCAAGGATGTGTCACAGGAGAGCCCCAGCAGGTCCAGGTTTTGTGCTGGGACCCCCAGAGCTGGATGCAGAACTGCAGGTGGGATCTTACAAGGACAGAGCAGAGAGGCAGAATCCCTCCCTCAACATGCTGGCCATGCTGCTTGTGATGCAGCCCAGGATATGTTGACTTTCTGGGCTGCCAGTGCACATTACCAGGACATGTCCAACTTTTCATCCCCCCTTGTCCCCAGGTCCTCCTTGGAAGAACTGCTCCCAGTCTCTCAAGTTTATTAAAAAAATACTTTTGTGTGTACAGCCGGCTGGTTCTTTTCCTGACACCAAGAATGTACAATTTTGTTTTCCCCAGCCAGAGATCTTGAAAAGAAAAGGCCGTGAATCGTCTCTTCTTATGTTTCATTCATTGTTTATTCTTTCTTATCAATACATTCTGTTCCTGACCAGCAGAGCTCTTCATTGCAGGTCAGTTCAAGGCACAAAACCCCGAATCCCCCAAATACCAAATTCCAAATCCTCCTGCCCTCAGGGTGGCGTGGATATTTATACTACAATTCATGTAATCAGTATTTATAATATTTCTCCAATAACTATTATCCATGTTAGAAGGTTAGACTCTATTCTAAGCCAATTATAATGTGCCACCTCACATCAGAACATGGAGCAGATGAGGAAGAAGGAAGAAACCCAAAAGCCACGTGGACCTCTCTATCTTGTCATCACCTGTCTGCCATCCTAAAAACTCCATCTAAAATTCTCACCCTGTGATACACTACACACTATTCTACTATCTAATACACATTCTTGAAAACCCTGCTTCATTTTAGAGCTTAAAAGCCCTTTTTCTATGAAAAAATGTTAAAAACACTGTTTGTCAGAGATCTTAAAACATGCAAAGAAATATTTCTCATAATTCCAGACTCCAACACCAGTCCCTTCATTGGTTCTGGACTGGTTCTGGGGGTCTCCCTGGCTCAGGAGCAGGACCTTGCCCTTGGTGACTCCAGGAGCTGGAGCTGACAATGGCAGTGCCACCCAAAACACAGAGAGCTGCAGAGCTGCCAGCTCCTGTGATCTACTCAGTGTTCCAAGGCTAAAGGAGAGCTTTGAGAGCTGCCACTGTGTACTGATCTGTCACACAGGGCAGTGAGCTCTTTATAACACACAAAACGCAGGATCATGATGGTAATTGAGTACTTAAAAAAAAGAAAAATCCTCTTGTGCCCTGGGCATGGAATACCTAATCAAATCATGTTTATTGCTTGGCACTAGGCTGCTAATTTGCTTTGATTTAGAATTTAAAAAGATAATTGTGGATGTGTGCATCTGCGTAGGTGGCTGTGAAAAGCCTTTCCTCTCCATTTAATAAGCAGCACATTAATATGGACTGCCTTCATTTGAGTTCCCTTTTCCAATATGATTGATTTCAGTCCCTTTGTTAGAGGAGGAGATGGAGCCAGGGAAGGCCACATACTCCCACCAGAGGTATGGGAGTGGGGAGATGAGGAGCAGCCTCCTCTCACAGATCTGTGGGATTCCCCTTGCCCTAGAGGGACCCTCAGGGTCAAAGTAGGGACAGATGCTCACACTTTGCAGCTCTGATCTTAATATTCTTGGTAGCACTTTGTGAAAGCCACTCGCACATATTTACCACTGGTTTAGTGTTATTGAAAGTGGTATGAGCAGAAAGCTGGAGTAGATCTGGTGTCAGCATAACACAGAAAACTACTCCTGTTTACCAGAACATTTTTCTTTAGGCCTAATTCCTACCTTCAGATGGTACAAGGGATGCATCCCAGCTCCCATCTGCCTGTGCCCTGGTGCTGTTTGTTGTTGATCCTTTGCAGCCTGTCACACAATCAGACAGTGCCCAGGCTAGGCTGAACACCTGGAGTGCAGCTCTGCCACCCTTTTTTTGCTGTTTATTTCACTCAAGAAGGATTCCACAGTTCACCTTACCTTGATCTCCATCCAGCTGAGGCTCCCTCTCAGGTACCAGCACCTACCTGGCAGATATCTGTGGGTTTTGAGTCTAATTTATCAGAGAAGGTGAGGGAGCAAAGATGACATGAGATCATGTGTCTGGTGTGGGGAGCCTTCACACCCTCAGTACCCATATTTGTAAGAAAACAGTAACTACAGACATGAAAATGGAACAAAGATGACAACTTGATGGCTGGTCTTGGCAGCTCCTTCTGCCCCACTCATAAATCAACCCCAAAAACCATGGCAAAGAGGCTGGAGCAGCACAACTGGGATGGGATTGCACTGGGTGCAGTAACCCAGAGTGGAGCTCAGGGAATTCTGTTTCTGTGTGTACTGAGAGCAAAGCAGATATGGTAAAGAGATATGGTAAAGGGCATCCTGGACATTGCTGTGACCTCTCTCTGCCCTCTCCTTCCCCTGCTAATTTTCAATGGTCTATACAGGCACTGCTGCCATCATCTCACATGGGCTTAATCACATACAGAAACATGCATTAAAATTCAGAGATCTCCTTCCTTCTGATGTTTCTTGCAAAGAGAGAGGAATCAGTGTTTCTGGCCTACAGGGATGGGAGCTTTCTCTAGAGATAGTTCTTGTCATCTTTTTCCCACTCATGGAAATGGTGATTAACTTCTGAAACTTTCCCAAAGTGGCTTAAAATTACATGCTGTTTGAAATATTGTTAAAAACCCACAAGTCCTTGGCCACTCCAGGAGAAGTCTCATCATCCCAGTGTGACATCTCAAAGTCAAATGAACATGGGCAGAAACCAGCATGAGATCCAGCTCTTCTGCAGAAACAGCAGGAGGGTTTACTGCTGCCTGTCAGGGTGCTGATTCAGCCTGTTTGCCCAGTGCCAGGCTCCTCTCAATCCCTGCTTCCAAGATCCATTTTTTGGCTCTAGGGTTTCTAGATATGGATTTGAGGGGAGAAAGATTGTCCCAGTTCAGCATTTAGTGTCACTGCTCCATTTTCAGCTATTCCCTCTCCCTGGAAATGATGTTTTACCTAGGCTGGCCTGGTATCATTTCATAGGAAAGTGGTGTTCCCTGAGGGATGCCTTGTGCTGGGTAGTTCCTTGTCCCCGGAGCAGCCTGAGCGTGGGGAAGCAGCTTGGGGCTGGTGTGAAGGCAGGGCTGCAGCTGCTAACCCCAGGGATGCTGCTTGATCCAGACAAGGATGCAGGGAGCAGCACCCAGGGCAGGCAGGCAGGCAGATCTGTGTGTCTGGGTAGCCTCTGGAGTGTGAAGATCTTCCTTTACCTGCTTCTTCACCTGTCCAAAAACAGGAAACAAAAACACCGCTTAGAGTGTCTGCCCTCCCCAGGTGACAGCTCTGAGCACAGCCTGTCAGGCAAAAGTTCTGTCTGACACCTGTAAAAGATGAGCAGATACAACTGTGCCCTCTAAGCCTGGAAAAGAAACTCTGGAAAACTCCCCTGTTCATTTTCAGGGAATGTGCATTCGAAGCAATGACTGATGTCAACCCAGAAAAAACATCTGCAGCCTGCAAGGGATGTCCCCATGACCAAGCAGCAAAACTTTTTCACCATCCGTATGTCAGAAGCTGAGAATCAATCCTGCCACTTGTTTAGCCCCTGAGCTGCAGCAATACTTTCCCTTGAAACTCCCTTTCTCATGTTCACCAGCAAAGCAGGATTTCCTATGCTCTTATAAGAGGTAGGTGTTTTCCTCTGCATGTTTTGCACAGGAATTACAGCACACAAAGCAGATTTCTTGTATGATGAGAGAACGTTCTGCATACATCCCTTCAGAGAGCAACTGCTGCACCTCTGGGAAGCTGGAGTACTATATCTAATAATAAACCTTAATTAAAATAAATAGTGCTCCTAATTATGTCTTGTCACACAGTTTGTACCCTATAATTTATCAGTGTGATGCAGCTATGAATAAAACATTAAAAACATATTCATATGTAATTTTACCCATACAAATGTACTGCTCATGGGCTTCACGGATTGCTCTTAGTCTTTTATGAAAATGCTGCAGGTCACACCATGGTTTCCTTAAACTGTATTTTCATAACTTTAAGGAGTTCTGATCCAAGAAGCAGTTTTGTAGCTTAGAGGATGCTGAGAGCTACAAAAACAGTAGCATGTAATAGTAGTAGTAACATGGATATAAACATATACCCATGAACTGAAAATGGGGGGGAAGAAAATGAAAATGGAGATGCAATTTACAGCTAATGCCATGCATTAGGCCTACATAAACAACCAGATCAACTTTCACAAGAATGAGCATCACAATGAAGGAATCATTCCAGGACTGGTGGAAATAGCTGGCACTTGTGGCTTCAGAAAGTTGTGGATTCATCTTGCTTGGGATGAAAATCATCTTTGCAGAGCATCACTTCACATCTGGAGTCTCTAAGTGATGCCTGCACTTCTGAGGGACAGCAGCATCTGGGTCACTGCAATGGTTTGCTTTTATTCAAGATTCAGAGACAGTTTGGGTTCCATAAAATTTCTGGCTATCTGAATCCAGGCTCATCTGAATTCTTCATACGAAAATGAATTAAAAAAGCTGATTGTATGCATTCAACCTAAAAAAGAAAATGAAAAATATTGTCTGCAAGTATCTTGTCCCTTAATAGTCCTCCTGTTGGTAGAGAAGAGTGACTCTTCAGTTTTCAGAGTCATCCAGAATTGGTTTTTGTTAACTGAAATAGTTGTTTATTATTGAAAGGCTGTAATACTGGATATGGCACAGGTAGGATCAGACAGATGAGCCAGGAAGTACACAGAGGTTGCTGGAGGTGATTCCCAGATCCACTCTAAAATCAGCACTGGTCAGGCAAATAGAGATGGGTTAAAAGTGGCTCCAACTCAAACCTGCTTCTTGGGAAGAAAGGTAACAGTAAAGGAATTATTAAGCCAATTTTCATTGCAGTGGTCACTGAGGTATGTGATCACCTCGCATGAAATGTTCATTGGAGACAACTGATTTGTGCTTAGCACTCCCTGCTTTTGGAATTTCAATCACAGACACCTGTGAAAGTTCATCTTTTGGTGGCCACTTCCTTGACAGAGATGGGTTGTTACACTTTTTTATTTATGATAGTCGAGATTGAAAGAGTCGAGAAGAACTAAGGCAAGCTTCTCTGCAAGGCACGGGGGAGGGAACAGATCATCCCAGGCCTGATCCATGGGATCCTTGCATGCTGCTGTAACAACGTGTGACGTTGAAAGGAGAGGAAAGTGCGGCGTGTTGTCCCTGCTGGGACTCTAGCGGGAGGTGTCACAGCGACAATCTAGTTTTTTTGCTCTTCTGCTGCCCCTCCTTGCCCCGCGCTCACGCCTCCGGCACGTGTGTGCCGGGAGGAACACGGCGGATCCCGAGTTTCCCACGCTGTCCGCATCCGTGTCCCGTGTCTGTGTCCGTGTTTCTGTCTGTGTCCATGTATCTGTCCTGTCTCTTTGCCCTTATTTGATGTGTGTTTATTAAATTCATTCATCCCATCCCATCCCATCCCCATCCCATCCCATACCCCATCCATATTTCCCATCCCATCCTCTTCCCCATTACCTCTTCAATCTCACATCCCTCTGCATCATTACCCTGCCCAAACCCCATCGGTGCCTCTCCTGGAGGTGTCCCAACGATGATGCCGGCGTGCTCTTCACTCACGTGAGGCTTCCTGTCTGTCACGAAATTGGGGCCTTTAAATGCTAATTCTGGGGCTTTCACTTCTGACATTTTTGTGAAAGCAGCGCCAGCCCTGATTTCTTTGTCAGGCCCCAGGAATTTGGGGACACGTTTGACGTGGCGGCTTAGGGGTAGACGGGTGTGAGGAAGGGTCCCCGGAGACACGGAATAGTTTTTTTCCATGAACCAACAAGGGTCTGTCCTACAATTAGATGGGGGGAAATTTGTAGTTCCATGAGAGTTTGATTTACTGCATATGGACTTTTTTCCTTGCCTATTTTTAAAACTTCAGTGGCAAGAGTTACTGAAGCAGTATAAAAAAACAAAGTTTTTTAATTTCACCTATCTCTCTCCACACTCGCATGAGAAGAAAGGATTCTAGAATGGCAGAACAAACAACCCACTTGATTCAGGGCCCCTTTCTCCTGTGCAACTTCACAGATAGTTGGGAAATGTAATGAATTTCCATGAGGATATTAAGGTTATCTTCAATGCAGGCACCTGTTCCATTCAGAGCGCAGTATTTTTGGGCCTGTTATCGTTGCTAAACTGTGCTGTGGATAGGAACTTTTTCATGGGCTTGAAACAGGGAGACACAGGCACGGGAAAAAAAAAAATAGCAACTGCACCTGCAGAGAACATTGCATTTTTTTATCTTATTTTTTGCTTTTTTTACTTTATTTAAGACGTGCTTAGCTAAAATTATAATACCCCATTCCTGGTGTCCCTCTCCTCTCTCATGTGATAACCCTACCTCCCAGTTTTCCTCTTTTATTTTCGGGGAAACAGCAAATTTTTTTTTCGGTTCTGTGGCTCTGATAACAACCTTTTAATTCTGTTTGTTTGACTGTCAGGCGTTCGGGGGGGAAGTTACAGGGGAAGCCCGCCAGTGATCTGGGCTTAAAGACTGAACCCTTTCTGATTAATATAGTGTGCATTTCTATTAGCAAGAATCAAAGGAACAGTTTGAAACAAATTAAGGGAATATAAAGTGAAGGTAGGGTAGGTGCATCCCCAGATAGCTTGGGCGGAGAGCGGGAAGGAAGTGGCATGTGGAGCAGGGGAAGGGGAGAACTCTCCACTCAAATCCTTCCCCCCCCCCCACTTGAACCCCATCGAGATTGAGAGTTTACCTGCATCCGGGTGGAACCCTATGGAGCAACTCCATTTTCCTCGAGTTCAGTAGTTTGTGCAGGACATTTTTAATTGCCACGTTGGATGTTGTAGGATCTGAATCCTTGCTTGCTTTTTCCAGCTCTGTGAGAGCTAACTCCTGCCCAGAATCCCTGTGGGTACGAAAGCAGGAGAGGAGGGTCGGGACTTAGCTGCTCCCTTCGGTGCCAGCAGCAGCGGGTGACTGTCCGGAGGCCTTCCCTGTGTCCCAGCCCTGGTGTCTCACAGCTGTACCCCCAGCAGATTTCCACTAGATGGAGCGATGGCGAGCCGCAGCAAACCCGCGGGAAAGGCTTGGAAGTGCTTTCGCAAGGGAAACAAGCCGCTGAACATAAAAGCTTTTATTTTCCCAAGACCTTCTTTAGAAAGGAAAGTTTCCCAGTGGTTGTCGTGAGGAAGAGCTCTGCAATCACGGCGTGAAAAATGCAGCTTTCTTCCTGTAACTGGAACGAAGTGTTCTCCTGGCAGGTCCTGCTGCGCAGGAGGAGCAGCATGAGGCAGTGTTTGCCTCTGACACCGTGTTTACTGTGACCCCTCTGACCATGTTCTTGGGCCTGCCACTCTCCCAGAGACCCTGTCCAGAGTGTGCCTCTCTCTGTCCCGTGATAGCAGGTCCCCCCCACCATGATGCACCGCTCCCGTGCACCATCCTCACAGCAACTGCAGCATCTTCTGGGGTCTGGCTTGATTTTGGAACCTGGATGTCCACCAGCATACCACCATAGCCTGGTAGCAGGCTGCAGCTCGAGTGGGTTTCCCCCAAGTTGACAGCATGAATGCGATTTCACCCCTTGACCCCCCCCAAGGCCCCCCCAAGCCTGGGGAAGCCTGGGCCATGTGGTGGCAAGTACGGGGACCACGCAAGGGGGGAAACTGGACCCAGGTGTTCCAAGTGCGATCCTCCTTGAATACACATTAGTGGGTCTTGGGGGAATTTTTTTTTTTTTGGTGGGCAGCACCTGAAACTCCTGGCCACAGCCAAGGTGTGATGTATCTGGATGTGGAAGAGCAGACATTCTCCCCGGACTGGTGGTCGGGGTGTGGTTGCTTCCCGGGTTCAGGCCACCCTTACCTTTCCCATCTCACTGCCCACTGAACTGCACACCTGGCTGAGAGCAGTGACCACACTGTCTCTGTACTGTCTCTGTTTACGGCATGGCCCCAATTACGCGGCCTCAGGAGTGCCCTAGGATGTGTCCTTGCTGGGGTCCATCCCGTCCTGATCATCCCTTTTGGGATGGGCCGCAATTTCCATAAGTGGCTCTGCAGGAGGGTGCCCTGTGCTGTTTCCACTCTGGGAACTCTGGACTGCCTCACCTGACCAGCTGCTGGCTGCATTTGGAATGCGTGCTTTCTGAAATACCTGACACGGTCCAACACTCCAGGCATCCTTTGCTTGCCACAGACATACGTTTCAGGAGCTGCAGTTCTTGGTGTTCCTGCAGGGAATTGGGCTCGTCGAGTAGAGATTATGCCAAATCCCAGAGCCACTGCCACACCACCAGGAGGCCCGGGGGTTTACCCTAGGGGGGACGAGGCTGTGGGCGGGGCGTGCTCTCCATCTGACAGCAACACCTCCTTCCTAGATGTGATGCTCTGTGAGAAGAAATAGGCAGGAGTGGCACATGGATGATAAAAGGTGAAAAGCACACAAGCTGCAGGGGAATTAGAGAAGGCATTTCCAGCTGCAGACCAGCAGCCAGCTTGGGTGGCCTCCTGATATGGGTGTCACTGGGCAGTGGATTTCTCTGTTCATTTGGGGCACTGCAGTTCCAGGGGTTTAATGTGTACGTGTCTTTCATTAAGGGCCCCAAACGGTTCAAAAAGGATGCTCCTGCGGCTGATTGCTGCAGACAACTCTCCCCTCCTTTGCACACGGCAGCAGTCCAAGGCATAAATCCATCTGTGCAGCAAAGAGGTGTTGAGAGCTGCAGGTACCTTAGCCACAACAGAATAAGGAAATTACCAGAGCCTGGGAAGCCCCTCAGGCAACATATTTTCAGAGCTGATCAAAGCTGGGATAGGCTTGGACTTCCTAAAGCCATATACCTGGGGCCCAGTGAGTTGATGTGATTCATTAGGATCCAAAGCAGGGAACAGACATACAGACAGGCTGAAGGTTACAAACATGCTCTCCATTTGAGCCAGGCTCTGGAGATGGCAAGCTGCCCCACGTGCAAGCCCTGCCAAACTTTTGTCAAGCACATTCTGGAAAACGGTCAACTGACCTTGAAAATTTTTGGGCATTGAGAAAATGACAACTGATTCTCTTGCTCTGAATGGCCTCAGCCTGATTCATCACAGAGCTTTGAATCAAGGCTTGTCAGTTTGATGGCCCTTCTTCTCCAACCGTCTTTTTATGGGGGTTGGGGATGGGGAAATTTGTTTTACCCACTGAGAAAAACCCACAGCAAGATTTTGGGGTAATTATTCAACAAAGATTGTGTAACACAAAAGAGATCATTCTGGCACAAAGAAAGACTCTTTGCCAGGCAGTGCAGACAGATGTTGGAAGAACATGCCTGGCATACCAAGGATGATCCTTCCGGTGGTTCATGGTGGATCTTCTCCCTGCCAGCCTTCTGGAGATACCCCCTCTGAACTTCGTGGATTGATCCCTCCCTGGTCACTGGGTTTGCAGGCCACAGCTGAATTTGCCTGGTGCTTTTTTGCCTTTAATCCTTAATGCCAAGGGGGGTGTGAAAAATGTGGCTAGGGTGGAGAGTTTTGCAGCCACGTTTTCTGGTTCATTTGACTGAAGGAATGGGAAGAAATTATGTTTAAAAATTATATAAGAAATGTACATGCTTTAAAGATTAAAGTATTGCTTAAGAATTACATGGTTTATAAGGGAACTGTTGCAGATTATTGACTAAAATTCAGTAGCAAATAGCCTATCTGTCTGTTACATTTAGAATGAGTTACACTTTAAGTGAAATAAATGTTTGTTTTGATTCAGCACTATCTAGGGACTGAAGTCCAGCATCATAATGCACATCCTGCTCCCAATAGGCACCCTGGAAACCAAACGGAAGAAAAAACCAGACGGGAGAGGTTTTCTTCCTGTAAAAGCAGGCTGCCAGCGCACGTGGGCATTTTTATTACACCACCACTAAGACCTCTCTAAAAAGCAGTAACTGCTCTCGGGAGGCCTTAGGAATGCCCATCTGAGTGGTGTCAGGCTGTGGTTGGTGACTATTTAGTTGTGCCCACGGAGATGCTGAGTGAAAGCAGGCTGTGAAATGCCCTAGAAACATGAAAACACATTTGTGTCAACCTCTAAACACTTTTGCTTTCGTGGCATGGAGATCAGGGCTGCAGATGGCAAGTTGGTAAAATGGGAAGGGTGACAGGACAGTTTTCATTAATCTTGGGCTTACACAATGTAGCTGGCTGCATTCCTGCTCTGAACTCAGATTTGCTAGGGGGTCTTTGGTCGGGCTCTGCTGGTGAATGTTATGTGTTTCCAGAAAAAAAACCAAACATCACTTGTATATGGTTAAAACTGAAGAGTACCTGAATTTTTTATCTGAAGCCCATCAGATTTTAAGGTTTGTGGGAGTGTTGTGGGGTTATTGCCTTGCTGCTCCCAGAGCTTGTCATTAGCACACAGTCACTGTGTCTATACAGCCCCACTGCCATCAGCGAAGTTGCCTAAACAATGAATCTCCAGCATGTACCAGAATGCGAACCGGTTTGACCCCTGTGGCTGAGCTTCACAAACAGGGTTGTTGGGTTCAGAAACAATCTCCTGGTTCCACCAGTCAGAGGCACACCCATGAACCACAGACACTGAGAAGCCATCAGTTGGACTTCCCTGTTCAGAGAATCTGGAATTATGGAAATATTTCTTTGCATGTTTAAGAGATTTTACAATCTCTGACAGTGTTTTTCCACCCTTGGTTCATGGAAAAAAAAGGGCTTTTAGGCTATGGAATTGTAAGCAGAGTTTTCAAGAATGTGTATTAGACAGTAGACTAGAGTGTAGTTTTATCACAGGGTGAGGGAATTTTAGATATATGGAGTTTTTAGGATGGCAGACAGGATGAACCGCAAACGGAGGAAGCACATGGCCTTTGGGTCTTCCATTCTTCCTCATCTAGCTCCATGTTCTGCTGTGAGGTGGCACATTATAGTTGGTTAGAATAGACGTCTAAAACCTTCTAACATGGATAATAGTTATGGAGAAATATATAAAAATTAAATGATTACATGGATTGTAGTATAAATATCCACGCCACCATGGGGGGGGTGAGGAGTATTTGATCATTTGTAGTTGGTTAGTTGGGTCGGGGTTTGTGCCCTTGAACTGACCTGCAATGAAGAGCCTCGGCCTGGTCAGGAAACAGAATGTATTGATCAAGAAAGAAATAAAACAATGAATTTGAAACATCAGAAGAGACGATTCACGGCCTTCCCTTTCAAGATCTCTGGCTGGGAAAACAAAATTGTACATTCGTGGGGGTCAGAGGAAAAACAGCCGGTGGCAGAGGACACACCAGGAATATTTTTTATAAACCCTAGAACGCCCCATGTCCTGTCAGGAACAGGACTGTGTCCTTTCACCTGAGGCTGCCACATGCTGCCAGCCTTGTGCCAGGGTGTGGACCCAGACAGGGGTACTCAGAGCTGAACCACAAGCCTCATGTGCAGCTCGCACTGCATCTCTGCTTCCTGCTCCGACTCTGGTGCACTTTAGGGTGGTTTTGTGTAGAGTGAAAATTAAAGCTGCCTGCTCTACTCCTGTGGCATCTTCTCTCACTGTTGAGGGCCACAGAGGTTTGGAGAATACCAAGGCACCCCAATGGGTTGTGCCAGTTGACAGCCTCAGTTAATGTATTCTAAGTAAGAAAATTTAATTAGCCAGTAGTAATTTCCTTGGTGATGTGCATCATTACACTTTCTCCTTTGTATGGGAATTTATAAAATTATGCTTGGATGGTGGGTTTTTGCTTTCTTCCTACTTGCAATTTCTTAACCTCCTTCCTGTCAAGGATCATCTCTTCTCTTACTGGATAATTGACAAGCTTTAACAGTGAGCTTTGATTTGTACTTAAAAAAAATGATAGGATAAGGCTAGGGTAGGGGTAGGGTAGGGTAGGGTTAGGGTAGGGTAGAGGTAGGGCTTAGGGTAGGGGTAGGTGTAGGTAGGGTAGGTAGGGTAGGGTAGGGTAGCGGAGGGAAGCATAGATGAAGAATAGGAAGAGAAGAGGAAAGAGAAGAGAAGGAGAAAGAAGAGAGAAGAAGGTAAAGAGAAGAGAAGAGGAGGAGAGGAAGAGAAGGGGAGGAAGGAGAGGGGGAGAAACAAGGAGAGAAAAGAGGAAGGAGAAAGAGTTAAGGAGAGGGAAAAAGGTGGGAGAGGAGAAGAGAAGCTTGTGTTCTTGCGAGAGAAAAAGATGAAATGAGAGGCGAGTCGGGAGGGTAGGAGAGGAAGAGAGGGAAGAAGAAACGAGAAGGAGGAGCGAAGGCGCAAGAAAGGAGGAAATAAGAGAAGATAGAAGAGAGAAAGAGAAGAGGGGGAAGAAGGAGGAAGCAGAAGAAAAGAGGGGTTTAGGTGAGAGAGAAAAGAGAAGAGAAGTAAGAGGGAGGAGAGAGGGAGCAGAAAAAGAGAGAAAATGGAAGGAGAAGGCGTACCAAAGAGAAGCCTGAGAGAAGAGTTGGGGAGAATGAAAGAATAAGGTAAAAGAGGAGGAAAGAAGGAGAAGAGAAATGAAAGAAGAAGGAGGAAGGAAGAAAGAGAAAGAGAACGGAGGGAGACCATGAGGGGAAGGAGAAGAGAGAAAAGAAAAGAGAAGAGAAAAGAGAAACGAGAGAGAGAAAGAGGAGAAGGAAATGAGCGAAAGAGGAACAGAAGAGAAAGGGAAGGAAGAAAAGAGAAGACGAGAAAAAGCCAAGGGGGAGAAGAGAAGAGAGGGGAATAAGAGAGCTGAAGAGATTTAACAAAGAGAAACGGGCAATGAAGAGGGAAGAAGAAGAGTGTTTTTTTTTTTTTTGGTTAATTGTTTATGTTTTTTTTTTGGTGAGAGAAAAGAGAAGTGAGGGAGAAAGGGAGAGAGAAGCCGCGGAAGGGAAAAGAGACAGAAGGAGAATGAGGAGAACAAGAGGGGAGAGAAGAAGCAGAAAGAGAAGATGAGAAGAGAAGAATGAGAAAAGAAAGAAAGAAAAAAAAGAGAGAGAAGGAGAAGGAGAAGCGGAGAGGAGAGGGAGAGGAGGTGAGAAGAGAGGAAAAGAGGAAGAAATGAAAGAGGGAAGAGAAAAGAGGGAGGAGAAGGGGAAGAGAGAAGAAAAGGGAAAGGGGAAGGAGTGGTAAGAAGGGGAGAAACGGAAGAAAGGGAAAGAGGAGAAAATGAGGATGCCAAAGGAGAAAAGAAGAGAAGAAGAAGAAAGGGAGAACGAGAAGAAGGGGACAAAAGAAGAGAAGAAGAGGGAGAGGAGGGGAGAGGAGAAGAGAGGAGAAGGAAAAGGGAAGGGAAGAGAGGAAGAGGGAGAATGAAGGGAAGAGAGGAGAAGAGGAAGGAGAGGGGAGGGAAAGAAAAGATAGAGAAAGGATGGGGACAAGAGAAAGGTGAGCGGGAGAGAGACAGGAGAAGAAGGAAGGAGGGAAGAAAGGAATAGGAGAGGGAAATGAGGGGGGGAAGAGAACGGGAAAAGAGAAGGAGAAGAAGGAAGGAGAAGGAAGGAATATGAACGGGAAGGAACGGAAGAGAGAAAGGAAAAGAAGAGAGGAGAGAGAGAAAGAGAGGAAACGACACCCGGAGGGGAGAAGGATGAAGAGAATAGAGAGGAAGAGAAAGAGGAGGAGTGAAAGGGAGAAGAAGAGAGAAGAGAAGAGGAAGAGAAGAGAAGGAGAAAGAGAGAAGCGAAGAGAGGAAGAGAAAGAGGACGAAGAGGAAGAGAAGAGAAGAGAAGTAGAAGAGAAGAGGAAGCGAAGAGAAGAGAAGGAGAAGGTGTGAAGTTAGAGGAGAAAGAGAGAAGAAGAGGAAAGAGGCCAGGAGAATGGAGAAGAGAAGAGAAGAGAAGAGAAGAGAAGAGAATGGGAAGAGAAGAGAAGAGAAGAGAAGAGAAAGAGAAGAGGAAGAGAAGAGAAGAGAAGAGCGAAGAAAGAGACGAGAAGAAGGAGAGGAGAGGGAGGAGAGGAGAGGAGAGGAGAGGAGAGGAGAGGAGAGATCGAGGAGAGGATGAGGAGAGGAGAGGAAGAGGAGAGGAGAGGAAGAGGAGAGAAGAGAAGAGAAAGAAAGACGAAGAGGAAGAGGAAGAGAAGAAGAAGAGAAGAGAAGAGAAGAGAGAGAAGAAGAAGAGAAGAAAGAGAAGAGAAGAGAAGGAAGAGAAAGATGAAGAGGAAGAGAAGAGAAGAGAAGAGAAGAGAAGAGACGAGAAGAGAAGAGAGAAAAGAGAAGAGAAGAGAAGAGAAGAGAAGTAGAACGAGAAGATGGGAGTGGGAGAGAAAGAACTTATTAAGGGCTTTCCTTAAAGATTTTTTTAAGCATGTTTAAAAGCATTATCCCTGCTGAAAGCACTGACCATCTTGGGGCTACGGATCACTTCAATTCTTTCCTTTTGTACCGTGTTTGATAAAACTTCCTTCTGTGTGCATCATACCCTGCATTTTTCAGGGAAGGGTACAGATAAAGCCTGTCTCCCAGACAGGGCCTTAAAGAGGCTCTAGCATTCCCACCCTCCTCTTCTTCCCATTGCTGCTGGGAGGAAACTTCCCTGAGCAGAGGATGCTTGTGGTTGTTCATGTAGGTGGCTGCTTCTCCATATGATGATATTTCTTATTGACCATGTCACAGACTCCATCATCCATCCACTCCATCCATCCATCCATCCATCCCATCCATCCATACATCCATTCATCCATCCATTCCATCCATCCATACCTCATCCATCCATCCATCCATCCATCCATCATCCATCATCCATCCATCCAGCCATCCCTCATCCAGCCATCCATCCATCCATCAATCCATCCATCCATCCATCATCTATCCAAGCCCTCATCCAGCCATCCATCCATACATCCATCCATCCATGACATACAATCCATCCATCCAGCATCCATCCATCCTCAGCCATCCACCACCCATCCTCATCCAGCCATCCATCCATCCATCATCCATCACCATCCATCCATCCATCCATCCATCATCCATCCAGCAATCCAATCCATCCATCATCCATCCATCGCAGTCCAATCCATCCATCCATAATCCATCCATCCATCATCCATCCCTCCATCCCTCATCCATCCATCAATCCTCATCCATCCATCCATCCATCCATCCATCCATCCATCCATCCATCCATCCATCCATCCATCCATTTTCCCTCCCTCTCCATTTCTTCCTCCCTCCTCTTCCCTGCTCCCTGCCACCATGCCATTGCTCACTCACCCTGCTACTTTGAATCCATTTTTATTTTCCTATTTGGTAACAGGGACTGCTGATGGGGACTCATTTGTGGGCTATGTGCTGCCCCACCTGAAGTGGAATAAGAGGCCTCTTATTCAGAGAGCAGAGACAAGTTGAGAGGTGGTATTTTACCTCTCTCTGAAACTCAGGGTCTGCTTTTTGGAGGCTTTTTCAGAAGCTGTTCATGCCCTGTTATTTTGTAATTTTACTTGCAATAACTTATTTCTGGAGCTTTTCTATTGTGCTGTCTGTGCTGGCAATCAATTATTAAGGCAGCTTATTTACAGGCAGTGCTTACTTTCGTCTAGCACCTCCAGTGAGATGTGAATAGCAACATTTTTCGTTGCTAGCACAGAGAGGCAGATTCATCCTCTTTCACAGCAAGGCTGTAATCCAAACAATAGCTCTAAGAGAGTCAACCTTGGTTTTAAGAAAAGAAATTCAGCCTTTGAAATCACATGTATAGGTCAGTAACCTTGGACTTGTTTGTTGTTGCTTTTTAAAAGTTTTTGTTTGTTTGTTTACACTTTACAGCAAAGGCTGTTCTCAGTTATTCCCATGCTCCAAGGTTGTAGTCTGTGTAGCTCTTTCATTGGAGCAATTTATAGCAGATTAAAAATCTGGGAAATGTGAGTCCCAGATTTCTTTGCTGTGCAGCTGCAGGCTGGGGACAGTGCTGGCTCCTTGTCACCCCCAGCACACAACAGAGGCTGGACAGAAAGTCCTTGTGGATGTTTTTAGCATCAGCCTTCTGTGTCCCAGGGCTTTGGATGATCCCCTGTCCCAGGCTGGGGAAAAAGTTAGGAGCTGCAGTCTCTGCTGCCTGAGGCCCAGTGGGAGAATCCATCTGCAAGTCCTTGTGGGCTCGTAAAAGCCAACATGATGAAGGTGTGGCCCATGGTTGCACTAAGACCTGGTTAAAAGCCAAAACCACAATGGGGTTTGTGAAGTTTTTTTCCTCTTTTCCTTCATGGTAACTAGAAGCCATGTCATCAAAGTCAGGTCTGGACCAGCCAAAACCCAACCTGCATGAGCAATGGCATTTTTCCTTGCTCTTGTGTCTCTCTGCTTTACTTCTGCTTAGAAAATTTAACCAAATAGTCACAAATCCACCCCCTTTGAGAGATAAGCTCTGCTGTTTATCTGCATTTTTCCTGTCCCAGCAGCAGTCACGATGCTGACGAGGCCATGGTTGTAACCACGTGCTGGGGGGGCTCTTTCTGTTCAGAGAGATTTAGGGGATGTCTCTGCCCATCACCTTCCCCTTACTCCAGTGGGACAGGAATCCCATGGTGGGCTCAGTACCAGGGTCTTGCCTCCAAGTCTTGCTCTTGAAATTGCCATAGCTCCTCCATGGACTTCCAGCTGGACACTGCAGGAACAGGTTCATGGATTGCTCTACAGACTGCCCAGGCATTTATACACTCCCTTAACTCATGATCAAGACCTTGTCTTGCACAGGGAGACAACACAGAGATGCTTGTAGTGCTCACCTGGAGCCAGGGCTGCCCTACCTGTGCTTCCCAATGGTCCTTTCTCTTCCTTCAGACAGTGCCTTTGGCAATGAGCAGCACAATACAGCAAGACCCCATAGCTTTTCCAGCTCCACTCTTCAAAATAACAGCTGTGTCCTTAGAAGGCTCTTTTTCACTCTAAGAAATACCATTTAGTCCTCTTTTGCTCCCCCACAGCTGTGGCTCTGAGTTCTGGCAGCTGCAGGACTGAGCAGGACCACAGGGCACGAGTGTTTGCACCCATTGGCACCAAGTCAGATGCTCTGCCTCTGGCACACAGCTCAACCCTCTGCTGAGGCACATCCAGGGGCTGTTCTCTCTCCCTGCACTTTAAAGATGTGCTTGAAAACAAAATGAATGTTTCTCATGATATTGCAGGGAGACAGATGCTGGAAAAAGTCCCCTGCTGATTTGGGGTAAGCAGGAGGACATAAAAAATTGTTACCAACTTTTCCAGAAGCAAAAGATTCAAAAGAAGCATTTTCTGAGGAGGGAGGCTCAGCTTCCTTTCACAGTCTGCACATCTTCACAGCTTCCCTTGGATCAAAATCCCTCAAACCTGGCAAGGACAGTGGATAAACAGAGGAGCAATATTGGATGGCTTGGTTTCAGGCTGCTGCATTTTTGCTGTTCCCTCCTCTCTCTCACCACTTGCTCTCCAGCACATGGAGATCATTCCTATCAGCCACATTCATGTGCCTTCTGCACTTCTTTTTTTCACCCAGCCTCAATGCTGCCAAGCAAATGGAAAGCTCTGAAGGATTCAATGACCTTGGACAGGTTTTGGGTTGAGCTCTGGTGCCCCTCATGGGCTGGAGCACTGCAGACTGTTTTGAACATGGTCCTGCTGTTGTGTGGGGAGTAACTTGCTCATTCCAAATTTCCCAGGTCTGCTCAGCTTAGTGCAACTGCTATTCCTGGCTTTGAACATAGTGCAGGGGGCTTTAACCTTGCCATGCGCTTCCCTGCCCCTAACAGGGAGATTCCCCAGCCTCCCAGGGACGAGAGCTCCTGGTGATGTGGGATGTGTGTGCAAAGAGACCTTCAAAGCACCACAGGACTCATGGTGTCCTCCTGCAGCCTCCCAAACCAGGCTGCTCATGGAGGTTCATGGGGACCATCTGGGAAAGAGTCACTCACGTAAAGCCCTGAGAGTCCACCTGTGCCACAGAGATGTGCCCATCTTGTGTCACTGGCTTTGGAACCCATTCCAGTGTTTTATGCCCACGGGCAGGAGAAGCCTGACTTGGGGGAAGGGGTTTTTCATTCACGTAGGCACAGGGATTTCAGTGCCTGTGAAGCTGCAGGTGTTCCAAAACAATATTGGAAATGTTGAAACAAATAAACAGCAGGGTTGGTGTTTTCCTTGTCCTAATAGATCCAGCCTCTGCGTGCTTCCCCAGTGCTGTGGGCTGTGGTCCAGCCAGGAAGGGAGTGTGCTGGGGGTATCCAGCAGCTCCAGGAGCTCTGCAGAGGACAAGGGGTATGCTGACACATTATCATAGCTGATTAACACCATCCATCAATGCCTGATTAAAACCAGAAGAAATGTTTTTTCTTCCTCTGCAGCAGAAGAGCTCTCTTATGCAGAAAGTGCTTCTCTTAATTACCACTCTGTAAATCCTCAGCGAGACAGAGCATCATCATTGTAGCTTAATTCCTCTCTGTGGTAATAACCTTCTCATTTCATAAGTGCATAAGGCAGGATAATACCTGTGGGTTTTGGTGCTTTGTTTTTTTTGTTTTTTTTTTTTTTTTCTCCTCTGTCATTTGTACCAGAAGTGTCCTTCTTTTAGTGAAAGAATAGCAGAAAATGCAATAGGATGGCAATTCCTACAGCAATTAGAGGCAGAGCCATGCTGTAACCCACCTGTGGGGCAGTGGAGTTCAGGCTGAGATTGCAGATCCAGCTTTCACAGCTGGCTCATTTCTATTATCTGCTCATCTGGGCTCTCTCAGATTCTGGGTGGAACCCCAGCTTGGATGACATCAGGGACAAAACTCCCATTTGCTTCAATAAGTTTGATTTTTTTTTTTTTAATGCCCTTACATGCTTCTTTTAAATATATAAACTTGTGTTTTAAAGTGTTTTAAAGCACAGGTACCTCAGCCCCTTAAAGAATTGTGTCAGTGGGCTTGTGAGGAAGTGTAACTTCATTGTGAAACCTGATTGTGGCAACAACCCCCAAAAAAATGTGGACATAGCTGGCACTCATGCACAGCAAAAGGGCTGAATAGGGGTTGGTTGGTTGGCTGAATAGGTGTGGCGACTCCTGTGTGGTGAGATTTGGACAGGATCATATGAGGCAGAGAAAAGGACAAACAGATGTGCCTGGGAAGATGCTATAGCCCTGAAATGCTGGCAAGCAAGCACTGACAGAAAGGCATTGAGGAATTTTTGGAAATCAGAGCTAAAAGTGATTTTTGGCTGGAATAAATGCAAGAGAGGGAAGGTGAAATACAAACCAATGCCAGTGACAGGAGGGGCTGTTCGGCAGGCACAGGGGGAGGGAGGAGCAAGAGTCACCCTCTGTACCCTTTGCCCTGCTGGAGTGTGCAGAAAATGGGAAGAAAATCTTTATAATGGTTTTCCAGCTGCCTGCTGGGTTAAGAAGGGGTTGTTTCAGCTGAGCACATAGGCTGGTGTGAAGGCAGGACAGAAAAAAGCCATGGCACCTTGCACCTTGGGATTTGGTGTACCCAGCCCCTTCCCAAACACCAGGGCAAAACAGAGCCAGTGAAATCAAGAAAATGACTTTTGCACTTAAAGTTGTGATTTTTTTGCCTTCCACTTAGAGTAGTACAAAGAGTTGGGTGGTTCAACAAGTGCAGGGGAGAGGGCAGAGTTGAGCTGAGGCTGGGGAGGCAGGGGCAGGGAGGATGGCAGCCTCAGCAGGCACAGGGAAGATATGGTGCAAGGTGAGGAGCCTGGGGTGTGCCAGGTTCTGTGCTGGGTGATGGGAGGCTGGAGAGCCCCGTATGAAGCGGGAATAAATGCTGAAAAAACCCTTGGGTGCCACAATCAGCCATTTGAACTTTCCTGTGCTGCTGCTACAAGAAAAGAATGAAGTCTACCTGTGCCAAAGTGATTTTATGAGGAGGGCTTTGACAGGGAGAATCATTTCTGCTCTCCATATCTGTGGGCAGCAGTACCTGGACAAGCCAGAAGGTCGTCATGGAACCGCAAAAATTCAGGAGCAAAACTATAAGCTTCACCTGGTTACCTGAATTCCAGTCCAAAAAAACTAAACCTGACTTTTTGCTGCATTTTCTGGGAGTTTTCAGACAGCAAGTCAGACAAACCCTTTTCCCAAGCAGAGAAATGGGACAATCTTTTCAGCACCTGCCAAAGTTCCAGTCCCAGTCTGGAGAGCCACAGTCCCTTCTCCACCCTGATTCCAGATCTGCTCCTTGCAATGAGAAGCAGAGCAGGTCCTGGTGGCACAGGGGTTGAAAAGATGTGTGGGGTTTGCTGTGCTAATCTTCATGAATTCTTTAGCCCTGAAAATGCTTTCTCTTGCCTGGTGGCCCCAAAATATTGACTTCTCTCTAAGGAAGAAGGGATTTTTTCTTGTTTCCAAAGGGGCCTCTCTGAAGTCTCCACCAGCACACCCAGCCACAGCCATAGCCACAGCCATAGCCACACAAACAGTGTCCAGAGCTGGGGACACCCAGGGCTCTGAGCTTTGTTCCAGGCCAAGGTTCACCTTGAAGGTCCTGAACAAATGGCCAAATTGACAGCCTGGAAAAAGCAAAGACCTGAAATGACTCTGCAATCAGTTTTACCCAATTCTGGCAAGGACACGCTCTGGTCAGCCCAGTATAAGACACGAGAGACTCAGAAGTCCCAGGCAGACAAAGCAAATTGTAATCCCCAGAAGAAGAACAGGCTGTTTCAGCCTGATAGGAAATGTGGCTCTCCAGGGAGATGCCTGGAGGCATGACTGTTCTCCAAGTGGTGTGTCTGGCTTACCACATCATCAAAATGTAAAGGTTGCAAAAAGTTTTAATGGCTCCAAAACCCAAATAGTACATAATTGGTGTTCTCCGTAGGTTTTTGATTGTTAATTCTTATAAGCAAATACAAGAACCTCAGAAATCCCACAAATTTACAGGGGCAAATATTAATTTTTATATGCATTGCCCAAGACAACTCACCTTGCCCTCTGTCTTCTTCCCTTCTCTTCTCACCAGCATCTCTGCATCATTGCCATTTGAAAAACTTCCAGCAAGAATTTTCCTGTCTCTCCTTGTTCTTCACCCTCATTTCTACACATAGCATCTTTTTAACACCTAAATGTTCTAACTGCCTAATTATCTGTCTCACACAATTGTGATTCACAAATGTAAAATGTTATTTAGTTTCTGGATAACATCTCATTCAATTCTTCTCATGGAAACCAAGGTGAAGTTGTTCTCCTAGAGGGAAAGAATGGCCAGAAGCCAGAACACCATCTCCCTCTGTAAACTGAGCTGGATTTGGTTTCTGTCCCCATGCAGATGTCCCCAAGACCTCAAGGGCCACATCTCTGTGTGCCGCCTCTGCAGGCTGATGGGAGTGTAGAGTGGGGAAAGTGCCAAATGCAGGAAACAACTTCAGCATTCCTTTTCTTTCCCTGGCAGAGCCAGATCTCCCTGTGCAATGTTTTGAGTTCCACCTTTTGGTGGCTTCTCAGGGCTTAAGGTCCTGGAGAATGTAATTCCAGAGGTGAAATGACATGAAAGCAGGCTGAGCTGACATATGTCCTTCCCCTGTCTTTTTAATAAACTCAATGTCCATCTAAATATCCAGTGTTCCTCTTCAGCAGCTCCTGAGGACTCCACTAGCTATTTGAGAAACTGTACCCATACAGCTCAGCTTTTTCCAGTGTCTGAGTCATGAGCTTCTTCACCACAGCACGATGAGATAAGTTAGTGTGGTGGTTTTCCAAAAACATTAACTGTGCCTGAATCTGTAATATTTTGGGGATTTTTTGATCACTCCAAATGTTCCTGTGTTGAAGAAAGCATTGTTGGGAGACATTGGAATGCAGGGCATTAGCAGCATAAACTGCAGCAGCACCGTGGGACTGAGAATGCTGAACAAGGCTTGTCCAGCACAGGGACACATCCCCAGATATCCATGGGAGCTGACCTGTGAAACAAGTGAAATCCAGCAGTCAGGGATCAGCCTTATTCCTTCTATACCCTGTTGAAATTAAACCTGTCAGAGGTGTGCACAGAAAAGGGTCTGCTTATGCCACTCTGCAGAGTGAGAAAGTTATGAAGTTTAAAAAGTTGCCATATGTTCATATACTGACTGAAAGCCTGAGAACTGCCAGTCTGTATTTCTTGTAGCAGGCTTTCCCCAGTTATATTTTTCTCAACAGCAGCTAGACACCGTGGATATGCATTGGATTTACCAAACTTGTGCAGTAAAGAAGGTGCTGAGAACCTCTGGCTCAAATGTGTGGGTTTAAAAGGTGTGACAGGGGCAGCATGGCAGGTGCCAGTGAATGTCCTTCTGGAAGTGTGAGTAAGCGTGGAAACACAGGAAGGTGGGCTTGTTTTTCAGTGTTTTCCAAGAATATTATGACTGGGAAGTTAAGTAATCTACAGCACAAATACAGCAAATACAAATACAGCACTCTGCCTTGTGGCTTCTGTGGACACCAAGACGTGAGGCCTTTCAGCCTGAGAGTGCTCAGTGTACAAAACAGGAGAAAATTTAAAGCTCCATTTGACAGTGAGCTTCATTTAGAAGATTTGAAATTCCAGCAAGGATTTCCCTGGCAATACCCATGCCTTGAAGCAGGCTGGTGTCCCGTGCAAACAAAATGTTGGAGTGCTGGCTTCCCAAGGTGTGTGGAGAGGGGAAGGCAGCACAAGAAGTCTTTTGCTTCAATGCTGGCACTTCCTTGTTGCCTGGGAATATGCTGGATGGTTTCTTGGATGCTTCATATGTCTTCCTATTCTTCATGAGATCCAGGCACATTCATAGCCAGGAACACCAGAGCTCTGCTCTTGAACCAGCACCACTGATGCTGCTCCTCCCTCTGCTTAGCAGACCCATGCAGGGACTGATCTCACTTGACATGTGTGGATTTGGCTGGATTTGAAGATGGAACTCTTGCTGCCACATCCAAATTGCCTGATTAGGAGAATAAGACACCCAGATGCTCTGTAATGTGGGTGAACTCCAGAAAGTTTTCTTTTTATTTTATGAAAAAGGAAGGAGGGAGAAAGCAGAGCTGGAGGGAAAGCCAGACATAACCAGGTACCACTAATGGGCATCAGAGGGGATGAGAGAATCCCCTTTTCAGTGATGCACTCTTGCTCTGTGCAGCATCACTGGCCCTGTTTGTGGAGCTTCCTGAAGCATGCCCCAGCTCAGACAGGCTCCTGCAGGACTGGGCTGTGTGGCATTCTTGGGGTGTGTTTTATGGGGAATGCTTGAGCTACTGACCTTGCACAACCCCCCAGGACACATCTGTGCACAGGACACTGACCAAAGCACCTCTCTTACAGCACATCTGCCCCAGCTGCTGATATATATTTATATTTCTATAAAGGGACCCTTTTCAGAGCCCCTTTGTTTCTGCTGCTATGCAAAAGCCCCCTCCAGACATACATTGAAGAGCTTCACTGCTTTCGAAATGGCTTGTTTGCCTACTCAGGGAGGAAAAAACATCTCTGAAGTTGGTGCCTGAGCAGCACTTATATCTCAATTATCTGCACATTGCTTCTCTGTGTGTGAGATTATGAGCTAAGACGGTTTTCATGGCTTCATCAGCACCAGCTTAAGAGCAATATTTATCCCTGGTCATGTCAATCCTTTGGTCAGCTCAGCAACAAAGGTGATGCTTGCTGCCCTCTTCCCAGAGACTCCACTAATGAGCTGAGTGATTTATTCATTAAGGGCAGGGAAATCTGGAGCTTTATTCCAGAGGCCCTGGTGGGAAATTTGCATGAAAATTTCATGCTGTTCACTTGCAGGAGGCCCTTCCCTGCTGTGCTGCCCTTCCCCTCACTGCAGGAAAAGGTCCTGCTGTGCTCCAGCAAACCCTTTGATAGAAATACTGAATCCAAAGGGGGGTTTTCTGTAGTTGTTTTTGTTTTGAAAAAGACACGGGGCCAGGAAGTTGTCTGTTAAAAAAAAAGAAAAAGTTGTATTTGGTAGTTCTGGGTGGCTTTTTGACAACTCTGTCCATGTTGAAACATCAGAAGTTTGCTTTGGTTCCATTAAAGACCAGAAGAACAACCCCTTTAACAAGCTTTGGACATGCAGGAAAGCAGCTTCCCAGTTCTGGAGCAAAGGGGTGGACCAAGCTGGATCAGCAGGTCTCTAGTACCTGGACATGAAATTAAATTTGAGTTTATTTTAGAAGTCAGGCTTCATATCCTCAAATTGTATTTGCTGTAAGTCTGGTCACACTTGCATTTTGACTTTGTCCTGCTTGCTTAACTAAAGTTATTGCAGCCATTGGCCAGGCTATCTAATATCAAATCCAGATAATATTCTTTGTGTTGTGTCATGAAGGATGTGGGGATCTCAAACCCATGTATGCATCCAGGCTGTGTGCTGTTCTGTGCTGGGCTGAGCCCCTGAGTCCCTGGCCCCTGGGACTCCCTTTACCCCATTTCTTTGCAGGACGAAGGAACAGGAAAGAAACAAAAAATAAACCAATATTTAATTTTTTTTTCAGTGACGAAATGTATTGGCCCATGAAACACAACCAGAAACTTCCCCATAGTCCAACCTGGAAACCTGGCTTTAAGCAGAGGGGGTTTGATGTATGAACCCCAGTGGAGGGGGGAGCATGGGCAGGGATGGTGTGTGTGGGAGATGATGCCACTGTCCCTTCTGTAAGCCTGACCTCAAACCAATCAGCAACTGGACACAGCCTCTGCTCCTGGCTCTGGTACTTAAATACCATTGGGAGAGGGAGAGATCTTCAGGAGGAAAAGCCTAGGGTGACTTCGGGTGGAGACATGACTTGGTCTGATGGAATTATCATTCAAGCAAGTCTGGGTCTGTCTGCGTGGAGGATTCTGTCCTGCATGAAGGGTAAATTTAGAAGTGCAAGCTTTGGGATTGCTGATTTGATGACCATCATAGGGAGATGCTGAGGCAGACATGTCTCTGAAAGGCTCTCAGGGACCACACACAACCCCCCTGAGTGCTGCCACCAAGTGCCTGCATCCCTTCTCACGTGGGGCTCAAGGCTTTAGGCTATTTTTGAGGGAAAGGCAATTTTGACCTCTTATTGTTGATGCTCCCAGCACTCCCTGTACCAACTGCCTCAGGGGTCTGGGTGGGAACTGCTCTGCTGAAACTCCCAAGCAATGGATACCTTCTATAATTGCACCTTCGAAGCAGTCAACTGGCTCCTGCGATGAGCTCTTGAATAATTGAAGCAATATTTGCAGGGTTTGCACTGAAGTACTAACAGCTGTGGTATGTTTTGATATTTATGAAGCCAAATAAATTATGGATTAGCCAGTGCAGTGAGCCCAGCATGATGCTTATTACTGCTGGAGTGCCGGAGCTGATGGAGTGCTATTCATCCCCTTTTACTTCCATTGTGTGGCTGAGTATGACTGGTGTCTATTACTGGACTTAATAGAGCTTGCTTGCAGGTTTAAGTTCCAGTCCCTGAGAGCTGATGGGGTGTTTTAATTTGTTCTTCACTCTACAGGCTTTAGAAAGACATGCTGGGATCATATCTCAGGGTCACAGGCCATCGCATTGGCTCACAGATGTGGAGGTGATTGTTTCGGTGGTAATGGGGATGGATGATGGTAGAATTAGCAGCAATTCTTGGCATTAAACTGGAAATTACACAAAATCCAATCTTCTTGGCAAGCTAGTCTGTGGGTAAATATTGTGTGCCTTCTTTATGATGCCTCATTCGTTGCACAAACTTTTCTCCATAACTGAGCCAGAGCTTATGAGATTAAACACTTCACTCCATTTTCTATTACCTGAGAATGCATTTTTTTAATGGATGAAAAAATTTTTAGTTCAGAAAAAGTGACATTTGGAATTCGAATGGATTCCAAATTTCTCCCCATCAATGGGAGCTGCCTGCTGGGAAGGGATAAGGAGGGAGCAAGTAACCCTTTGGAGCAGCAGATGGCATCCTACCACTCCAAAGCTTCCCGGAGCTGGAAAGTTAATAAATATATAATAGCAAGTGCCTGTGCTCTGCTCATAGCTGCACTCAGCAACTTGGTAGAAAACTGAGGGGTTAGGAATCATTTCTTTACAAACCCAATACTTTCTCTGTTTTTTGTCCCTGTTTTCTGGGATGAAAGGAGATATCTGAGCTGGTCTGCTCACCCAGATCTGCCTGGTCCATACAGCCCACAGAGTGTGCCCTTACAAAGTGGGCATGGGGAGCTGGCTGGATAAATTTGGGTTGGAATGGGTGCTGGAACTAGGTGATCTTTAAGGTCTCTTACAACCTGTCCTGGTTTTTAAGGAATTGCCTGTTTAGGACAAATTTGTGAGGAAACTTCCAGAGGGGTTACTCTAGAAAACAGATTCAAGCAGCCCCTCCCCCAGCTGGTTCAGAAAAAGATTTCCTTGGAGAAAAGTGGAAAAAACCCTGTTTATTTAACCAGCAAAGTTGTCAAAGCATAACCCCCCCCCCAATAATAAATGGTAAAACCTCTCGCTGTTCTGAAGAGATGGCAAATTCAAAAAGTCCTTTTCATGAGGTGTAGCTTGGCTCTCTCAGTCTCTTATCAGTCCTTACAGTGCTGGAAAATGCCACGTCTGGGTGGGCCACAGGAGTGAGCTCTTGGTGTTCTTCTGGTTTTCAGTCCAGAGCATGACAAAGCAGTTGCAAGAAAAAGAAAAAACACAGTCTGGGGGAATTCTCTGCCTCAGCTAGCTGGAAAAAACTCAACTAAAAGCAAAGGAGTCCTGCTGTAGACAGCACAGTCTGAGAGAAGGACGTGAGGGAGCCAGCACAGCTTCTGAAAACAAACTCTGTAATTCTTCTCTCCCCCTTTGCACTCAGAACCAGTCCCAAGGGTGCAGAACTCAATATCCAGCATAAACAGAACAGATGACTGGGGAGACAAGCATCAAAAAGTCACCCCAGGACACAATCCAAGCCATGATTCTATGAAATTGTGCCATTAAGTGCCTATTAGTTGTAATAAAAAGTTATAAAGTCTAGAATGGTTGTCTCAGATGCAGAGATGTTCCATGTAGACATCTGCATTTTGCTACACCCCTCCACAAAACTGGATGACATCTGTCCTGAAAAACTGTGGCACGTATTTTTTCTAAAAACATCTTTCTACAGGAGTTCCCAGAAGAGGCCACCCAGGGCTACTCCAGACAGGGGAAGTCTTTGCATCTAATGAAGTGGGAGTTAATTCTTCTTTCCTTTCTTTCCTGAAGATGCTGAAGGAGGGGCTGAAGCATATTTTATCTTCAAAACCCTGATGTAGGTAAAGAATGTACTTTTTCTACTGTTATTGGTTGAGGCAGAGATGTAGGTGTTTTAAAGGAATTTGGGCTGAGTTTGTGGCTGCTGTTGCTGTGTTGCAGACAAATTGTTTGCGACCTGTCTCTAGAGACAAGTGAAAAAAGTTTCTCCTATCCCAATTTCCTTGTAAATGATATAATCACAGCAAACCCAAAAGTTTACTGGATCACAGAGACATGAGGTTCGAATTTAATATTTCTGGGGCTTCTACTTTCAAAAAATGCCTCTTCAAGAACTGCAGCCCACTGTGCAGAGACAATAATGATTAAAAATTATTCCGTAGCTCTGGCTTTTGTTTCCACTGAGAGCTGGGATATTGTTTGCTCCTGTCTCTTACAACACCTTCATCATCATCACCTGACATAAACCTTATCACCAGCTCTGGTGCTGATAGTCCTGCAGCAGTGATTTCTGCTCCTGTCACGGCACCAGCCCCTCTCTGTCTTTCAGCACACTCACTGATGTGTCCTTACTGCTCACATTCCAGTGCTAATTTCCTCAGTGACCATCAACTTACATGAGCACGAAATATAGGATAAAATTGCAGGCACAACTGGTGGCTTTTGAGTAAGAATGTGCCCATATCTTCCCCCCCCCTCCCCCAGCATTCTCAACATCATCATGGGAGCATGTGCTTCTTGCTCCTGGCAGCTCCAAAGGGTGCTGGCTGTGATGAGCAGCTCCAAGGGAGAGCTGGGAGCCAGATCTCAGCTGTCTTCAGCTCACACTGTTTTCCAGACTCCTACAGATTTCCCACAGAGGCTTGATAGCTAGGAAATTTATGCTTACTGTCTTAGCCTTATTTTTCTCATCTGCTTTTTGGCACCTGCCTTGGTGCACAGACTGAAAACATCTGGAGAGTATCCCTGTTACTCATGAGCATGGCCCTAACCTGTTCAGAGGAGGGGCTGCGTCTCAGGATGGGCTATCCCACTTCTGGGCTTGTTTCCCACTTGTTCTGCAACACTTTTGAATAGATGGAAAACTTTTAGCATCACATGCCAGACTCCTGTGATGGCCACGTTTCCTCACGTGTGCCATGGCTCATGTGATGGCAGCATTGCTCTGATGATGAAGGAGACAAGTACAGGCATCTGGGCTCCTGACTCTCTGCAGTCTTTCCCTGTGGTGTTTCAGAGCAGAACATGGAGCAGACGTTCTGCCTTGTTCATGCTTTGCTCTGGGTTTGTTTTTTTTGGGTAAAGGACTAAGCCTCAATTTGAGTGCTCCTAAACAAGCTGGTGGGAAGCAGGTGCTCAGGATCTTCTGCGGGCAGGTTCCAAATACTCACTGGAAATTACATGTCAGTTTGAGTTACTGGAACTGCTCAGCACAAACTGCAGTTCAGGACATTGACAACAGCTGTGGCAAAAACTGTAAGGATTCCTCTTCCAGCAAGGATGAGAGCATTCACATCAGCTCAGAGAGTAGTTTCTTGCTTTAAAATAACCCAAAAGGTAGATTTAAAGTGAAAGAAGGGAGAAAAAAAACCCCAAACAGCCTGGAGGGAACCTTGCTATTCCACAGGAATATTGGAGCAAGGTTTATTTTTGTGCTTTCCTGGGGCCTTGTTGCATCTGTATTTGCTTTTTACTCGTCTTTGCTCTCAGGCATGGAAATGGATGTCTTGATTAAAGCTGTTCTTCCAGCGAGGAGGAAGAATGTAGCATCATTTAATCTGAGAATGAATGTTTCAAAGCAAAAAGAAAAAAAAATAAATCATGAATTAGCTATTAGAATAAAGAATTTGTTTTGGTCATGTCTTATTGAGGGGGCTCACCATGGTGGTTTTATATTTGTCTCTTCCTATTTTCCAAAGGTGTGCTGTGTTTGCTTTCAGTCTGTAACCATGCTGAATGGGAAAAGGATGGAAAGATGAAGTGGGAAGAGGAGGCTGATCTTAGCAAGTACCCTAAGCTCCACTCTGTGCCTCCAGCTGAGAGCTTTGCTTTAGAGAGCAGAATAAAAATAAGCAAACACTGGGCTCAGTCAGGCAATGTGATTAAGGAATTGGCAACTGAGATCTTGAGCTTTTTCTGTTATCTTTTCCATTTCTGCCATTTACTCTTTCAGGGGAAAGCAGATAAGAAGCCCAGAGAGGAATGAGCACTGCAGGGAGACGGAATTTACACAGTTCAAGGAAGAAAGTTTTCCTCAGGCCAGCCTCCAGCCAGGCAGCTCTGTGCCAGTCCCAGGAAGGACTGCAGGACAGATGTGCCCTGAGATCCAACACACAAAATTAAAATATCCAGAGCCTGGTCACTGCCAACCCGAGTGAGGTTTGGAACAACATGGGCATGAGAGCAAAGGCAGGAGAACGTCCCAGGTACCAGCACTGGCCTTGTACCTTCAGCTTCCCCCATTAAATGTCATTTTTCCCCATTACAAACAGCAGACTCCACTGGTCTTCCCATGGGAACATCCCATTTCTCTTTCACTCATTTTTTCTTTCCCACCCTTCAAAGAGTCAGTGTTTATTTGGATTGAGCTCATAAGCAGAGCTTGGATAGGTTTACGAGCTCTATGCCTGAACCCACAGACAATTACAAACATGGCTGGCTGCCTGGCTTTGTTAATTAGCTACCAGCAATGCTTCATTTTTCCCTCCGTGGTTTCCTTCTGAATTAGTAGGGCACTGCTCATTAGTTCTCTTCCTCTTTGGGATGCCACAGTTGAACATTATGGCGTCCAGATATGCCAGTGAGCTGAGAGTATAAGCATGATTTGTTTGGACAATAAAAAAATACTAGTTGCATTTAGATAATTAAACAAAATAACAGCAAAGCTATTTTGTACTGTTGCAATCTGCCCTTCCCTGTCCCAGTGCTCCATTTTCTTGTTTCCTGATCTGCTGGAAACAAAGATTGGAGTAAGCGTCCTCAATCATTTCTTAGCTTTGCTTTGAAATATTGGATTTCTCTTCCTCTAAATCTAGTTTGGCCTAGTGGGTATCTGCTGATGGGACAACATCCTGGCACTGATGGGGTGCAGCAAGCCAGCCCATGCCAGTTTGGGCTCAATTCAACCAGAAAGAATTTCCAGAAATGATGCTTATTTAATAACTTAACACAAAATAACAGCAGTAGCAACCAGGGTGGTAAAATAATGTTTTATTCCATGAATGAACAAACACTACCATGCCACATTCTAAAGTTCTTTCTACAAAAGATTGTGGACAGAGCAGATTTTTACATTTCTCAGTTCAAGTTCATTTCAGGCTCTCGAGCCTGTTCAGCGTAGCAAAATCTGGACACGCAGCATTCTCATGGTCTATTTGGCATCTTGCCAGATAAAGCAGATTTACACCGTAGTTCTTGTTCACACAATGTCGATGCACTGTAAATTAAAGGAGATAATCCCAACCAAACTAGGTAATTTCTGTGGTTTATCAATATATTTTTTTTCATGATGGTCAAAGTACAACCAACATTCAAAGCTTAAAATAAAGGTAAGAAAAAAGACACACTAAAGAACACAATGGAAACATCATCATTGCTGTCAGGATGTGAGTTTACCCACAGTACTATGTAAAAAGTAGGAACCGGCATTGACATTCAAGCTGTTAAAACAAGAAAAGAAATTACATTAATTGTTATATTTCCAAGCTAGTGCTTCTAAGGAGTCCTGACCAGCAAAGAAGTGTTACCGCATGCATGTCGAACACAAGACTAATATTGGATTGGGGATCTGACAAAGAGCTGACTTACATTCCTTTATATACAACAAAATGAAATATACAGTATTAATACTGGCTGTACATTTGGTCAGAATATTTTACAAGGAGCGACACTGTCAAAATTCTTATGACGTAGTAAGTGGAAGTGGATGGAGGTTGGAATCCTTTCTGAGAGCTGAATGTTTTCACATGAGGTCTTAAAAGTTGCTTTCTAATGCTTAAATGAGCAGTTAGACCTTTTAAAGCAAAAATTCCTCCTTTTTTTTCCCCCCTCTTATGGTTGTCAAAACTAGTGGGAACAGAAGAGATAATTAAATGTGTTTGGAATATGCTAATCATTGACCTGCAATAAAACTAAGCCACAGACAGCATGTGCAATAATTCTCTGCGCATTGTCTCTGTTTAAATGGCTTTATAAGATGATCTGTGGTGCCTCTGGCACAAATTTCTTTACCACAACCTCACCTAGCTGCTCCCTAGCAGGTTACCAACCATTTTCTCCAGCACTAAAGGAAGAGAAAGAATAATCATGACTGTCGCATATTTTTCTACATCGCAATAAAAAATATCTCAATGTAAGCTGATTTAGCTTATTTATGTGCATATTTTTCAAGGCTGTCAAAGAAAATACTCAATCTTGCTGGCAAGAGCTATTTTGGGAACTCAAGAGTGAGTTTTTCTTTGCTGTATTCAATTAAATCTTTTAATATCTGGGTAGCTCAAGTCCCATTGCCTCATTAGACCCCTGAGGTCTAAAGTGAGTTGGTTGATTTTTTTTATGTTTTTTCCCCATCCAGAACAGTCTGAGAAGCTGATAAGGTAAGCATGAGACCCAACGAACAACAGAAGCAAAAGCCATACAGAATTAACAAAATAATTACAGGAAGGTAAAGATTGGTGTAACTATAGTGATATTTTGCACAATTGGATTTGTGTGTCCTGTAGCAATGACAAACCTCCTGAAGATGGGAAAGAGCAGGCAAGTGTGTGAATCTGTATCCTTTAAAACAATTGTGCTATAATCTTCTCCATGTATTAGATTAGATTTTTTTTTTCTGACACGGTGTGATGCTAACTATAGTAACCTTAATGTGGATGATGGATTTCACTGCTACTGCTTGACTGCTTGACTGCAAAGAGACGTTAAATCTTCCAGTCCTCAAAGTGGTTTCTTGGGGTGCTCCTTCAAGTTCAACATCTTACCGTTTTCACTCTAGAAGTCATTTTGTGACAAACAACCAAAAAAAAAAAAAAAAGAAAAAAAAAAGAAAGAAAGAAAAAAAAAAAAAAAAGAAGAAAAAAACAACCAACCAAAGAAAAAGAAGATGTTGGTTGTGATGGATTTATTTCAGACAGCAGTTTCTGCTGAGTTCACCATGCTTAATGTTCTTCCATTTAGGAAGGAGTTGCTGTCAAGTAAAGCAGAGGAGCTGCTTTCAGTTTTTGTTGTTTGGTTTTTGTTTTGCTTTTTTTTTTGTTTGTTTCCTTTTTTTTAAATACATGCTAAAACCATCTCTTTCTTCCGGAAAATGATCCAGTTGCATATTGTCAGAGATCTGCCTTGTGCTTAGCACGGACAAGTAGGGTTAATCATCCTCCTCCTCCTCTTTCAGTGGGGCCAGTGGGAGTTTGTCTGGAACCTGGAAACACTCCACAAAGAAGTTGACAATGGACTGGTACAAGTGCTGCTCAAATGCTGCATTGCTGAAGTAATGGCTTTGATCAGGATAAATCTGCAAAAAACCAGCAAATACACACCTTTTAGAGCTTAAAGTCTCAGGACTGACCACCCACACCTGCAGCTTGAGCTGCAAACCCACTGCCTCATCCATCGTTCCATGGACGCTCATGAGGCCCAGGGCAATTTGGGCACCACAGTGCTCTGAGTGCAGACTTGCATCTTCCTTCACAAGGAACTTGTGTTTTTTGGGGCGGGGGATTTTCCATTCAATTCCATTCTGAACAGGCTCAGTCTAAGAACTAGCCCACACTTTCCTTGTGAAAACCAAAAAACATGCATTTTTAGAGAGAAATGGTATTAAGTTATACTGACTAAAATGAGGGCTTTAAAGCAAAAATTGTCATTAACTTAAAAAAATTAATGAATATTACTGGAGAAGTAATTAAATTTAAAAAAAAAAAAAGTAAATCACGAAGCCAGAAATGAAATAGTTTAAACCAAAGTTTTCATTTAAATGGAGAAGGTAACTTGATGAAATGCAAGACGACCATATTGGGTTGTCTAGGAAGGGATGCTAGGGTGTGTTCATGTTTAATGGCTTGGACATGGACCGTTCAGCAAAGCAGAGATATAATTTGGTGGAAAGTGGAGCTGTGCCATTCACAGTGGAATGTCAAATTTAAGTGACATATATCTTCATAACTTTTCTGGTTGATTTAATTTAGAACCCTGTTTCCCTGAAATTCATCCTGAATTTGTTCTGTTGTTCACAAAGAAAGTCAACAGGCACACATTCCTTAGAGATATGTCTCTCACAATCTAATTTACTATAATTCAATAATTGTTCTACAACTGTGCAGACCAAAACACTGATGTCACATAAGCATGGGACTAAGAAAAATGTTGTATGCTGGTGTTACTTCTACTGCTAGGCTGAATTTGCAAGGGGTTTTTCAAACCTTGCTTCATAACAGCACTTCGAGTTCAAATAGGGAAATAATTGTACAAATAGAAAAAAAAAATATATATATACTGTACCTGCAAGCTGTAATTAGCCTTTGCCCTAATTAGGTGTGTGATAAGGTCCGTAGTATGCTGAAAATGGATTTTTTCTGTAAAAACAGATTGCAATCATTAAAGAGACAAATTTAATTAACAAAAATCAAAGTTATCACAAACACATAATGAGCTCAAATGATGGGCTAACTTACCATCAGCAGTAGCATGAATGATCAAAAATGTCTGTTCCTTTAGTAATGAGACCCTGTGTGATAATTTGCTGATCTGTGAAGGAAAAGATTACAATAAGATTAAAAACTTGCTAGAAATTAACAATTTTTTTGGAGGCAGTTGAAATACTTATTTCCATTTCATACTTTATCACCAGGATAACAAGCAGACACCAGCACAGCATATTCTCCTGGCTACTTATATAAATCTAGAGGTAAAACAGACCCCCACCCTGTGCTGGCAGGGCAGTGTCAGCAGCAGGAACATGTCAGAGACCCTCCTCTCTTCTGATCATGTTCAATAAAAGCCTGAGCTGTAGAATACATGGAAAATATCAAAGTGAATAAAAAACACTGATGAAAAATGTGCCCAGGTGCCTATGCCTAAGAACACATCATGGATCTGGAGGGACTTTGGTGTGGTTTGAAAGCCAACCTCAATGAGTTTTTACAGCTTGGGGGACGATCTGATAAGAGATTCAAGTGTCCACTGCAGGGAACACCTTTGCCCCCAGATGTCTTTCAGATGCACAAGGAAATATAAATACAAACAACTTCTAAAAGAACAAAAAATGTTTGCATTAATGTAGAGATTATAAGTGCAAAATTTAAGAGACAATAAACTCAGAGTTTAGGTAATCAGGACAAATCTTCCCTCGTGAGGACACAGTGTGGTATCTGCTTTCTCTGTGAGAACAATGTCAGACCTTTGCTGCCTTCATTTCTTCTGGTTGGAGACAAGGCTTAGAAGCTGAACTAGATTTTCACTATAACAAATTCTGTTTGTGTGACTATTCTTTATCAGGTTTTGCCTCCAAGTAATTTCAGCACAGGATCTAACTGATCCCATCACATGTATTAAATAATGTTTTTATTAACTGGTGCTGTGTTTCCTTTTCCATGTCCTGCTCAGTTCTGGCACAGAGTTCTGCCTATCTGGAATATCACAAAGTTTGAGAAAGTCAAGCAGAGTTTCATTTGAATTTGTTTATCTCAGAGAGAATCAAAGTGGCAAGACCATTGGCAAGAACTCTCAAGGAGGTCATGACACCGTGTCCTCATGGGCACATCTGAGTCACTCAGCTTTTTCGATTTCTAAAACTGTATTTACCCAATTTAGAGAGGCAGACACAAGGGCTAATCAATAAAAAACTTTATCCATGATTACTATTAAGACAAGAAAAGCAGTAAGCAGGTTGAAGGACACCTTCAGATCTTCACTAGTGAGTCCCTCGTGCATAACCTTACTTCCTCCCCAAAGGAGAACACATGGAGGGAGAGTTAAGACCCAGTTCACATTTTATCAGGGAAGTGCAGTGTCCATGCAGTTACCTCGTATGCTCTGTTATCAACCCCGTGCAAGCCCAAGTATCTTTCAGAAAAGGCTGAAGCTTGAAAAGAAAAAATGAAAATATCAGTTTCAGTCATGAACACACTCGTGCTTCTGAGTCAAATATTGCAAATGCTAAAAAACACCTTATTTTCTAAAATGGCCTTAATTATAGAGGATGCATTTCTAAAAGGTTTTGAAAATGCACTAAGGATCTGTGTGATACCAGTCTGTCATGTACTTCTGGTCTCTAAATAAGACACAGAAACCCTTTTTTTTTTTCCTTTTGTTAATTCAACTGAAATAGAAGAGCTATATCATGTTGTGACCCTTTCTCCTTTCACACCGGGCCTTCTCCATCAGCAGCAAGTTCCCTTTGGTCTCAGGGACAATTGTGCAGCTCCTCAAGTCTGGCTGAACACCACTGACTTCCCTGGCAGTCCCCTGATTTTCACTGGCACTAAGTGCAAAGGGAACTGCTACCCCTGAGAGAAAGGACCACCATGTGCAGGGTAGTGCTGTGGTCAGAGGCAGGATGGGCCAGGCAGATTGGACCACAGTTGGCATGGATGGGTGCTTCAGGCAGGAAGAAAGCACCTTCAAGGCAATGGGGGTGGTTGGTGTAAAAGCTGGAGGAGTTTAAAGACAATTCTCCTTTACTTAAAAAGATTATTAAAGTGATTTGATTACTCTGACTACCATGGCTGGTCTCACTGGTGCCAGCTAAATTGATTTAGTAGGGAAAAAGTGTTTATGGTTACTCCTAAAAAGACACAGAATATAAGCCAAGTAGGATCTTGGGGAAAAAGAATGGCAAGTGGGAAAGGACAGGGAAGAAATATAATTTGTGGTCAGCAGGGGGGTCTGTGAGCTGAGGAACAGGATTTACCATATAGTCTGAAGTCTGTCACTGGGGAAAGAGCAGCTCCACAGGTGAACACCTGGTTGTCCTCACCAGCTGGAAGCATGTAAGTGCTCAGGTAACCACCATAATCCTGGAACAGAAACAGGACAGGGGTGTCAGTGTTCCTGCTGGGAGGCACTGCTGCTTTTGGGTTCAGAAATTGTTGTATTCCCTTTAGGAATGCTTTTCCCCCAAAACCCCTCCCCCAGAAACTGTAACCGGCCTGGGTTACCTGCCCCCTGGTCTCCTGACCTATAGGATCGGACAGGTAACCTGACCCCGACCCCAAAGGTGATAAAAACCCCTCTCCCCCCATGTGATGGCTCTCTCTCTCCGGATTCCCTTCAAGGAATAAAGGCCTTGGAATACATCCTGGGGTAAGAGGGCCTCTTTTGCAACTCTCTCTACCCTATTCTGTAGTTCCCCCTTCCAATACTCCCCCCTAAATCTGGGCTGGCAGCTTGTGGGGGGGGTTAAAGGGACAGGAGAAACTACAAGAAATGGGGCAGCTGAGACCTTGCAGCAAATGCTTGGCCATTACAGAACTTTTAACACCTTGCCCTGGAAAAACAAAAAACAAGGGACGTCTCCCTGGCCACATGGCTGGCATCCCCCTGAAGGCAGGAGGATTGTGTGCCTGAGAGCTTGCCTTTCCCATCTTATGGCTATAGCTCTAACCAGATATGCTGCTTCTCCAAAATATTTACCCCAGACTTTCCCTACTTAAAATGAGATCACAATTTCTGCAGTGTCTGCTGCCAGCCTGTTAATAACTTCCTGCAGAGGTGCTGCTCCATGTGCAGCTCTCTTCACCCACTCCAAGCCCGTGTCTCCCACAGCAAACAATTTCTACTCGCAGTCCCACTCTCATCTCAAACTGTGTGTACTTCACAGTGGCTGTTTCTCAGCCAGGCACACACAGCAAATCAGCCTCAGAAATCCACAGGGTTGTTGTACACTAGAGTTAGATGTGCCCACGTTCCCATAGGCTTTAGAAGACAAGGTGAAAATGAAATGAAAGTTTGCAGTGGGAAAAAATAATGAATTATCTCTTGGCACTTTCTAAGCAACAGTCACTTTTTGCACTTGGAAGCTAATTTAAAGGAAGTAATTGATAAATACATTGGTGAAATGAAAGCCTCCACCTTTAACATCACTGAGCAAGGTGCAGTCCCCAAAATTAATAATAAAAAAGTCACCACTGATATATTCAATAAGTCAGGGTTTAACTCAGCTGTTTAGTCATATCAGCCAACTGGGACAGCACAGAGGAGCAATGGAAAATCATTACCTTCCCAAACACACCGACTCTCGTTTTATCAATGAAATGCTCCTGCAGCATTGTCCTAAAACATGAGAAAGGAAAAGCAATGGGTTAAAAATATTTTTTCCCTTCAAGCATGATTTTAATAAGCTTTAAATTAAATTAATTAAACTGGCCCCAGAAAAAAAATCATAGAATGGTTTGAGTTGAAGGGGACCTTAAAGATCACCCAGTTCTAACCTCTCTGCCATGGGCAGGGGCATTTTCCACTATTTCCAAGCCCCATCCAACCTGATCTTGGGCACTTCCAGCCATGGGGCATCCACAGCTTCTTTGGACAATCTGTCAGTTAAGAATTTCTTCCCAATATCTAGTCTAAATCTGTCTTTTTTCAGTTTAGAGCCCTTTCCCTTTGACACCGACAACCTAAATCATGCCGGTCCAAGCTGCTTTCACACAGATCTGTCTGATTTAATCTTGAAACCTCATGTGTTGGATTTGACCAAGCAATGGCAACAAATAACCTGCACTACCTCTGGAAGCCATAATAGGCTATTGCAGAGCTATTGCAGTACTCTGATAGTGGTTTTAATGTGATTATGTGCAGAATAAATCTAACAATTTGACAGGGCTTGACATTTAGGGTTTTGGCCTGGTTATTCTGTTTAAAAAGTTTAAGGATTTAAAGATGGATTTTTTTTCCAACTACCAGGCAAGCAAAAGATTAATGTAGGAACAGCTATTCAAACTTACTTGTTTGTAGCTGTATGACTGTACAGAGCTAAAAATAAATAGGCTTTGAACATGTGATACAGATAAGTGTGCTCTAATTTAGCTCTGTTTAAGGCTTGTTTTTCTCCCTCTTCTCTGGTTGACATGAACTCCCTCTCACATGCAGTTGCAATTGAATGACTACATTGTCCCTCCCTCCAATCTCCTTGCTCTACCCTACACACCATTAAAGCAATCAGAACTAATAATGAGTCTGGCGTTAATTATCAAAATGGATTAATTTCTTCAATAACAGTGCCATTCACCGGACAGCTTCCAGCTGATCCTTCTCTTCCAGAAGGCCCAGCCTCCTCTTGACCTCGTGCAGTAACTTGGCGCCCTGGAAGCCGCTGCCGCGGCCGTCGAACTTGAGCACGATGGCGTTGTGGGAGCTGACCATGACGCTCTCCCACGTCACCTCGAACCTCTCTGTGACGATCTGGCTGCCGGGGGTCCCATCTCTGGAACAGACACGGGCATCAAGGAAAGGCAACGGCTCCAGACGGCCTCCCCAGGGCGGGGGGATTGCCGTGGGATGGGGACCCACAGCCCCTTCATGCAGGATAAGGGAAGGGACGCCAGCCTCTGCAAGGATGGCATACAGGAGGCTGATGGTGTGGGATGGGAGTTGAGGCTGGGTGGAAGCTGCAGGGTTCTGCCTCCCTCTGTGCTCAGCAGCCTCTAAGCTGAGGTTTGGACCACAGCAGCAAGCACATCTCTAACTGGTCAGGATTCTTCCTGTGAGCAACCTGGGCAGTGTCGCAGGCATCTGTTGAGTTTTCCCTTTTTTATGCCTGCTCTAATGTATATCTATTCTTTGTGTTCCCCAAAGCTCCTTTTTATTTTCTGCTGAAGTGGTTCTGTCATCACTGCTTCACACAAGTACAGAGGGAAAGGACTCTTCTGAAGTTATAAAAAACAGCTTAACAATGCCCAGTTTGGCCCAAAATTGGTGAGAAGTGGAAGGGAGCTGGCAAGAGCTTCTCTTCACCCTTCTGCTTGAGGTCTGATCCTATACAGGGGAACTGTCTTGAGAAATACAGACCCTACTTCAGCCAGGCAGCTCAGGAAAAACAAGGGATGATGATGATTACTTTAAGCAATCATTTAGGGCTGGGATTACTGTAGAGCCATTGGCATTTTTATCCTCTTTTTTGTCATTTTTGGGGTTCTCAGAGACACCAGGCACTCCACTGCAGGACTTTAATGCACAGGTGACTCCAGTTATTTGCGTTTATCCAAGTGAGACCCCAGCCCACCCAGCTCCTAATCAAGTGCTGTGTGCTTGATGAGAGCCAATCTTCCCTGAGCACTTCCATAATGAAGCTCATTTTCTCCGCAGCAATTTTGTGATGCAACAACGCTCTCACTGCAGTGGCTTTGCCCTTCATGGAGAGCTGTGCAGGGTGGAACAGGCATTCACCAGGCATTCACCCCTCCTGCATGAGGCTTTTCTCTCATGGGGTGTTCCCTGTCAGGCAGCAAGTGATGCACTAGGGTGCAGCCAGGGCCAAAACAGGTTCTTCCAAGGTCAGTGAATTCCCTCCTGCAGATTCTTTCCAAATTGCCAAAAAACCTCTCAGTAATGTGTATTATTGTTACTAAATGTTGCATAAAGAAATACCCATCTGCTCTGCCCGCCAGGAGGAAAACCTTCCTATCTAATATAAATGCTAACTTTGTGGAGATATTCAAAGCTTTCCAGCTCTCTTTAATGTCACTTCAGTGAACACCCGCACTTACAAGGGGATGATTTCTGCATGAGGGCACCTAAAATATCAACTCTAGTAAGGCTGACTGAATTCTACTCTAAAATTACCTGTTAATCACAAGCACTTGGACAGAAAGTCAAAATACAGCTTGTATTCCTCCTCTTCCTGTTTCTGCTCCACAAATTGAAGTGTGATTGAAGTGTGCATGAAACACCTTCACAAAAGCCACAATTTACTCTACAGGATTTCAAAGGGTCCCCTCCTGGGAGCCGAAAACCCTGGCTCAAACATGGGAAAGGAGGGATGTACATCTGGCCTCTCCTAGGTGTGAAGTGACACAGGGTAGGGACCAATGTGCTGGATTCTGGCATTCCTTGTACAAAACATCTCTTAAAAGTTTCTGATTGTGGCCAAGGTTTCCAAGCTGCCCTGGTAATGTGAACAGAAAGAAAGGACAAGCAAGAACTTACACAACCAAAAGCAAGGGGTAGTGTGCGGTGTCTGCAAAGGTCGCTGGCTTTAAGATCTGCATTGGCAATCCTAAGCAAAAAAAAGAACAAATAACCACATGTCTTCAATGTTGGCGTGATTCCAAGAGATTTTTCTGGTGTTTTGGCCGCAGCTGAATAGGAGCAAAATGGTGTTTCTTCAGAGGCTGTGGCAAATACCACCTTAGAAACACAGATATTGCCAAAGAAAAGACCCATACTGTGCTAGCTGAGGTGACAAGTAATGTAAATGGGGAGTACAGTGCAAGCTGCTCAGTCATGCATCACTTTTACAGCATTCAATTAACATCTGTCAATAGCTATAATTTTCCTTTTTTGGCAGCTGCATGAGTGACGCAGACAGAAATCAATATTTCAGGGCAGCAGAGAAGGAGGAAAATTGGCAATGAAAATGGTAATTTAAAAGCCAATTAAGTATGGTGGCTGGGGGAGAGGAATATAATTATTTTGCTATAATGGTGTGAAGACAGAAGGAGAAACAAGGATTTTAATTCTAACTTCCAAAGGGTTAAATTTTGTAAACAGGAAGAAAAGGTGCTGAACCCCAAATTATTACACTGGTACAGAATGAGTGTAAAGGAGGGGTGTGATCACCAAAGCTTCTTTTAACTGAATGTCATTTCTGTGGCTTTTTATCAGTAGCCAAAACTGCATCCATACAAGCATTCTCTGCATCAATGACAGCACGTTTATTTTTGAAATGTTAACTACAATCTAGATTAGCAAAGGCCCAGCAATTAAATCGGTATTAGGAGCATTTTCAGTAGATTAATACACAGATTAGCAGCACGGTTTAAGTGGTTTGCTTTGCAATCGTTGCCTGACACTCTGCCTAATTAGTTATTCCATCTGAATGCTAATAGCTGCAAATTGGATCAATGGCCCAGGGACAGCCAAAAAGGCCATCACTTGACTTTAAATATTACTAAGTGCTACATGCAGTACTCCCAAGTCTGCTCAGCCCAAAGCTTTGGAAACACAGGGACAACACAGCAGAAATGCCCATGTGGCTGCAGCCAGTTTGTATTTATTACACACAAGTATATTTTTGGTTAAATGAGCAGAATTGCAATGAGCCCCGCTTTTAAAAAATTTAGTATCAAGCCCAGTTATCCCTAATAAACTGCCATTTGAGCTGTCTCATGGGGGGAAATATGGGCTCTTTGGCCATTCTTTCTTGTCCATAAAACCTGCAAGTGCACGTCTGTTCCTGTTGTTTTATGCACTGGTTTATATTCCTTATGCCCATGTGGCAAACAGAACATTTTAGGGCCATTGTTATCCTTTTCAAATGGCAACCATCTCTCAGCCTTTGCTTCACGTTTTATAACATCTGGGAATGGCTGAAATCAGTAACCTGGCCCCAGCACATCTCACTGCTTTCACTTCACTGCCTATGACCTGAGAATTACACTCCTTCCTGGCATGGGAAACATTATGGGCCACACTTTGAACCCAGAGTCTTTGGGTTTTTTTTTTTCTGGAATTGCCACCATACATGCAGGCTGGGATTTTGGGGAGCCTTTGTGAATCTCTGAGTTTGTGGATTTTCCTCATATGGGAAAGGTATCTGCTTACAGCCAGAGGAGATTTCTTTAAGTTGTTTCAGGTACAGCTACAGAGACAGACCTACACTTTGGCTGTTTGCCAGCAGGCTTTGCTCTCTCTCTTTGGCATATACATATACATATACATATACATATACATATACATATACATATACATATACATATACATATACATATACATATACATATACATATACATATACATATATATATTTATGTGTGTGTCGGGAATGATTATAGAAGTAGTAGAAATAACACACAAGCTGCAGGTGCAAACTGCTCCAAGTGTCTGCTTTCTTTACTTCAGGTGAAATTTCCTTTGTCTTTTCTCATAAAGCCTTTATTTTTTTTAAAGCCCTCCCAAATCATATGACTTCTTCAAAGAATCCTGAGTGACTCCAGTGGGCAGTCATGGGAAAGTCATCTTCATTCACTGCAGCTCAGATTGTGCATTGAGAGGCAGCCACAACCATAGCTAGCAAGCACACACATTATCCCACTCCAAACCCATTGCAAATGACACACACACACACCCAGGGCAAATGCTTCCAACAATAGGGCACCCCACCGTGTCATTTCCTAGAGTAGATTTTTATTCACAAAGAAAAATTTTAAGAGGAAAAAAAAAAAATCCAATCCTATCATTTTGCCTTTCTTCAGCTGAACTCTCAGCAAATTCTGCCTCTGTAATAACCTCCTTATGTAGCACATTCCAGGAGAGTGCTTTGCAAACTGTGTGAGTTTATTGAGAGTCAAAGTCATTTTTCCTCCTGCCAGTCTACCCAGGATGGCTGTTTCATTTCACAGCTATAGAAGTGAAAGAGAAAAATAAGTGAGAAGAAAGGTGCTACTTACTGTAATCATCTATCTTGATTTCCATGTATTCTACCTTAGGCATTTGCCTGTCATTCACAGCCAGCTGCACATTTTCATTTACCTCCAGTTCAAAAATTTCTGAAAGAAGGACAAGATCACAAAAACTTTTGGCACAGTTTGTGAAAACGCATTTTAACATTTTATGGTCACCTTGATATATATAAAACAAATTTCCTTGCAGATTTCCTTCTAAGTCCTCACAGATGTCTAATTCAGTTAAATCTTTTTCAGTTAAATCCCCTTCTAAGCTCTGCATTGGCAAAAAGCTGTCTTCCCAAAATCAGAGACATTCAGCTGATTTGCAGGAGGTGGGAAGGTGACCTGCTGTGTTGGGACACTACCGTGGGTCCCAGCCAGACATCCACCCACCATGCAAAGATAGATCTCAAATGAAGAGGTCCTCAAGTCTGTGTCCAAGTTAAACATAATAAATAGGAAGGGGAGGATACTACGGAGGGCTTCAGCCAAAGCTGTGCTTCTGTGCAAGATAAAATCCATGGGAGGGAAGGCCATGGGGACAGGAGAGTGTCAAAGCCCATACCAACCTTCAAGGTTTTGGAGCAGTCTTGCCTTTTGGAGTGTTTCAAAAATTTTTCATTTTGCTCATGTGACTTACCCAAGGGCTCTCTGGGTCAGATATAAAGGATTCCTTCCTCTTTGCTGGGATTTGACCTTTATCCCCTCACCCTGGCTATGTGCTCTACCTGGTGAGCCTCTTCTAGAAAAAGCAGCCAGCACCAGAAAGAGTAAGTCCTTCACAGTTGGCAGGGAAAGGGCCCCTCTTTAGGAAACACTTCAGGTTGTGTGTCTTACATGGTGGGAAATGTCTCCATGTGTGGGCAAAGATCCTGAGCCCCATGGAGGGGGTATTCAAGGGCTGGGGTGACTGAATCCTGGTCTAGGGAGTTGCAGTGCTCATTCCCCTGGCATAAGTCTGGGTGTAAACCAGGGGCAGGCAGGGCATTGTCTCTGCCACGGGAACCCAAGGAGGGTTTGAGTTTTCACACCACATTGTATGTGCCACTGACTGTAACTTCCCTTTCAAGACACACTGATAAATAGATATGTAACCTCAGGTCCACAAATAACCCTTCTGGTACCTGATTATCCTGCTCTCACTGCCCATCTCTGCTAGGCAGGCAGACAAAAACTTGCCCTTCTCAGTTAATATATTTCAGAGATCTTTCAGCAGCAGTATATTGGTTCAGTGATTATTCACCCTGCTTCTGCAAAGCCTGTCTCTTTATCAAAGCCACAACCCCCACGAAAGTGGCAAAGCAACAGCCTATTATGTTTAGTTAAATATTAAGATTCTCATTTAATTATGGCACACACAAGTAGCTTTATCAGCAGTAAGGGGCTTGCCACGTAGGGGAATTTAGTCAAGCCGTTTTATTTGTTCATATAATTGCATTCACAGAAAGCCAGGAAGACTGTGAAGGAAATAAAAAAGATTGGCATATCTCCTAAAGGACTTTCCTTTTTGCTTTAGGACCACAGGGAGCTTGAGTCTGTGGAGTACAAATGGTCATTGCTTAATTAAATGTAAGCATTCTCTAATATTCAGTGCAACTCGCTATTATCAGATTATTGCAGAATACAGAGGCAAACTGCCTTTTATAGAGTAATGGGCTCATATCAAATAAGTAAATTCAGTAACATGCAACTGTCAGTTGCCCTTTATTCAAAAGCAAAAGAATGGGGGGAAAAAAAGAAAAGAACCATGGGAAATGGTAATCATATGCAGGAGACCATGAATTTCAGTAGAGGATGTGTTCTGCAAATGAGTAGATTGAGTTCTCTGTGTAATAGATGCTGTCCATATGCATCTGTCAAAGTAAAACTAGCTTTGGTGTGTTTTATTATAGTTTTTAAAGCCTTTCATTTACTGTTTCTGTTTTATATTGCCTGTCATTTTATTCACCTAAAAGTATTTTATGAAACTGTCCAGGAGGGTATAACACCACTCATGAGAGCACTCTATCCCACACTGGCATTGCCAGTCAGACACTTCCATGCCTATGGCAAAATTGAGGTGTTTCATTTAAAGTGAGAGAGAAAAAAAGTGACTTTGGAGCTGCAGGTCAGGGTGAAGAAACTCTCTTGGCTGAAGGGTCTTGTGGACATCAGCTGGGCTGCTCTGGGATTATCCTTGGGGAGGGCACTGCCAACCTCAGGCTCTGCTGGGAACAGGAAGGACCTGACACTCCCTTCTGCAAAGAGCCTTCCCTGTGACACTCACTGCTTTTAGTGGGAAATGAAGCAGGACAGCATTTCACAGTACATCTTTAATATGAGGGCCAAATTTCTTGGTTTGCTCAATCTTTTCTTTTTTTTTTTTTTTCTTTTCTTTTGAGACAAAAGCAGTGAGTTACTATAAATCCAGATAAGTAAAACTGATACTTAATAAACTGGTATCGACTGTGTATAAAGCAGATAGAAACAGAATAAAGGTGTTGCTTAATACTTGGGTCACATCAGTGCCTGAAGCCTCTAACTGCAGATAAGGCTGGGCTAAATTCTTTGTTGAAATGAAAGATGATATTTTTCCATCAAAATGATGGGAGCAGATAAATCTTGGTTTCATGTGTGACTCAGTTTCACACTCTGCCAAAGGGGAACCTCAGAAAGTCCAAGGCTTTTTGATCTCTACATTGCCAGACCCTAACCCTAACCCTAGAGAGTGCCAAATATTTTGAGGGAAGAAACGTGCTTTTGGAATAATTCCAGCTTTGCACTGATGTAGATGTAAATCGTTAGCATGACAAAGCCTTACCAAACAATAAGTGCTACAATCTCTATGGACAGATCAGGGAACCAGGCAGAGGCACCACTTGTGGGGCTCACTCTGCATTATCTCTGATAATTCATATCAGAGTGATTTTATTAAAACCTCAGATTAGGCTAAATATTTCTTATGTTTATATTATCTTATTATCTCATTTCTTATATACGGGATGCAAAACAAAATCAGTGGAAGACTAACAAAAAGAGAGAGATTTGAACTATACTTTTTTTTTTTTTTTGAGAAAGAAGATAACAAACATTATGCCCCAAGCAGTGTGTTTTCACCCCAAAACTGCAGCTGCTGTGATATCAGTGCAATGTCTCTGCAAGCCCCTTTGCCTTGTAGAAAACTTGCATTTAGGCAGAGTTTGGGGTCCCCAGGAGCGTAATTTTAGCAAAGAGCAGCTACACCTCACTGTCCTGCCTGGATACTTTTCTCTGAAGAGTTGCAAAGCTCAAGCCTGTTCTTACTCTGTGCATCTGTTGTGTTGTGAACAGTCACCATCGGGACACGGGGACCTTGAAAAGAAGAAAAGAACTTGGTTAAATTTCTGTCAAAGCACACAAAGACACACGTGAACCTGGTTTTGAATTCCATGGAGCTGGAGGCTCTTGAGACTTGCTTTTCATGCAAGAGTAATCTAAAAAGCAAATCACCCTGGTGTTAGAAAGAGTTTATGACTAAATGACAGTACCGTAGACTCAAAGACATGTGAGGTTTTAAAGCTCTTTCCCAACAGACCACTAAATGCATCCTTCCCTAATTTGTAAACATTATAATTAGCACAAACACAATTAAATCACTTGCCTTTAAAATTATTCTAATGACACTCAAACATCACAGCACAAAGCTTTTACATTTTGTATGCTATAGATAAATATTGGTGTTTTGCATATTGTTTTTTCTTAATGAATTAAACACCAGCTTGGCTCTCACACCAAAAAAAGGCCACATATTCTGTCTTAAAATGCAACATTTGGCTATTGAAATCAGTCAGTGTTACACAAAGAGAGTTATCATTATTATGCAGTGTACATGAGTGAACCACACAATTCACTGCCACAGGATGCTGCAGCATTCAGGATGACACAATTTTTTACCACAGGATGCAGTAGGGTGCTTTAGTCCTTAGCACAGTGATCTGGGTTCATATTCTTGTTCAGAAAGCCATCAAGTGGCTGACTGATAGAAAAATGGGATGGTACATGAGATCAAGCTCATGTTCTGGTTGTCAGCTTCCTTCTCCCTGTTTTCCAGTTGCCATCTGGTGACTGCTCTTGGAAGGCAGGACACTGTCCAGTGGCTGGCCCAGGACAGCCACTCACATGTTGCTCCCATACCTGTTTGTAGATTTTGCCTTGAGTCTGACAGCATTGCTCAGGAAGATGGAAGCCCTGCAGTGATGAAATGGTGAATCCTTCACCTCACAGACAGTGGATATCTTTCCTTCCCTTTCCCCAAAATGTAACGTGGTACAACTGCAGCAAGTGTTAGCAGCTGGGGGAATCTGTGTGCCCAGAAAAGACCCCAACAACAGGGCCAGGAGGCTCCCACACTGTGTGTGTGGGAAGATCCCAGAATCAGAGACCCACGGAATCACCTAGACCGGAAAACACCTCTAAGATGATTGAGTCCAACCATTAACCCAGCACTGACAAGCCCACCACTAAACCAAGTCCCTCAGTGCCACATTTACTTGGCTTTTAAACACTTCCAGGGGTGGTGGCTCCATCACTTCCCTGAACAGCCTGTTCCCATGCTTGGGAAACCTTTTGGAGAAGAAGTTTTTCCTAATATCCAGTCTAAACTTGCTCTGGTAAAACTTGAGGCCATTTCCTCTTGCCCTATCACTTATTTCTTGGGAGGAGAGATCAACCCCACCAGGATGCACCCTCCTTTCAGGAAATTATAGAGAGTGATAGGATCTCCCTGAGTTTCTTCTCCTCCAGACTAAACACCCCCAGCTCCCTCAGCTGCTCCTCACAGGACTTGTGCTCCAGACTCTGCACCAGCTCTGTTACCCTTCCCTGGACAGGTTCCAGCACCTCAATATCTTTCTTGTTGTGAGGGACCCAAAACTGAACACTGAATATCAAAAACCTCAACATTCTTTAAGCTTCAGAAGTGTGACAGCTTTAAGAGACTGATATTCACTGAGGATTCAACTCTTTTAAGGGCTGAAAGACTTCTTAAGTCCTTCAACTTACAAGCAAATTCTGTGGGATCATCACTTGTGCAGTGGCAATTTGTGTAGGGCTGGCTGAGAAAATTCCCCTGAAATGCTGTAACTGGGAGTGTGCACACAAATGGCAACAAAAGCAGGTTTCTGTGCGCTATTCATACTGGTTTGGTACATCAAATCAGTTCTTGAGAGCAAGAAAAGCTTTAAGATGCTATCATTGAGTCAGTGGCTTTCCCTGTGCTGTCAAGAACCCACATCCCATTGAGGGCAGTCAAGAATGTTTCATTCAGACCTTACCTATACAGAGAAAAGGCAGAAAATGATTTTAATTATAATTAGGCTGACATTAATATGACAATCTGATTTTATTTCCCTGTAATTGACAATACCTTCCCCAGACAATCCAATTATTTTTTTAGCACTATCTTTTAGAATGCAGGAAGGTGGATTATACTGCACTAAGAAAAATAGATTTATTCACCAGGATTTAGCTGAATTTACTTTTCTCCTATTGATATACATTGATATGCTGACCATATTTATTTATAAATCTGCCCTGCTTTTTCCCTGCAGTCCCAGAAGCCAGACTGCTGGAAAAGCAACAAATCTAATAAACATGGGCATGATAAAATCATCACTGAAAATAAAAAGGAATCCTCCCAAATGGCTTCAGTTGGAACTAGAGTGGTCCTTTAATTAACACTGAAATGCTAACAAAAAGAAAGGGATAAAGTGAGAAATACAATGCATATAACCCTTTTATTTTCTCGTTTCTTTTTCTTTTTTGTTTTTGGTTGGCATTGAAAAAGCTGTGACAAACTAATAAGTAAAGAGAAATTCCAGTGTGTATTTTAGAAAATTACATGTATTATATGTTGTGTTAGTCTCTCACTACTAACTACTGTTACTTTTACTATGTCATTTCCCCAAATCAATGTTTTCAAGTAAAATCCTATATGAAGATATCCAGTTTGAGGGATATCTTCATATATCCCACAATGACAAAACCCACAGTTTGAGGTAATGTGAACTTCGAAAAAATAATTAAAAATTAATAAGCAGCCTTGAAAAAGCAGATTTCTGACTTTCCTAATTTTTTTTTTAGCGAACAAAGAAAAATAATAAAGACAGAAAACTACAGAGTAGAATCATCTCTGTGAGAAGGATTACTCTTAATATTAAATATTCTCAGTGATAACACTCCAGTTAAAGAATGCATTACACTTGTGAGCAGGCTGAAAGTCATCAAGAAGAAAAAGTCACTTTTTTAGGAATGACATAAATTACTTATTTCAATGCCAGTTTTCAAAGCAAAACAGCCCAGCTACATGCTAGACTGTGTCTTTTAATGCACATACATCAGAAGTCTTTCAACACTCAAAAGTGGAGCGCCTAATGCCTGACAGGCACAGAAAGAATTCCTTGAAAGGAAAATTGTATATTCATCAACTGCCTCTCCAGCTTTATTTTTAAACCTGTGTTGGTGTGACAGTCCCATTACACATGCCATCTGCTAAATGCCATCCACTGTCATGTGAGGATCTGAGAGGGAAACTGAATTTGTTCAACGAGCTGCTGGGAGCTGACAGAAGCAGGGTGAGGACATCCCCTGCTCCGTGGCTCCTTCCTCCAGAGCCCATCCAAATGGGCTTTGATGGGGGCTCCTGAGCCCTGGCACATTCTGCTGCTTCTGTCCTTTAATCTGCACTGATGATTCCCCTGTGTCTATCTGTCCCCCCTCAGAAACCTTGGGAATGCTCTGCCTCTTGCTCACAGAGGTCCTCAGAGCATGGGAGGGCTGGGGTCCTTGAAGGATAAAACTCACCTGTGCTACTTGAAGGACAAAACACAAAGTGCTCCACTTTACAAAGGTAAAGCAGATACTGAGCTGATTTGCCCTGATTTACAAAGGTAATAGAGACGCAGCTCATACCTTAAAACCTCATGACTGTTCCACAAATCACTTTCTACATGACAAGGTAAAGAGGATGCTGTTAGATTTCTTGCCCCAGAGGGGTAGGTACAAGCAGGGCTGGACATTTCTCAGATGTGGGACCTGTCACTGATATTCCCTGACACCTCCACCAAAATTTTTAGAGCTGGCACCATACAGGCCCCTGTTATCTCTCTCTGAATCTCTGTGTCAGAGTGGGATGGGGTGTGCTTGAATGCCATTGCAGGTTCCAAACACCCCTCTCTGCCTCCAGCATTGCACCAGCCAACTCCAGCATCCTGACAGAAGTTTGAATGCTGTTTCTTTATTTACAGCCTCAGGGAAAGGAGCAAAACTATTGACAGAACTTCTGTGTATAGACACAGTCAGTACATCACAGATAGCTGCGTGGTTAATAATGCTGCACAAAAGTCTAGTTACATGAATTAGATTTGCACTTAATACAGCTGAAAGTCTGTGTTTATCATAAGCCCTTCAACTTTAAAACCATTACTGTAATTATCCATGCAAGAAGTAAATTGAGCTATATCACTATAATGACAACAGGAAAATTTATCACCCAGGAAGTGTTACCCATCATGATCTGAATGGGCACAGAAACTCAGTGCCTCAGTATTCTGATAAGAAAAAGCACTGGCCATGCTTTTTCATCAATTTTTAAGCAGCTTTTATTATTATTTCCAAGAGGATTTTGCTTAAACGTGAATGGAAAGAAGCAACTCTAGATATTTATGTGATAAAGTAGCGCTTTCTAAAATAAAAATGAAACAAACTTTACAACCTTGAAGAAAATATTTGCCAGACATTTGTTTTGCAATACTTTTTATATCCCAGAGTATTCCTGATGTCTTTATGAGCTAAAGAGCATAGGGAATTATATCAGTTAATATAGCTTTAAAATAAAAGTAGTGATTATAAAAAGAATATGAAGTAAAATTGAAGAGAAGTTAATCAAAATTATAGAAGTGTTTAAAAAGAATAAAAAGAGGAATTGTCTTATTCTTCTCATCTATATTCTCAAAGGCTTCAATGTTGCAGATAATTTCAGACCAGAAGCTAAATTCATAGTGTGTAAACAATGAAAATTCAAATACTGTCTGCCAGCGCCACCAGCATATCTCTTAAGCACTGATGAATGATTTAAAAGAGCAGCTGCAAGCAATGGGAGCTGAAAGGGTCTGGCTCTGCACAAGTGAGATAATTGGCAACAGCCATCTCTGTGTACAGATTCCAGATCTCTTTATTTGCTAATCCATGAATTATTTATACGTGCTGCATAAAGTTCATATGTTGGGGTGATATTATCAGCCTAATAAATAAAGACATGGGGAGTTCCATGAGCCACTGCTCACAATTAAAATATCTCCTCATTTGCAGTGTTTTCCAGCCGACGCTCTGGACAGATGTTTGTGCTGTTTGCTTTGGCAACCTTGTTGACATAAACATCAAACAGATTTATGCTGCTATTCACCCTCCCCAAGGCATTTAATTTTTAAATCAAATCTTTACTTCCTCAAATGTAACTTGTAAAATAATCAATCCTGGCTTGTTCTTGGGCATCCACCCTGATGGTACTGCTTGTCTCTGCCCTGTGTGATACTGGTAATAAATTTCATGCTTACTTTATGTGGAACAGAAATAAATCTAGTTGCTCTGAGGAAGCATCAGTTAGCAGTGGCTAGAGGGAAAATGAACACGAGATTTGGTCTTAATTCCACTACACAGAATAGGCCTGATATGTTCTTCAAAAGGTTTCTGGAATGAATAAGTGTGGTCAGGTGCTCAGTCCATTCCATGGGATTTTGAGAGGTGCCTGCAAGCAGCAGTGTGGGAAGCTGGGCTGACACTGACCAGCTCATCCCACTCTGCCCTTTGGCCACTGAAGGACATGGGGCCTTTGGGTCCCAGAAGATCCTCCCCTGCTGCTTCAGGAAATTTTGTGCTACAGAAGTATTGACAAACACCTTTTAAATATGATTTGGTTTGCTGATACAATTCCTTCTGGTGTCTTGCTCTTCTGGAAGAAGCTGCTTCTAACTCGGAGCTGTACTGGCTGTCACTCCCATTTACAGCTTTTTGGGGTTGTTCCAACAATCTGTTTTCTACTAAGCGTGAGTATTTCCATTTTAGTCAGAGTAGTCATGTCTCCCCAAGAGCTCTCATCCAGTCAGATAAATTGGAATATTTTAACTCCCGTTTGTAGGACAAAGTTTCCTTTCATCTTATTCTTCGATGCAAGAGTGTTCTACATTCAATTCCTTCTTCCTGAACAGAAATGACCAGAAGTCTACTCCTGCTGTTGAGGATGTTCTAATTGGTTTTTACAGTGAAACTACTACTTGCCATTCTATTGAAAATTCCTTGCCTGATCCACCCTAAAAGAGCATTTACCCATCCCATGACCCCACAGCAGGTAGGCAGTTTGAAGACAACCAATGGTCAGCATTGCGTGCCCAGGCACCCATCTGCTCTACTGAGGCATTTCTAACTTTTGAGCTTCAAACATACAAGACAAATTCTTGCCCTGAATTCACCATGCACCTAATTTGGCTTTTTGTGCTATTAATTTCTCCCAATTCATCCCTGTAAGGCATCTGGCTTGTCTAGTATTTATGACTGCCTTCTGACAATGCTTATCAGCTTTGTGTCTAAACAAATTCCTCCAGCTTCATCCAGCTTTGGGTTCCCAGGCTGCCAGGGAACAATCTTGGTAAGGTCATTCCCCACACCAGCTCCTAATGAGCCCTGCTGCTGATCTCCAATTAGCCTCTTATTCCTCTTCATCATAATCTACTTCCTGTTCGTTTTGCTGGTACTTAACCTTCGCTCACAATTCTTCCACTAATCTCCCTCTTCTCCTTCTTAATTAATATCAGCCAATGAGGTGTCATGTTGAGTGTGCTGAGCATTTCCTCCCTTTTCAAGACACTTTGGCTAAGGTTTTAAAAAGCATAATGCAATAATGCATGTGGATGGATCCAAAGAGGAACGTGGAAAACATACAAACTCCAGGGCATGGAGCAGGTATATAGCCCTGCAGTGATAAGATCAGCTGTGTAAAGGAGGTAGATTTGGAGAATTTGTTTGCAGAGATCTTGAACCTGATAGTGCACCCCTGAAGTTGCAAGTACCAGAGGTAGGAGGGAAAAACTCCAGTTCACATGGGGGTAAGTGACTTCCCAAAAGCCCAGGCTATTTTGTTCTAGTGTGCAGGTCCAAGCATACTAGAAAAATTCCCATATTCAACGCCCTCCTTTTTCCAGGTTCTGTTCTATTTGAAAACCTCAATTTAACGTCTTTCAATTCAGTTTTAATCCAATCTTTCTACAAACCCTGGAAAGAGATGAAGCCAAAAGTTAACATTTGTCCCTATTTTTAAAGTATAGCTTTCTTATAGGATTAGTACATGCTGGACCCTTCCAATCCAAACCATTCCATGACTCTATGATATTCAAGGAAAAATAAGATAATTCCTTATATTTGCAGCATGAAAGAAACTACTCTCAGTGCCATTTATACCTCATTAACAGACTGAATAAAACCCTACTTAATATTTTCTGCCTATTTCATTAAAAACCTAGTATAAATTGATTTAAATAATCTTAATTTATTCTTTTCCATATGTAAAACTCTCTTGCAACCAAATAATGATTTCCTAGCTAAATAATGGCACTGGATATTAACTTAAAAAAACACCACCAACAACCCATAAATACCATTGCTTGACATTGTCTGGTTATTAAGCTGTTTTCCTCTCGTGAGTTCTCAGGTTTTAATATACCCTTAATGTACTGACTGCATTAATAAAGGGATTAACAAGTACCATGCAAAGAGAAAACAAAAGCCAGCAATAAACCTTACAGCTGGTCCAGCTGGCAAACAAGGTGAAAGAAGCAGTTTTCCTCAGAGGAAGCTTTAAATCTTGTGGGATGGTAACCTCTGTACTACCCACTGCAGAATAATGAGTTCGTCCAAGGTTGCTCATATAGCTGGAAATAATGCACATGCACCCTGGTCTCGACATGCAGGAGGCTTCTGCCTGATTTGTGAAGCTTCATTATTTGAAGCATCAGAGGAAGCCTGTTGTCATGGTCATTTATCTCCTGTGAGTGGAGCTCAGATAAAATTTTGTATGTACGGAATGACCAAGTGACAGGAACCCTGGCTGGAAGGAGATGATAGATCATCTTCCTCTGGGCAGTGCCAGGCAGCTCATATTTACAAGCAAGAATCAAAATGAAAACAGGATCAAAACAAGTAAAAGCAAAGAACTCATAGTGCTTTGCAGATTGGGGCCATTTCAAGGGAAGAGGAGTTTCGCTTCAATTCAACAATATATTTTGGGGCACTGAAAATTACAGACATTTTCTATTAATTCTATTGTTAAATATTCATGCATATTCGTTTTTTGTTTTTACTGTTTTTTATTTCACTGAGTATTTATGGGGAGTTTACAACACATTAAAAATGTATAAGAACAGAGTGAAATAGTTTATAACATAAATGAGAGATCTGTTTAAAGGAAGAAAAAAATGTTCAGGAATAGTCAAAAAATCACCATTTTAACTAATCTCACACTATAGAAATAACTAAAGCCATCATTTTAATTAGTTTCTTACTATAGTCATAGCTGTGTTGTTGACGGGGGATAGAAAAGAAGTTCTCATCCAGCTTCCAAACCAAGAACACCAGCCTCTTTCCCTGCAGAAAAAGCTCTGGTGGTACCTTCTGTTTGAGCAAAAGGGGGTTCTCATGCCAGCCTGCTGTTTTGCAGTTGCACAGCATGTGAGGGAGCAGGAATGAGCATCCCCCACCCTGCCTTCACCCATGGGATTTGTGACCCATGAACCGCGCACAAAGGACTTGAGGAGCGCGAGCCAACCTCGGCTGTTAAGTAAGAAAAGGAGTCAAGTGAATGCAAATGTGAATTATATAGTAATTATAATATAAATAGGGCCCAGAGATTAAGTCTGTGCATGCTTTCAAACAGCAGAAACTAATTTAGGCTTCATAAGCCTCAGGAAAAGTTCCAAAAGGTCACACTTTGCCTGGAAGCGCTAATTACAGCCTCCCGCTACCCTGTACACAAGAACCCGAGGTTGTGGTAATCATCCTTGTGTGGGAAACCATTGTGGTCACAACAGATAACACTCACCCAGTGACCTGAGATGTGAGCAAGCCCCGGGAATGCCTCCCAGGCCCCTGCACGCTGCTGTGCCCGTTTAGCATCCCGCCGGGTGGGAACCTGCAGGCACATGGCTGGGGCACGCCTGGCTCCTGCAGGCCTGAGCACATCACAAGACATTCAGCTGTGCTTGAACATTGTCTCCGTGTTTTTGATACATCCTGGGTTTTGTTAGGCAGGGTTTTCGGGTATTTTGGCCACGATACATGGCTTGTGTGGTTGCACAAGTATAGAACCTCTTGGGGATTGCCTACCCTGCTCTAGCTAGACAGACACCACCATGTTCAGTCCTCCAGATGACACACTACCAAATATTGGCTTTCTACCCCTTGCTGTACCCCAGAACCCAGCCAAGGACAGCTCAGATGGTTCAGAAACCCCAAACCCCCAAGACCTGCACATTAAGAACCAAGAAACAAAAATTTATATTGAAGTATATTATAGCACTTGTTTTTTTTTTTAAAAAAAAACATTCCATCTGGATAAACTGATGAAAACTATATTTTATTTTTGAATGATATAGAATATAGACACCATTCTACTCTGGAGTGCAGCAGGTTGCAATCATTAGGTGGCCCATAAAAAACTTCCAAAGGACAATTGTGGTGGTCCTGTGCCTGGACAGGGGGTTGATTTTGATGATCCTTGTGGGTCCCTTCTGACTTAGGGTACTTTATGTTTCTATGATGATGAAATCCTCACTGAAGTTCCCTAAGACATTGAATTTAGAATTGTCTATTCCCATCCCCACCTCAGCCACTTGGTCCCAAGACCAGCATGTCACACTCCCTTGAAAGATCATAAATGTTTCTAAAGTCATCCAGTAAAGCAGCAAAACAACTTCTAGAACTTCTGATCCCAGAAGGAAATAAAAAAAAAAATTCTATTTCATTTTCATTCAGTTCAGTTCCTGGGCCCAGCTCAGAGTAAGCCTGTTTGTGGCACAGGCAGCAGATTGGTGAAAAAGCCCCTGAGGTGGACAGAGAATGGATCTGCGCTGCCTTTGTCTTCCAGTCCATGTGGACAGGCAGTGCTGTGTTCCTCTGAGATGTACTGAGGAAAAATACAATAAGGAGCTCAACAGGGGGTTATTGCATTTCAGATTAAGGTGAGGTGGAGCCCAGGGAGGCACAACCTGTTGGGACAGCAGGTAGAAACAACCTTTCTCTGAGCTTCCTCCTCCCAGTCACCACCTGGCAGCAACTGCTTATTGTGTCAGCAGTAAAAAGAGTATTTAAAGCAGGCTCTCAGCCTTGCCTGAGGTGTTCAGAGCTGCTGGCATAGAGCTGTAGCCTCCAGTTGGTGCAGATCTCAGTACTAAAATCCAGGCATCAGTATTTCACATTCATTTAAACTGAGGTGTGCCTACTGCACTTTCATATCCATAGTCTCTTGACGTGGTTAATAAAACCCATTTTCAGTGCTAATAGTTATCTCAGCATCCAATTAAGTCTCTTTAGATCTCAACAACTTAATTTATCATGATATTTGCCAAAGGTCACCTGCCAAGCTCTGGCCCTCTTAGCAGGAACAGCTGCACTTAGAAAACATTTACTTGTATACCAGTAGGAAGTGAGCCTTTCTAAGATGTTTTGCATTTACCATGATGGGCAGTTTTATGACATTTTTAGTTGACACTAAATCCATATGTTTCCAATATCTTGCCAGGCAGCAGGCTTTCTTCCTAACTAAATTTAAGTAGGGATTAAATGAAGGTATTTCCTCCCTGTGCACTTTATATTGTTTTCAGGCTCTGGAGTGAGATATTTGTACTGCAAGCTTTTCCTGGTTATCTGCCAGAGGTGCTCCAAGTCACCATGGGGTGGTACTTGGGGAGGTTAAAGAGGACCTTCTCTCAAAAGCAAGAAAAAGAGTTTCTATTATTTCAATTTGGGCATTATGGACAGAAAACTCTCCCAATGAAATATATCCCCAGTAGTTTGAGAAGCAAGTTGTTTCTCTGTTCAAATCCATTAAGAAGCTCAGTAGCTCCATATCACCCACAAGAAGCAACTAGCACACACATCCATGTCTGAGGACCCTGCAAGTGAAGAAAACCCTCAGGAGGATCTTCCCCCTTGCAGCTGCTCTGGCTCTCCCAGATCCTGATGCACCCATAGGGCTGTGAAAACACATAACACATAATGATGTGCTTTAAGCCAAAATGGGTTGTTACATTTTTTCATAACTGCTTTAGTGCTGCTATAACTCAAAACCCAGTCCCTGGTTCAAGAGACCCTTGCCTGTCTCTAAAGGCACTGAGTGATGCTATGGGGGCACAGGAGGCTGGGCTTGCTGGAGCCACATCCTGCAACACACCAAGGGCTCCTGTGCTGCTGTGGGTGTCTCCAGCTGTGGCTGAAGGGAGTTAGGAGCACCCAGCACCTGGGAGGACTGGCCCTGCACTTATTAAAGCCCGTGGTGTAATTGCAGGCTCGGTGTTGGATTGCTGTTGAGGTGAGGCACGGTGCAGAGCTGCAAACATCTGTGGCCATGCCTTGTTAACTCCTCACTCCAGCACCAGTTAATCACTTCACATGCTGGTTCTGTCACTGCAGTGCTCTCCTGCATACTAATGGCTGGGTTTCTGTGCTAGGAAGGTTCCTCTGCAGTGAATAGACTGAAGATTCACCAAAGCTTTCAAAACCATTCTGGAAATTTATCTGTCTAGGAGCCTCTATGCCCCTTATTGTCACTGCACATCTGAGCACTGCAGTCATTAATGGACTTTATTTTCACAACACTTCTAGGAAGAATTGCCAGGCCTGATTGAGTCCTCTAAAGGAGTTTGTGACAGCAGAAAAAGCCCAAATCCCTGTGTCCTAAGTAGCATTGGGCAGCTGGTTAGGACTTCTCAGAGCACTGTTATCAAATGTGTCTTTGAATTCCTCATGTTTGGATGTGGGTCCACAAGTTAAAACAACTATTGAAAGAACCACCTGTTTGTAAGTATCTTCATCCTAGGCACCCACATTCAACACAAGGTTTAGAGAATCCAACAGTACTGTACAAAAAACATGATTATTTTGTCATGGAAAGGGGAACAAAGAAAGCAACCCACCTGCTTTTTGCAGATATATTTGCCTAAATATGAAACTGTTTTACAGTTCATAAATAGCTCAATATATTCAGGGACGAGCTAAGCTGCAGACTGCTATTATGGCTTGCAGTGATGTTTACCTGAGCATAACAACTGCTAATTACAATCTGGTTCCAGGAATGTTGTTGATGAGACTGTGACATGCAACATTTCTACGTGATGTTTAAGGCAATACATGGGTGATGTAGAGAGGTTTAAAACACTGCTTTATAAACTTGTGCTTTGTGAATCATGGATTTACATCTGCTTTTCCATGGTTAGTAAAAATATCCTCATCTCCAGATTTTCCATTGCTTTCCTGGGATGGTAGGTCTGGCCCAAATGGCACAGGTTAAAAGGTCTGATTAAATAAAGGAACTGAGGAAGATGTAGAAAGAGGTTCATTATTCTCCTGCCTGAAGGCATGAACCAACCTCTTATTGCAGGAGCTGGGCAGACACGTCCCTGATGGGTACATTATTGCAAAAATCCTGAAGAGGGTTAATTATCCACCATCCATGATGGAGACAGGCTGCAGAAGGAGTCATATTTCTGGTCTGTTCCAGGAGTCAGTGTTGCTTTTCCTTGGAGTACTGTCTTGCAATATTAGGAAGGAAATGGGGGTCATGATGCTTGACTCCAGATGTGTCCATAGGCAAACCACTAATTCTCACTGTGTCTCTGCTCCCCACTTGGTAAGAACATGGAAATGATCATCTGGAGAAGGGTTGCAAAAGGATTTTCATACCTCTCCATAATGCAAATTAAAAAATAAGTTCAGTATTTATACCAACAACACAACTTCTACTGCTGTATCTTCTGTACTCTTCCTGTATCCTGATAAATATCAGTATAGAATTTTCCTGAGGTATTAAATCATATTAATATCTTTCTGTTGAAGGAGCCATAAGTGTAAAAACTGCTGCCAAAAATATCTCTGTGACACGGCCCCCTGATTTTGATGGAGAAACTGAAGGAAAATGTGATTTGATTCATTCACAGTGGAAGACAGATGCCTTGATTTTCTGTCCTGAGGCAAAAAAGATCCAGACACTTTTATTCATAAAATAAGTCTTCATGAGTAGAACCCATTTTCTTGATGAATGTTACATTCAAAATTTTCTCAAGAGTGCTATTTTAAATGATTTTCATGGAAAAAAATTCCCCAAAGCCACTTACAAGAAGTGCATATGAAACAGACTGAATCCATAAGTAAATGGGCAAAACAAAACAAAATATTACTTTGTTGGTGAAATTCATCAACAAATCCATGTGATTTATTGATCTTAATTTAGCTTTTCTATGGCACACATTCATATCTGTCTAAATCAGCTGGTAATCCCATGACAGAATAAAATACTAGGAGATTTTCCAAAATATGTATCTCCTCAAAAAGGGTCATGTCTCTATGCAGTAATGACATGAAGTATAGCCACAATACTGGAAACATTGTTCAGAATTTTATGTTTGCTGACATTAACAAAAAAAATAAAAATCCTGGGGTTGACATCTTGAGCTGAGTTATGCCAGTGATACTGGATGCTGGATGGTGGTGCTTCAAAGGTTCTTCCCACCCACACAGCTGCTGGCTGAGCTTATCTCACGCTGTTCATGAATTGTGCAGCACATGAGGCAGCATTAATGACCCAGTTTTCTCACTTTCCTGACCACCTCCAGCCTCCATTAATAGTTCCCTTGCCCAGGAGTGCTGGTCTGTGATTTTTAGTAAAACACCCTTCCCATGTTATTAAAAGAAAGCAGAAGAAATTCTAGTGAGCAATCACCGTCTGGATTTAGAGAGATGGCACTGATCAAGCACACAAGCCTGGGTTTGGATCCTGGTCCCAACAAGCACAAATGCTTCTCCTAAAGCAGGCCTCATCATAAAACAGATTTCAGGCTTTCATTACTTAAGACTCATCCACACTAAAAACGTCTCTGTCTATGGCAAACTCCAGAAGCACCAAACACTTCAGATTTCTGTCATCTGTGTGGGCAGGAGCTTGTGTTGTGTCTCCATCAGTGGGCAAAACAACCTGGATACTTAAAAGGATTCCAGACCAGGGGTTTGGACCTCACCATAGTGGAAGGCTGAACCTTGTCAAATCATGCTCTGGGCTCTATGGTGGTAAAAAGCAAAGTCAGGGCAACCTGCCACAAAGCAGAGCCAGATCATTTGATAAAACTTGGTAGTGAAAATCTTTACTGACCCCAGCAAAATTTGGATAATAAAACAAATGTGGAATAGCAAAAGGAATTTTCAAGGCTCAGCATAAACCTATTGAGCAAAAGCAGCAAGTGATGCTCCTAAATGTTCCCATCTCCAGATGGTGTTTCCAAGTTTCACCAAGAGGGAGGAAAGAAGATAATTAAATTCTCAAGAAACAGTTTAAGGAGCTGAGAAGTTTATAGCTACCTGCTGCCTCTATAAAGAAAAAACTTGCAGCATTTGTCTTCAAAAGTCATCAAACCACAGACAGAATGAATGAATGTCCAATGGCATGAGAAACTTGACTCAGATCATTGTTAGTTTGGTTGTGCTGCTCCTTCATTAGTATGACTCACTCTCAAAGAGATCCTTAAATTGAAAAGTTTTTTCTAATCAGTGCTTTTGTACCACTTGTTATCTTTGAATGAGATTGAAACACGATTTTGTCTGGCAGGACATAAGAGAAATAAATCCTATTTTTAAAGATTTCCCAGGCCTATAGGCACCCCCCAGGGCCAGCAGTGCAGTTACAGAGCTGTTGTCATCACTGGCTCAGAGGACACACATGGGGAAAAGCAGATATACCCAGATAAATTCCTTTTGTCCTTGTTATTTAGGTATTTTATCAAGAACAGCTCAGTTGCAACATAACTTTTTGCTCCATAGCTGCAGAGTTGCCTGCTAAGAAAGGCAGAAATGACTTCATTTATGTTACCTGCCATTACTGATCTACAGCATCTAGGCTAAGCTACTGAGAACCACAGTGCCAGAAAGGACAGTGCCAGAGAAGAGACAAATCAGGTGACAATATTTTAACATTTTTCTTACAAGAATCTGTTTTCTTTTCTCCAAAGAGAGAGACAGCTTTAAAGTAATTTGCACAGGACTGACAGTAAAGGCTACCAGTCAGGCACAGACACAGCTTCCAGCAGAGATAATCTTCAAAGAGACAGGATAAACAATAGTGGGTTTATGGCATTTTGGAACAAAACAATGTTGCTGTACCTGGAAGAGGAGGAAAGGCTATTGAAGAAGAGAGTTCCCTGCTCAGTTACACTGCTGTCCCTCCTCAAAGTGAAAGCTGTTTCTTCCCTTTCTGGTCACTGAATGAAGAATAACACAAAGTGTAGTGGCCAAGGCACTTCTCTATCACCAGTAACCATGCCAAGCATGACACAAATCTTCCCTTAGCCTTTGTTACTGTCCTCTCCCCTTCAATATCCCTTGTGACATCCCTAAAAATCATTAATCCCTTCTTGATAACGCATGATTATGGAGAACTTTAATTAACAGGCTGGTAGGCACCCCATGAACAACACTGCCCTACCCCCATAATTTTTATCGTGTACGAAATGTCATTAATTGCAGAGATGTATGCACAGGCTAGAGTCTTCCACTCTAGTACTCTTTCCTCAGAACCAGAAGGCATTAACCCTTTGTGAGGAAAATCACATCTCCCTAGGACCAGGATGAGTTTATGGATGAGGTCAGTTGATGGAGAAGAACCAACGTGTAAAGGATGCTACGATGCCACAGTCTGCAGCATCAGCGACTCGAACTCCAGATTCCAGGAAACATTTGCCAGTTCTATGAGTCCAACTAAAACTCTCTGTGATTCCACAGATTTTTTTATGAGAGTGAAGACACTGCAGCCAAAGCACCTGAGTGTCAGGATACCAATTATCCTGTGACAGAAAGGGTTGCTTCCCTTGCTTTCCCTGTGAGCAGCCTCATTAGGAGTTGAGTTTTAATGGTGCTAGGGGGAGACAGAATGAGTCACTGAAAACAAAGTGTACCTATGTACAGTGGAAATACTAAAACACTGCACAGTTGACTACAGTGGTAGTAATTGATAGGGCTTCATCCTTCAGAGAAGGAGCTATCACCTAAAAATGGGCTTTAGTGCTTTATTAGCTCATGTCATTCAGCCTTGCACTCAAGAAACAGGAATAAATTTCATCCCATAGCCAAAATTTGCAATTTCCTATCCTTTTCTCAATGAAATTGAAATTTACATCACATTTTAGATGAGAAAAATCCATCCTCAATTAAATTTATGTATAAAATAGCAAACCACTTCCATCCAGATTTTATTTCTGTTTATCTTAGATGTAATCAGTGGAGATGCCTGTGCTAGTTTATGAGAAGAGGTAGAAGTGTAAACCCATATTTTATGGTAAAAATAGGAGTGACCTTGGTCAAGCAGATATTGCTTTTTCAACCGTGTCTAGAGGAGATAATCTAACAGCAGTCTGCAAAGCATCATGTTTCCTTAGATGCTGCTACAGTAATTCAATCATGAGCATATAAATTAGATGAAAAATAAGGTAACTAGCCTTCTGGGACTGACTGATTGCAATAAATGTGGTCTCCTGACAGTAAGCATTACACTGTCCTCTTTCAAGAGAGGTTACCTTCTATTACAGCATGCTGCTCTCATTTCAGCCTGTGCCAGGTAGCAATGATATTAAATGTATTCTGCAGGACAGCAAAACATCTTTTGAGGAAATTACATGTTGCCTTTAAAGTACCAAAAAGAGTGAGTAGAAAACTTCCAGCTCTTGGCCTTTGGGATCAAACGAGCAACGCCAGACCTTTCTTGGTTTTTTGGGCTTCTTATAGAATAGATGTTTTCCCTTTCCCTTGCCTTTCATTTAAGTATTACAGAGTATTTTATAAGCACTGACTGATTGCTCAAATCTTACAAACCTTGCTATCCATTGTAGAGAAGTTCAACTGAGCCACAGTCATGTCTGTGGCTCTAAACTCAATGAAATTTGCAACAGAAGGTCACAAAGGAAGGGACAGAGTGAAACTGAGCTATGGTGGAGGTTATTCTCCATCAGTACAGAAATTGTTTTCAAGCCATAAATATTTGCCCATGCGTTTGTCCTATGGACAGCTGAGAAAATACAATTTCTTAAGCTATTAAAGGCTTGATTACAGTAAAATAATTTAATTTATCTACCTTCAAATATACATACAGGGCTGCCATAGGATACACCAGTGATCACTATGAACACACATTTTCATGTCACAGAGTAGAAAATAAGACCTGAGCTCTGGGTGGTCTTATACATATTGATGTATTTTATACATCTTATGGAGATTTATGTATTTTATACATATTTAGATACAAATTTATGCATGTTAGACATATTATGGAGAAGAAAGTACTAAACAGACACAGGTACTGTCTGCCACTGTATAGTCTTGAACGTCATCTCCAACTGTGGGGATTTTCTGGGGGGAAGCAGAGATGGGAACTCCTGGCAGAAGCCCTTGGGGAGCAGACATTGTAAGACAAACTCTTGTTTGCCCTGGTGGGCTTGCTCTGTCTGCTTGAGCATCTACAGGATCTGCAGGGTCCCTTGATATATCCTCATTTAAGGAGATTTTCCTTTTTTTGTGTTATACATGCATATGAATAAATAAGATTTACAGTTAATCTATACTAGAGCATGAATGCCTGTGAGCAGTAACCCAACACCAGGAGGAACTGGGGCATGGCCAAGCTGTGGCTAAGCAGTCTGAGGAGCTATGGAAAAGGAATTGTCCTATGAGTGGATCTAGGTGATTTTCCATGAAAACACAACACTTGTTTATATGACCAAAGTCTGACAGGACGATGTTTTATCCAGAAATCTGTACTTCATCCAGAACAGAGGTTTCCACTGGCCTGGCTCCCATCAACTGCAGCAGGAGCCAAAAGGACCTGTTCCTGCTGCAAATGCACCCACAGCATACATCTGAAATTAGATGGATCCTACATGAAAAATGCCAAAATGAAACACGGTTGCTGCAAACTGCTTGAAAGCAGATAGGTTGAAAGACTTCTCACTTACATTCATGTAAATAAGGAATAACTCCACCAAATGGAGACTGATAGTTTTATAAAATCACTGAAAGTAGAAATTCTACCAAGATTTCTGTATTTTCTCATGTATGCATATTTATTTAAAGGTGTCTGAATGGAGATATTGCAACGAGCTCCACAGATGAAGCTGTGCTGTATTTGTGCTATAGAGAGGATTTAGTCCTGAATAATGAAAATTCAGACAAAGATAAATTCAGCAGATGTAAATATATCTAACCCTAATGACCTTATAATTGAGTTATTGTTTACAGCAGCTGAGAATCAGGCCCATAGTTTATTATGCAAAATCATTATCTTGTGTGCTGGATTAATGTACACACTAATAAAACTCATTAATCTCTTCAGGTATCACTGCAGGTTTTTGTGGGTGAGATGTAATGTAAACAAAACCAAATCACCTCATAACTGTTGATAAGGCTCCTTAGAAACTTTAATCTTGTTATTCACAAATGCTTCTAACTACAATAAAACAATTATCTTGGTGCAAAGGAAATAGACACTGACCCTGGTAGCTCCTGACAGCTGTTCTTGAAATGAAAACAAGAAGAAAAGTTAGCAAAGTTTTTCTTTTAAAGGGAGGAACTTCATAAATATAATAGAACTGAATGTTTATTGACAAATGACACTGCTCTGCACGTCTGCAATAACTATAAATTCAGATTTACAGGTAAGTGCATTAAGTTAATTAGTCTATTAAATTTATTAGTGTATTGCCCTGTTAATGCTATTTTTCTGTACTGTGTTGCCAGATATATTTTTTAATACCTCTAAATGCCTCTGACAAGCAGCCTATCATTCCTTTCTAGGGGAAAACCATGTTTTTATATGCTAGTCATGTCCTAGTCTAGGTATTTTACTTTATACTATGGTAACCATTCTGTTTCTCCACTTTATCTTGGTTATTTCACATTTTACCTTCTCAAATATTCCTTCTTTATCCTTAGTGCTCACCACAAACAGTTAGTGGCAGCAGTGGATACTTGGCAGTCAGAGAAGGGGAAGCTCCTGCATCACCACAGAGACCCCTGATGTCCCTCTGCCATGGGCACCACTATTCCACATTTCTCAGAGCCCCATCCAAGCAGGCCTTGAACACTTCCAGGGATGGGGCATCCACAACTTTTCTGGGCAGCATGTTCCAGGGCATCATCACCCTCACAGTAAAGAAGTCCTTCTTAATATCCCTTCAAAACCTACTCACTTCTCTCCTGAACTATTGAGAATAAGGAATTTCGTGTTTTTCAAGCAAGATGCTTTTGGTTTTGATGCTTTTCAAGCCTTTTGTCAGAGGACATGCAGCCATTTGTGCAGCTTCAATCCCAGGAGCAGATGACTGGTGTGAATGCATTTTGTGTGCAATTCTGGATAATTAAGCAGAATTAAATTTTAGAGGATTAAGTTTTGTGGAGTTCTGCATTTAGTCGTAACAGAGCTGGAGAAAACTTCAATGACTCTTGTCCTGAAATGAATCCTTAGCCTCTTGGATACTCTCAGACAATTTCAAAACAGGAAGGCCCTGTTGGACCTGCAGATTATGCCATGTTAAAGTAGCTCTGTGATGAATGAGTGGGAAAACACCAGATATTCTGTACTCACATTGTCCATTAGGCACATTTCTGTAAGCTGCCTTTTCTTGGCAAAAAGGTCATCCCGTTGTAACTTACTTTAAATCCCTCTGTTCACAGTATTGGTAGATGTGTCTGGAACTTAGTCCCAGTCACCCACAGCCAACCCCCTCTTGCTGGCTTCTTGCTCATAAATTTTCTGATGTTTTATATCCTCCAGGCTTTGCTGGTACTTTCCTTTAAGGATGCTCGTGGTGGCTAGAGGAGTCTACCTCTACCTGCTTTGCATGTATGCACAGAAAAAGGTTGCAAGTATTTGTTTTCTAGCTACACGCAAAAATACAAAAGAAAAAAATAAATGTCAAGAGTAAAGCTTTAAAAGCAATGTGACCCAGATATTCATGGCCAGTCTTTCAAAGCTGACCACAGGTACACAGGATGTCTGAAGATATCAGTGCTGGCTCCAAATCTTGTCCCCGAGGCACAACAACTGCAGTGACAGAACCCAACATACCTTCACATGTCAGGAGGAAGTATTCCAGATTGCGGCTGAAGGATGCACTGAAATAAGTACAGTTTTCAATCAGATCACAGGACAGGCACCTCCTGTTGAAGTTCCCATTTGTGCTTGCACTGAAAAAGTTAATACAATTCCGTGAAGGTCACTGAGCAAATGTTTTTTGAAAGCAACATTACTTGAACCTTTCTTTAGAACAAGAATATAAATCTAACGTGTCCAACATTAGTAAGAGACAAAGAATTTCCATTTGGTTGAGTTTAAATAGCAGTAATGGATTTTTTTTTTTTCTCCTGCTTGAATAGAGAAAATATAAATGGATACTGATGTCATTTTGCAAGGTCAGGTGGTTATGAAGGAAGGTACAGTTTTTAAAAGAAAATGATGATTGCAATTCCACAAGAGGAAGTAATAATTTGGTGGATGAAGGCATGAAACAAAGGAGAAACATTTCAACACTTATTTATATTATAACAGAAAATAAAGAGCTGGAATTATCTTCTCTGTTTCTTATTGATTACATCACTGCTCTGATTTGCTAGCTGCTGCCTCAGAGGCCAAAGCTCTTTTGCAGGTTTAAATAGCTGCTCTTAGAACCCCCAAGCAGAAAGGAAAGATTGTATTTAGGGATCTGTTGTTGAAGTAGGTCATGTGGCCTGTCCATCTGCTCACAAGTTTGCTGCTAATAGTCCACTCAATGCTGAAGAATTACAGATTATTAGCAAATATTAATAGATAACATTTTGCCCCACTGTAGCATTTTGGGACTTCAAGAATATTAACCAAGAAATCTTTCCAGTATTACTGTAAAGCAGATGAGTGTTGTTACCATTTCAAGAGATGAGGCTGAGCAACCTTTTTAGGATCACAGAGACTGAAATGGGCTCTTGCTTAGGCTCAGATTTGATATACTACAATCCTAATTAAATCTACTAAATCAAACATGAAAAAGAGGAAAGATAACCCTTAACAGCTTTTCATCTGCTCTTTCTCCGTTGTCTGTGTGGAGAGATGAGGCAGATGAGGCACCAGGGTGAAATGGAGGCTAACAAGGAAGAGTGGGGAGTGCTTTTACTCACGCCAGCACCTCTTAAACATTTTTCAAGTGAAGTTTTCTTCTCATTTCCATAGAAATGAAGGGTTAATATAATTTTTAAAAAAATTTCTTCAAGGAAATAAACACTCTCAAAAAACTGTGGAGTGCAGTGAACAGGCAGGTCTCAAATGAAAGAATTATTTAATCACAGGTAATTTACTTTGCTCTAGTTTCCCTCCCACTGAGGAAAATAAAGAGGTATGATGTCATGTGAGAGAAGAAAAATGTTCTGACTGTCCCTTATCCACTAATGCCTTCACCAACTCTGTCCTTCATTGCAGATGTTGTGATGGCAGCAGGGTGACAGAAAGGGAAAATAGGACAAATGGAACAATGATTCTGAAAGGTTTATTTAAAAGTCTGTATTTCCTCCACTCTGTAATGTGCTTCCACAATATTTCACAATGGCAACACTACCAATGCCTTGCTGTAAAAAACAGCCTTTTATTCATTATATACTTAGGGATGATGCTAAAATGTTCTGGAACTGCAGAAAAAGGTTTGTAAACATAAAATTTTATTAATTCTTTTCAGTTTCATGAGGAGGTGAGCTACTATCAAATTTCTCAAAACCTCTATTGGAAAGTAAAAAGACTGTTTATTGCCATTACTTTATGTATTTCTGAATTCCTTCAAGTGCTTCAGGTTTCTGTTGGAAAGTTTTGTGATAGTCAATCTTAACACCAACTTAAAATTTGTATTAATAGGAGAAAACTGCTAAATGTAAAACATTTCCAAGTGTCAAGCATTTTGTTTGCTATGGTTACACTGTTCTGTCTCTTCCAGTGACATACTGAAGATCTTGCAATGCCATTAAAGACAAAAAACTAAACAAAGAAACTGCTTCTACTGCAATTGCTTATGATTCATGTAAAACTGGAGAAATGAGAAATTCTGTACATGAAGTTACTAAAGCACATACCTGTATAAATGTCTCCTTCTTGGCGAATCTTCTGTGCTGTGGAAATAACTGGAGGAGAAAAAACAAAAGTGAATTGCACCGTTAGAGGGGTGTTTAGAAGTGCCTCATGCAACAACACCTTCACTCATATTGCCATTTTCACAATCTTGTAAAAGCAAGGAAAGTTTAAACTGAACTAGAAAAGAGGGGCAGGTCACTGAGAGGCTCAAGAAAGTGCATTGCAGGCTGCACTGCAATTAAAATGAGAATGGAAAACTTCGGGTCCTGCACTGGTCATGTCAGTGGATCAAAAAGGATCCAGACATTAAGTGGAAGATATCCACCTTTTTACCTCAAGATTCACGGCTCAGAATTTCTTTAAAAGACCTTTCTTCTTTCTCTAGAGGAAATTTTTACTTCTCTGGCCACATTTTTTTCTTTGCCCAGTTACCTAATCAGGGTTTGATGGGAAGGCAGAGCATGAAGCTGAAGAACACAGCATTGCCTTGTCTCACTGCTGAGACTGGTGAGCTGCTTTCTGGATAAACAACACACAAGCTCTGTTGTACAATGGCAGCTTCTGGAGGTAAAAGAGTGATGCTGCAGGAGATGGCCAACCTCAGCCCCACCTGTGAGTCTGAATTGAATTCCCAGGAGCATTTTGTGTGGGTAATGCTAGAGCACAGGAGCAAATGTAACATCCATGGGGTGAGCAATGTCAGGAAGGATTTTCATTCCTGCTGATGTGCTTCCAGCAAGCTGCACTTGCCTGGGCACACGCCTTGATTTTACAAATCATGTGTGGCATTTTCTGCTTGACTGGCCAGTTAAAATGCCAATAAGACTTCGGTGCTAGTTTGCTACTTAGCCCAACCCTGGAAGTGTTCAAGGGCAACCTGGTCCAGTGGAAGGTGTCCCTGCCCATGGCAGGGAGCTGGAACTGGATGCTCTTTCTCTTCCAGCCCAAATCTTTCTGTGATTCTATATTTCTATGATTTTATATTGTTCTGAAGTTATTGGTAATTGAGAGCATTCAAAATTCTGAAGAAGCACTGTGCTCTTAATGATAATTCAAAATATATTATATTCCAGAGACTATTTACTCAACTGCTCAGTGACCTTAAGTAACTGAGACGTGAGAACCTTGTATCCATGCAAAAATTTGTCTGGAAAAGAATCTGTTATTTGATTACAGAAAGCTGTCTAAATATACTCTTATGTAATTTCTTGAAGTGTATTTGAAAAAGTGCATGTTTACAGAAATTGTTTTACAAGTATAAAGAGCAGATGTGAAGAAGGGTGAGTTTGTTTTTCTTTTTTTTCTTTTTTCTAATTCTAACTAAAAAATAGTTGGTTTTTTGGTTTAGTTTTTTTTTTTTTTTGTTTGCTTTGTTTTTTCTACTGCATTTGTATTTTTGCAGGTCGAAACCATATTCTTTTCAAAACTGACTAGGTGCTTTCCTACAGTAGCTAATATCAGAAGTTGCAGCAGGACAAATTATTCCTCTGCACAATTTTATTTAATGGTCATAGAAAGAGAAGTTTGAACAGTACAGATTAATCAAAATAACACAAGATATGTGTAATGGTGTGAGAGGTCAAGCCAAAATGGAGACAGCTTCTCCTGCTTTCTTTTCCCCACTTCCTCATGCTCACAGGTTTCAATGCATACACAACAACTTTGTAATAGACCCAGAGCCCAAACAAAGGAAGTCTGATTTGTCAGGCCAAAGTTTACTTACATTTTCTGCCTCTTTTCATCATATGCCAGTATCTTTGTCACATCCCAATCTCCAGATGTAATAGCCTGTAAGTCGTCATTGCTACTGTTGGGCTGCCAGAAAAAAAAGAGATTTCTGTATTGTTAAAACCTCTGAAAAAAGGAGCTCTTCTGGCTTCATAGCCCATGAAAAATAAACCAAATTTCTGCAATTTCCACCACTACACCTGTCATTTCTGTGAATCTCCAGTCATGGAGATAGAAATAATAGAGAGCCAGAATCACCTTAACCATGACTCCACTGAAGATAATGAGGTGAATTCAGCACAGAGCAACTTCAAACCCCTTCCTCTAATCCAGTGTGCTTCTATCTAATCCTTTATGGCAGGGTGGAGATTTACTTATCCACAACTAAGGTGGCATTAAAAAAAAAAAAAAAACAAACCACAACAATAATAATGTTTGGAAAGAGACAGTTGACTGACCTTTTTCTTCTAAGTATTTCGTTTGGAAATTCACATTATCTTATGCCCAAATAAAGCCTCATTGGAGGTTTTCTTTTATGCACAACACTTTTTTACATCTAAACCTCCCCATCTTGTTGCTACAAGCACAGACAGCGCTTTTTATTGCTGTCTGCCTCAGGTGAGACCTGGGGCAGCAGCAGCAGCAGCAGTGAGTGGTCACCTGTGATGATGACATGGCGATGTGGTAGAAATGCCCACGTCCTCCCTGGGGAATGGCCCGGACGAAGAAAAACTTCCGACCGTCCCTGGAAAAAACGGGCTCTTCATTCTGTGTAAGCAGCAAAATTAAGGGGTGCATTAGTGTTAGCTGGCTGCATTTAGAATTGCTCAGAACTCCAACGCCCTGCAAAATTAATTAACTCAGCAAAATAGAAAGTGCTCTTTGACAGCAACCTGAGGCAAACAAAGAGCCTGCTGAAAAGTGGAGAAAGTTTTGAGCATTATTGCTTCTTGCTCTTGGGAAAGCAGACACTTTTCAGCTGTGGGAGGACAGGCAGCAAGGTGAGTTTCTTGGCTATAAAGTGAATTCCCATTTGCAAAGCCAAAGTGCACATAGAAAGCTGACTGATCTGGGCACTTGAAGCCTTTAGAACCAGAGTGACAAACCTATTTACCCTGCTGGAAGAACCTCTCAGTTCCTGTCCTGGAGGAAACACAACAACATCTAACTGCTGTCTTTTTCTACTGTCTTACAAATGCTTATCTCATCAAATTATTTATGAAGGAGAGGATCTTCTGCAGAACTCTCTTTGACACAGAGCTCCCAGGTAAACGTGGTGATTGACTTTTATTGGGTGACTGAAACTTTCACCCAGAGACAGAAGAGACAGCAGACGGAAAAATCAAACACCACATGTGGCAGTCAAGCATCTCCTGGAAGGGAGTCTTCTTTTTGTGAACAAGAACCCTGAAGCACATGAAAAGTCTGCACTAAATGAAGGGTTGAACAGCAGATTACCAGGGAAGGCAGAAGGATGGTCCATGTGGTCCGACACAGGAGCACTGTACCAACAGGACTGGCTACATGAAACTAATTCTAAGCCCCAGCTAGCTCGGGATGAATAATAAACTGAACCTCTGCTGAAGCTGTTCTGTGATATCAGGATTTTCTGTGGCTGGATGAGCCCTTCCTTGGCAGGGCTTTGTCAACCCTTCTTTACCCAGGGCAATCAACAAGGAGATTGCTGTCAGCCTCTTCTGGGTCCTCTGCAGTTCAGTGTTAATCAAACTCCTGCACTTTCTGCTTGGCACATGCCAAGACACCACATTGAACCAGCAGGAACTTGCTTCGACAGGAAGACTTATGGCACAGCAAAGGAATAAACACTTTTATTTTCCATAAGCTAACACATTATTCTTACTCTCTGTTGCTTTGCTCCTTTGTTATTTACTGATTAATTCTTTTCCTCTATTTATCAGATTTGTCAGTGCTCTATTAGGTGTTCAAACTGTTCTTTTTACCTTTTATTTTCCCCTGCTTAGGTTTTCAGTGTATTTTAAAATGTGCCCATTTGCAGCATGTTGCAGCTCTATGAAATAATGGTTTCATTTGTTTCTGACATTGTTCTGGAACCTGAAACATGAAACTCTATATTATTTCCAAATGTCTTTCATGACAGGAGAAACCTCATTGAATAATGACTGTGATAACTCAGGCAAATCTTCTGCTCGACAGGTTTTCCTTTCCTGAGGTAGGTAGCAATGAGTTCACCCTCTATTTCTATATCTGTGCCTCCTGCATTATATATTCCAGCAATATGTCTCTGCCAGTGAGAGCAGGCATTGTGCTGATGAGTTTGAGGTTCATTCAGAGCTGCAAGGGAAGGAGGCTGATGGCACAGGTGACAGATGTGAGGTTTTAGCACTGGGCTGATAATACAAGACAGTCTGTTTGCAAGTTCCATTTCTGGAAGAGCAACACACGAATGCAGTCAGAACTTGTCACAGAGATGATGACTTGCCCCAGGTGGTAAATGGGGAGACAGACTGAAATTCTCTTGGAACAGGATTTTATAATTTAGGGAGCTATGCTGGGCACATAATTAAAATATTCTGCATGTGATATTAACTGTCTGAGCATTTTGTCAACTATTGTTGGCTGAATCTCACAATAATAGAACAGAACAGCCCTCCTTGAAAATAATAGAACAGCTCAGTGCCAGTAAAAGTCAATACTTTTACTATGCAGCAGGTATGGAATGCTTGGAAGTTTTTGTCACAGGAGGTTTATGGACACAGATGGTATCAGTAGGTGCAAAAAGGGATTGAACAAATTCATGTTTCATTACTACATCTTAAAGGATATGGATATAGTCTCAAATGTCTGTAATCTTTTTGTTGTAGATGATAGTGAAATGTGAGAAAATTTGTAATTTTAACCAAAAAATTCAGTTGTATTGGAAAAGAGAAGGTAATGTGAGGTTGCTGGAGGGTCTGAACCTGCTGGAGGGTTTAGTGCTGGAGCTCAGAGCTGCACAACTCAACTCAGTGCATCTGCAAATGGTCAGGAGAAGAAAACAAGGAGTGCCTCAGGGGCTTATCCCAAGTTTGGCAGAATCAAGATGGGTGAAGGGACAATTCTAAATACAGTCTGAGCTTCTGCAGATCCTACAGAGGAGCACAAAGTCCTGGTGCAAAGAATAACAATTAAAAAGAAAGAGGTAGAGTGTATTCAGTTGTGTTTGGAGAGGCATCACTGAGAATCACTGGATCTGCAGCCACCCGAGGAAGAATCTTCTGGTAAAACAAGGGAAGGAGTGCACAGGATGGTGGGGAGTGCACAAGTGCCTCTGATCTCGAGGATTTGCATGATCAAACATGCACTGGGACAAATGTTTGAAATATCCTATTTATGGTGAGTTGGAATTCATGAAAGATTAGTGGACACAGAAGTACAGCTTCACCAAAATGACCCATACATTAAATGGGTCAAACAATCATATTTCAGCACCACAACTGCAACTCCAAACTGGTTTGTCTGAGCTCAACACACTCCCAGCCTCCTGTTCTTCTACAGTGCCTCACATGCTCTTGGCTGGACTCCACACATTTCCTTGCAGAAATCATAGTAAAGCACTGATCAATATTCAAATGTTTTTTGCATATTGATTTTATTACTGACTGAGAGTTATAATTCCATAAAAATTATGATTTTCTGGTTCATCCTCAGGTTTTAAAAAGGAAACAAATTAATCTGAATGACTGAATCCTTCCAATTTATTCTCTGATGCATTTTCCTTTCCTCAGCAGTCTCCTGCCCTCTCTGTCTGGTCCACCTTTGCCCAGATCCCAGAATTAATTATTTTGCTGTGTTGGCAATTTTTCTTTCAGTGAAATGTGCCAATACTTTCCGTGTCACAGGCCCATAGCTCTGATTAACAGATAGGTGTGACATGAATTCTTTTAATCCCTTGCATATTGATAAGCACTTTAAATCCAACAAACAAAGCACTCAGTGTGCATTGACTCTAATGGAACAATGCAGTCACCTCCTCTTCAGGGCACAGGGGAAAGATCTCTTTCAATTTCCTGATACACTCAGCCTCTGGGGCAACGCTGAGCTTCATCCTCATCCCTGTCCTCATCCTTGTCTGTGGCAGGGTGCCCCACACCTTTGGCCATCTCTGAGGCCAGGGCAGCTGCACCAAAATTGGGGTCAACAATTGGAGAGGATCCTGTGTCTGTCTCTGAGTACAGATCCCCTCCACTGGGTGAAATGGGAACTCTTCATTTAAGCACCAAAAAGATTGTTTGTAGCCAGGAGCTGCTTTTTTATCTCTGGTAAACAAATTTGGGTATTTGAGTTATGGAACTCTGGGTCCTATTTCTGCTTCGTCCTTTGTCTTTAGGCCAAAATTAGGCGAGTTATGGGGTAATTGCATGGCAAAAAGGCTTTACAGAATGAAGAAGTGGGTCCTGTTTGGAAGTTCCTCTGAACTCTATTTTTACTTTAAAAAATGTCTTTTCATACCTCCTATTAACTACTTGTAAGAATCATTACTGGGTTATCATGCAGGATTAAAGCAAGGGAGTAGTAAAAGAAAAGTGGTGCCAGGTTTTCAACATCTTCACCTTTTAAGAGAGAGTCTTTAGCTTCAGACTGAGGTCATCTGAAACACTGGGGAAATTGGACAACTGGAAAGAAAAATGCAACCCAAAGAAACTGTTGTCAGGGGAGGGCAGCCAGCCCACACAAGCAGTTTTAGAGGTTATAGGTCTCTAAACAATTTTATGGTTATCTTCTGGTCCTGCCAACATCAATGTCAAAGACTGCAGCCTTTGGTGGAGTTGCAATTGCACCGTCGTTCATAATAAATTTTTTTTTTCAGGCAAAATTCACAATTAAATAAATAAACCAATTAAAATGCCAGTAAGGTTTATTTTCAGCAGGTGCTCAGAAATTGCCTGGTTTCTCCCTTGCTGACTCATGGCCTGTATATGACCATCCCCAGTACTATTGGAAAATGGCTTCTTCACAAAAATTGAAACAAAATTGCTCACAGCTATAATTAGTGTTTCAAATAGTTTGTGTATTTAAGCAAAAGTATGAGTGAAGTTTCGCCTGGCTCTTGTACTCAGAAGTGCACAAGCAAGTATATAAATAAAAGAAATATAAACTACCAGAGTCCCTGGACAATTTCAGTGAACATGTGCCACTTCATCTGACAAAGAGTGGCAGATACTTTCTAGCAAATCTGGTGTAAATACTGTGTATTTCTCTTCATACTTTAAGTAGTTTATTCTATTTTTTAGCCGCTCAGGGAGTGGCTGCATTGTTTGCCTGTGTTGGAGAGAGGCTCTCCAAGGATATTTGGATAAAATGTATTCATGAACTTAAGCCCAGAAGGAAACATGAGATTGTTTACTATGACCTTCCATACACAGACTTTTAAATGCCACTGAGTCACCAAATAGTAAACAGCAAAATTCAAATTCATGGCTTGTATGCTTTATCTCAGAATTCCCAGGATTTCAGACAGCTGAAAAAAGTCAACCCTGTCATCTTTGGAGACCCCTCATGTCCCTGGTGAATATCTTCTTGTTTCCTACTTCCAGCTGACTGTCCCTATTCGAGGATGCACTGAAATTCCCAGGAAAAAGTTAAAACCTGTGCATGCTTTTCAAACCATGGACACAGAGAGTTTTGAAGGAGGATTTTAAAGGATGAGGCAAGCAGTTGGATTCCTTGGTCCTACTGCTTTAAAATTGGGACACTTCTCAAAAGGAGGTCTTTGGGGTGGTCTCAACTCTGTCCAGGGTGCCTTGACTGTATCACCCCACTGCCACCGCCTTGACTGTCTCTAGGGCACCCGGCTCATTTGCAAATACTTATGAAAAAGGTCTCAGCCAAGAAGTCCTCATCCTGAGCCAAGCCACACTCCTGAGCTCCTTCAGCAGCTGCTTGATGTGCAATTCGTCTCCTTGAAGAGATTCGTGGACCCAAACTAGGATTTAACATTTTCACATAATCCTCATAGTCAGGCACACATGCCATGAAAATACCTTTCCAGTTATCTAGATTAATGTGTCATAGAATAAAAGTCAAATATAGAAAGTACAATTATCCCAATAACCATATTCAGTCAAAACTAGAATTTTAAGTAATTTTGTTGTCAGAAATACAGGCAAAAGAGCTGTATAATTCAACAGACTCCTACAAAAGCTTTTGAAGGATGCTAGAAAATATCTCCAAAGTCCATAGAAAATGTTATTTTAGTTTAGCACTGAGATGTCTGACTCATTTGGCTGTAATGAACACCCTTCTCTAACATCAAACTAAGTGTGTGCTCTCAAACTAAGTATATGCTTTTTGGAGATGTAGTAAAACAAAATATATTTCCCTGGAGCAGGCCCATTAGAGACTACAGATCATTTAGTTCAGATATTGAGGATAAAGCACCATTTTTTAATGCCTGTCCACATGGTCAGAGACTAAATAACCACAGCAGTGTAAAAACACAAGTTCCACTATACTGTATTAATAATACAAAACAGAACTTCTACTAAACTGCAGTAAATAGTAATAAAAGGCTTATTTTACTGCTATTGCCTTCAAGCTTATAAAATAAATAAAGCCTGTTAAGTTTTTGTGGGTTTATTTTTTTATTATTTTTAATATACAATAGCTGGACAATTTAATTTTCCCTTGATTTGGCTTGTCTTTTAAGCTTTTGTTTTCTACTCAAGCCAATAGAGTCCTTATAAATGTAAAGAATATTTCAACACCATTTTTAACTTTATATCAGCAAAAGATTATTTGAAATGCTTGGAGCACAAAATCTATTTCCTCATACAATCAATTTTCATCTGGATCACACACAGCCCATTGCTGCAGGACAGCCACTGGAACAGAGGAGAGCATTGTTCTTGCCGTGAACTGATGTAGTGCCATTTCTACAGGGTCTTGGCTCCTCTGAACAGGCTGTGTCAAAAATTTGAAATGCTTTACATCTGGACTTGGAAAAATATATAGAACAAGATATTTTGTAACATGCTGCTCCCTGCCTGGCGTTCACACAAGGCTTGAAAAGCAGTTCAGTGCTGTGGCTAAATCGAGATCACAGCTTCTCTCTCAAGAACAGCTTCATGTAATCTGAGGTCCCTTCACAAACTGACTTCTGTACAAATGTTATATATGATATTTAAGAGACTCAACAGTCTAGCTGCATGATTTTGTCTCTGAATGGACAGAGGCCCTCTCAATAAAATGACCAGAAAACAACTACCATAATATTCAAACCATCATCATCAATGTCAGGGCAGGGTATGAAGGACTGCCTCTGAGGTTAATGAGTGCTATACAGATACTTCCAGTGAGTGATTTTCCACCTACATCAGCTTTTCATCTCTTTTAAATACAAGTAAATTGCTAAGGCTAAGGGCTGTGTGACCTGCCAGAGTGGATGGCATCTTTACTAAGAACTTGTTTGCTACTGAGAAGCTCTTTTCTGTTATAGCGATCATGCCATCTTCCAAGCATCTCTCTCAAATCTGGAAATCAGTTTCTCTCTTTACAGAAAAACTCAGTGAAGCAATTATCCTACCAAAAACTAGACCACAAGGAGAAGATCATTCTTACCTGTCTGTGCAGCCAGGCATCACTCTCGTCTTCATGTTTCTAAAACACGAAAATATCATTAGTACCATACTTGTCATATATTATATTTTGCCTATCAGTGCAGGAAGCTGTTGGATTGGAGTTGAAAGGTTGCTCAGAAATACAAAGAAATTGTTTAAAGATGTGCTTCTGGAGTGGAATCCAGTGGCTGCTTTTCTTGACTTTCCTCCCTGATGGATAAACATTCATTAGACCAAGAAAGCATTTTACACATACAGACAAAACATATAAATCCACAAGATGTATTATTCCCCAAAGAAATAAATCCTCTTAATAAATAAATAAAGGCTGAAATTAAAGTTATTAAGAAAAAACTTCTCACCATGCACTATGCACAGAATTTCATCATCTTTTTAAAGAGATGGGCATATTGAAACAATTTTATAGAGTGGAAACCAGTTTAAATGATGGAATCTGCTATTGGAATCTGCTGGTCCTATATCAATACACCACTTGTATTACTGCATTTACAGAAGGGATTAATTAACTACAATTAAGGTATGTGAAGATAAGCATGAGCTGGTTTTTCCTCTCCCTCAAACACACACAGAGTGTTCTTGGATTTCCAGGCGTTAAAAAAGAATTAAAAGTTATGAATGTTGTCTATATTCTGTCTGCCTAAATTAATGTGTTTCAGCTGACTTTTCATCATGTAAAATAAGTTCAATAACTTATTGCATGGGTTATGGACACTGATGGCAGGTGACCACTGTACAAATCTCTCCTACCTTGGTGCAGACCCCCGTGGTGGCGTCGCAGAGAGTCAGGATGGACACGTTCTGGGCCCTGTTCAGCCAGTTCACTGCCACCTTGGTGCTGGTGGCCCATTTCACCATAGTGATGTAGTAGTCCCTGCCAACACAGACACACACAAACCAGATCACAACGCTGCCATCCTAATGAATTGCCACATGGCAGAGCAGTCGGGGGCTGCTGCAAGCAAAACACTCCAGGAAAGAGCTGTGGTTTTAAAGAACATCGTGTCTTGATGTCTCTAGGCTGCTTTATAGATTGATTTCAACCCCTAAAAATGACATTTTTAGGGCTGTGCAGGTGTTTTATCTGCCACTTCTGGAAGCTATTTTCAAAGAAGATACAAATACAGACATAAAGAATTTTTCAAGCTATTCTGTCTTCCAAGAAGGATTGAACTGCCTGGAGCTACAAATTTTGCACAGGTGGAAAAGAAATTGCAAACCATTTTCATGCTGAGCACACTAACCTGATCTGACTCAGATGCATCACTATCAATGGTTGGGTTCTTGGTGCTTATGAAAAGTTGATGGCCTCTGAGCATGCAGGCTACACACCGAAGTGTCCAGGAGTGTTGCATTAAAAGACAATAGTAAGAAGGATAGAGTTTGGAGCAACACAAGGTGTCTCTAAAGCAGATGCAGCTGGTTGCCATAAAGACATTAGCAGAGATATTTTGCATGAGAAAAAACACCCTCCTACACTCTCTGCAGCATCTTATTGCTGGACATATTCAGGTTGTGATAATACTTGGAGTAAATCATGGGTGTGGGCTGCACAGTCCTGTAATCAATACCTTCAGGAAAAATCCCATACAACAGTGAGGACTGCAACCACTTAGGCTGGGCTGGAAAATACAGGAATAAATTCACTGATGGTTGCCTTCTCAGAGCCAGGGTGTGGTGCTTCCAGATATCCACCTCTGCAGCAATTCAGGGCTCCACCACTTCATTTGAGAGCACAACTCTGGCTGAACTGCCAAAGCTGGTGATGTTATAATATACTGCTGGGCCATGTGGGCCAAGACATCCTTAAAGTATAATATGACTTTTTAGAGCATACAGTCTATAAAAAATTTATTAGTTCATTTGTTTGCTATAAAATATGTATAAGTAATTGTTGCTCTCATTGGAAATAAGGCAGAGTCCTTTGTGTTCTGGCAAGAGCTCCTGCATATACCAAAGAGAAAGGGCAAAAACACAAAGGTCTGTTTGTCTAGAAAAATAACAAGCTGGAAATTGATTTTGTACTTTTCAGTAATATTTAGTGCCTCAAACTGGCTGCAGGAAAAAGGAACAAAAGGCCTCAATGCTTGCATCCACTGCACTTGGGAGAAGGATATGCCCAGGTGAGACACTAGCAGTCTGAAATTTAGAGCCTGAAATAAAATTGTAATTTTACTCTTTATCAGCAACTGTGTAGGCCATAAGAGGAAAAAACCAACACAGCAAAATTAAAGTGTTTAACTGTCTCTTCTTTCTCTCCAAAATGAACTGAGCAGATTCAGTCTCCCCAGAAAAGGAATGTGATTTTAGTACTTATTCTGACTTGCGGCATTTTTTCCATAAATCAAATTTAAAGTTCCAAGGAGATATATTCAATTTTTACATCCCTCTCCCTGTTGGAACACATGAGCCACAGTTGTTACTCAGGAACTTTTAATTATTATTTTAGGTGAATCAAGGTCTTCCCTACCACCCCAGAGAAGGGCATAGAGTCTCAATTTCTCTCTGAACCCTCTTCTGGCCATCAAGACCATGAACAACCCAGCCCACAGATAACTGCAGATACCTGGACAGTCATTATTGTAGTTTTTGAGTAGTGTGGAGTCTTTGATTTAATTTACTTCCCTTCACATTGCTTCTACAGATCACCCAAGTTTTATGGTTCTCATTTTGTGGAGGAAAATGAGACAAGAAGCTGTGATTCATCTCTGCTAATTTTAAACATTAGCTGCTCCTGCAGCTGCACTGGTTGAACAGCCAGTGTAGAGAAATGGGAAATCAGTGTAATTCCCCAGCCCTCTCTGCCTGACCTGTCCCACATTTTATGTGGTGCTGATTTAAAACAGAACCTGTTTCTTCCATAGAATGAAATCTATGCCAGCAGGTCCTTGACCACTGCATTTATAGTGAATGCAAAAAGCAGAGCAAAAGGGAAGGAACACCTGGCCTGAGCCCTGTCTGCAAGAGTGAAGCCATCCTGAGTTTTGCAATGAATTTCCACATTCCAATAAAGACGTTGCTGGTTTGGTTTGCAGTCATCTGAGACAAAATATTGCACAGTAGCTTGTTCATGCCCCAGCTTTCCATGGATGCTTCCTGGAGGCAATCCCAGACATGAGGTGTGACTCTGCAATATGAATACCTACAGTATGATCATGGTAATAAAGACACAAACCCCACACACAGGCAGTGATTTATTACAGGCCATAGGACAGGCAACAGCCCAACCCATGGTCCCTGGGGCTGGGACAGCTCCCCAGATCCAGACTGGAGTTTTCTGAGTTTTTCCATTATTTATTTGTTTCTAGGCCATGAAAGGGCCAGCGATGATTTCTGCACTTGAGGGAGATAATATCATCCCTCAATTTGCCACTTGAGATGCAAATATAAGAAATAATCTGGGTCATGATCCAATTCTGACCATCTGCTGATGAAACTCTTGAGGTCTAGTAGTTTTCACCAAAACAAAAAATGCCTGTCGGGCATTAAATGTTAAGTACTGATTTTCCCCCTTCAATTTCAACTCCTTCCCTTCACTTTTTTTTTCCAAAAAAAAGCATGACATTGGAGAAAACTTGATAAAAATTTTCAGAATGAAAGATATTTAAAAGGAACAAGCAATTGATACTGTACATTTCACCCACAAATATGTTTTTCTATCATCAGCTTTGTTTTTTGTTTGTTTGTTTTGGTTTGTTTTTTGTTTTTTTTTAACTGAAAAATATCCAATTCCTGTGGAAAATTTCTGTCTTTTTTCAATTTTGAAAGAAAAAAGGTCGTGGAATATCTCCACTTTATTGCCAGCTTTATTAATTGTACTAAATCACTTTGCTCCAGATAAAAAGAACACGAAATACCACTCTGTCCATATATCATCTGCACTGAGCACACTGAAATGTTTAAGAGATGGGATGTGTCTGCTGGAAGATCCTTATGACCAGCTTCTCCTGCTTTCTTGAAACTCCCTCCTGCAACTGAATGTACAGTACATCCCTCTTGCCTATTTTAATAAAATTTTATCATACTAACCCTCTCATTTCAGGAAACATATGCATAATGAAAATACACCCCTATTGCTCTGTCAGCACTACTTCTATCACCCCTAGAGATGGCAATTGCCATGGTTTTGAAGAAACATGCAGGCACTAATTAATTACAATGTATTTTGCATCATTTTGCAATATTGATTTCAACCAAATAAATTATGGCCACCCATAACCATATAGAAGAAATTTATGAACAACACTTGGATCCTGCAGTCAGAAGTTATTGCTGTAATTAAAACCTTTCTGAGTCTCTCTGTTTACAGAAAATGCTACCAAAAGAGAAATTATCTTGTTCAGGAGCCACCATTCCTATGGTTGTGATGGGAATACTGTGATCCTGCTGTACCCAAGTCTAAAGTTATATTTTTGAAAGGCAAGTGTCCTTTTGGTTTGGCCAGAGGTTGTACAGCATAGTCTGCATAAATGCATTTGTATTATTTTAAAGTCATTCAGTGTAAACCTGTTCTAATATAGTGCACTATAAAGTATAGGTAAAAGACAATTTGAAAAAAAAATTAAAAATTAAGCAGATTTACACAAAATGAAACTTTTTTGATAGCAGCAGAGAAAGGTCCAGTGTTAAAAACTGTAAAATCATCTTGAAAAAAGTCAAACTCTGATCCAAAACCCCAAGGGAACTGGGGCCAGCATTCAAGGGTAAGAAAGCACCTACCTCATTCTCTGATCATCTGGGGGAGTCATTTCCAGATCATGAGTGGGTCCATTCAGACCAATCACGTGCAAAGAAATAGTTGGATTTTCCATTCCAGCCTGGATTTTAGAAAAGAATAAATTACTATATCATATACAACACAGAATGGTTTTGATCCATTGTATCACCGTGGATTATAAAAATCATTCCCATTGAATGGGATATGGATTGGACTGATGTCTTTCACAGGGAGATTGCAAATCTAGGGATGTGGCACAGAGGTGTGGAGAGGCTGGCAGGTACAAGTAAGGAGCAATTTTACTCAGGACGTTTCTAACCTTAGTAAAAAATTCAACTTTTCATGGCAACTAGAAATTTTGCTATTTCCTGCACCTTTTGCCAGAAGGTTGTCTAATAGGATGATGATTGATAGAGTAAAATACTGATTCATTTCGTACTGCAGGACAGGGCATCCCCTGCTGAACCATTGTGATTTCCACAAAACCTGCATATATGTGGGCATCTCTCCTGCTAAATTATGGTTCAATTTGCACCAGCATGTGAGGTCTTAGGCAATCAGTGTTTAAAGCAAGAAACTCAGAAGGAATGACTGCAGCAGACACCCCTGTACTGCTTTAGAGCAGGAAATTACAGCAATAACAGCAGCAGTGAGTTTGTGCTGGTGGAGAGAGGCGTCAGCACTGTGCACTCACTGCAGGTCTCTGCAGTCAAGGGGCTTTTAAGTCTCTTCTGTCTTTCAGGCAGAGCAAACCTCTAAAACCAATGTCTCCTCTGACATTAGGCCCTCTTGGATATTTGTAGGAAGTCCAAATACTACATTTTCCTTCTATACAAAAGTGAATCTATCTAAATATAGAATATATGTATGTATGTGTCTATCTATCTATCTGTCTATCTATCTATCTATCTGTCTGCCTGTCTATCTATCTGTCTGCCTGTCTATCTATCTTTCATCTATCTATCTATCATCTAGTATAAAAAGATAAATATACAAAGGTATCTAAATATAGAAACAGATCTAAACATAGAAACATATCTAAATGTAGAAATATAGAGATTCCAAAGCCTCAGACACCAATAAGCCCATCCTGGGGACAAACCCAGGGATATCTGACTCCCATTCCTTCCAGCATGGAAGCACAATTGTTTTTGTGCAAAAAGCAAGGATTTCAAATTTTATTTTCATTGTATATAGAGTTACTAATTCTCATGGAACCAGAAAAGTGCAGTTTTAAAAATGCAGCTACAGAAGAGTGGCAACCACATTCACTGGGGAACAGCTGATCTTCCCTTGGATCTGTTTGTTTTCATTGCTTGTGAGTATGCATTGTTAGTCTCCTGTCCAGGCCTACTGGAAATAAATAATTATGTATTTCTGATAGAGCAGCAGGGCTGATTATTTTATTTTCCCTTACCTTTGGATAATGGTAGGTTTTAACAGTAGGGTAAAGGATGCCTGTATATATTGGGATCTCCATGGTGGGGACTCTGGAGGCATTAATTGTTGCATATGCCAACCTGGTGCCATCAGGAGACCACCAATGAGCAATGTGGGTCTTCAAGATCTCCTCTAATTTAAAAAAAAAAAAAAAAAAAAGAGAGAGAGAGAACAGAAAAAAAGGCTATTAGAAGTAAATTACTAGTTAGCAATAAATGAAAGAGTGCAGATATGAAAATCCCAGACTAATCACAGCACAGGGAGGATGCCACAGGAATATCAATCAAAAATACTCATCAAATTATGCCATATACACAAATGAACACAATTGATAACAATTACTCTGTATTTATAGGTTATTAGGCTTAATTACCCTTGCTGAAGAAACATCAAATTATTCATATTAGTACACACACTCATGACAGCATAAAAAGCCCTGCTGCTCCTGCCATGTGTCCTGCACTTGATTAGGGTTCACAACATCAGACTGGACACATATCAACCAATTCAAACAGTGTATATACATGTGCTTCAGCAACAATTTAAATACTCCTAAGTTTTGTTGCCAGTTAGGAGTAAATAAATATAGACATTTTCTGTAACTTATGTAAAGCTGTAACTTTGAAACAAGATACCAGACTTAGAGTCTGTGCCTTGGATATCGTCTCAACTTTTATCCCTAATTCATTTTTTATATCACTGTTCCAAGGCAATTTTCCTTAAGTAGCCAGGGTTAGAGCCTGATCCTTTATACCACTGATTTTGGGGATTTTTGAGATTTCAGTAATATAATTGCCATTGAAATGGTGCTCAGAATGATGTCGATGCAAACATGTCAGAGTTCAAGTATGTAAGGAGAAAACAATATTGCCATCATGCAAAATTATTTTTAATACTGGCAGAACCTAGTTCTCATTAAATTCAAATTAAAATAACTTCAAATTTCTAATACTTTTCATATCATCTAATAGCCTTCTTTGTAAAGATGGGTTCATCTTACAGACCTGCAGAAAAACTACAAAATTCACTCTTGGTCCAAAGTGTCTCCAGTTACTGACATTTGGAAGACATTAACTTGGCTTTTTAAATCTCCTATTTTGTGAAAGACAATAATGTAATCCATTTTCATTAAGAGGCTTAATATAATGTGAGTCATTCCTATTTAAACCACCAGAAGGGCTTGCATATGCTGTACAGATTGATGGGCAGGAAGATGGCTCCCATTACTTTAATGTGAGAATAAAAGTTAAAGAGGCTGCAGAACATTTCTAAGCCTTCACCACGAAGTCCTTCTACACAGGTCCAAGCAGCTCCAAGGTCTGCTGCCATCACTGATCACTGGAAAAATGGATGAGGATTTTCTGAGTTCAGACCCACCACCCTCTGATGACCCCCCAGTCCAACCAGGATATCCCTCTGTTCTGAAGAGAAGAAACTTTCCAGACACTGTTTAATTAAAAAAAAAAAAAAAAAAAAATGGATTAGCAATCCTTAGAGAACAGGCAATTATATTCATCACAGGGTAAATAAACTTTGTTAATCAAGACTTGCATATGGCTTGGAATAAAACTCAAGGTAACATCAGAAAGGGTGCAAGGGAAAATTCATCCTTGGTACTTATGGTTTTCAGAAATAGCAAATTAATTAATCAAAGCTTAATGGCAGCATGTAAGTGGGGGTTTGGAAATATATTTAGGAAGTTACAAATGTTTCATGGGAAAGCACATCTGGCAAATTTGCTTTGCTGCATTGTCCCACCTGTTCTATGTACATTTAAAAGATGCTGCTTTTGACTTTTATATTGGTTGCCCATTAAAGAGATAATGAAGAGCATAAAGGAACAGGAGTAAAGATGGATGACAGATGAATCCTTGACATTTTAACATTAATTAGGAATGACTTTATTCAGCAAACATTTTCTCCAGGATCTCAGACTTAATGAAGCAGTTCTGCTGAAGGTCACACATCCAGAAAGGTTTTAGTGCAGTTTTGTGGTCCTCTGTTAATGAGATTTAATTGAGTGAACCTTTGCCTTGAAACAAAGCCAGGACCTTGCTGTTATTAGAGAGATCAGTTAGTTTTAGCAAACCAGAGAACATTCTTATGGGCTATAGAATGGATTAAAACCAGAAAGTTCTTTCAGCTGAAAAAAAAAGTGATTTGCAGACAATTTGTTCTTGGAGACAGTTTTTTGTTTGTGTTTGCATTTAGCACATGCTCCAAAAATCAACTGCATTCACTACTGCTGAGTCCTTCTAAAGTACGTTCAGATCCTGCCTCATGTGCATGAAAAAACAGATTCTCCTTATACACTAAAGCCCCCCTACATATTTGGGATCATATTTGGGATCATCATCATATTATGCTCCTGACTAAGAGCATAAAGTGATAATTGATCAAAACTCTTCCCCAGAGTTTGCAGTCTCTGGGTGCTACATGTTGTCAGGATGCTGTGAGTGAGCTGCTGAGATCCCTCACAGTCAGATCCTGGTGGCTTGGTGCTCCTTCTTTCTCCAGTTTTGTTTACCAGCCTCAACAGGGCATGCAAACTTGAAAAATAGTGATAGCAAAGTGTGTGGCTGCCTTAGCTGGACAAGGGCTGTTCAGACCTGCTGGCTGGGTTCAAGCACAGGGTTTGAGACAAGTCAGTACTTATTCCATCTCAGCACATTCAGTAATGAATCACTCTGAAACAGCTGGATGACTTGCTCATGAGTAGTGACTCTTCAGTGGGGACATGTGTTAGCCAGTGACGTGTTTGTGCTCAGGGAATGCTACAGGATTTGTATTTTAATCATTTTTTCTAGCTGAGTAGGTCCCAGTTGAATGATAATTTCAAAGCTGTGTGAAACAAAGAGTTTTCTAAGTTAACAGACCCTCAGGAAGAGAAGTTGAAGTCCTAGAATTCAAAATTGAAGAATTGAAGAATTTGAGGTCAGAGTATATTCAGTGACAACTGGGTGTATATCCCTCTTAGAGACTTCAACATCTTTGGAGGAGGAAAGAAACTGGAGGAAATAACAGAGATGTGATGAGAGGAATGTGCCCTGAGTTGAATTCAAGGTAGCTGCATTCATGCATTATGTGTGTGGCTGTCTTTGGAATCAAGACCTGAGCAGCAACCAGAGTGAACCAGGCTGCCCAAAGTGGGAATGCCACGTCTCCTGAAGGATGTGTTTCCTGATAGAAACTCTCCTGCTCACCATCAGGGAGTAGAATGTGAAGTCCCTTGCAGTAGTTCTCAGCTGCCAAGTAACAGGCTGTGGTTAATATGGGATTGGATGTAGCATTTGGCTATGATACCATGTGTGTGATCCCTGGAAAGACTGAACAGTGGATCAGAAGTGGGGTGAACATTTCTAGTAGGTCTGTCATCAAAAATTAGCCCAGCATGCATGAGGCTAAGCAGCCACCAGATTGTTTCAAACTGATTTAATTCCAGCAGCACGTGCAAGAGCAGTGAAATGGGAGACTTTTATCTCACTACAGGTAACAAAGGAATCATAGAAAATGAATCTGAGAGAGACCCCAGAAATCTTCTCTCATTCCTCCATGGATAATATCCACCTCAAACCTGTAAGGATCTTCACAAGTGGATTTTGCTATTCCTTTTGATACTTGCACAACAAATTCATCCATAGAACTCAAACATTTATAATTATCATGCCTACTTCTGTTTAAGCACTGAACAGTCCCAGTGAAGTGCATTCAGACCTCTGACTTCCTTGGTAGACTCATTGCAGGGAAAAACACCAGGCCTTTACCTTATGCAACCTCTGTGGCAACCAGCAGGTTCTGGAAAAAAGCAAACTGCTGTATGCAGCACATTTGGAAATCCACAGAGATGGTTTTAATGTTCTGAACCATAATCTGCCACTGCCGCATTTCTAAAGACATTTCCATGACAAATCCACTTCCCAGGCTTGCTCAGAGCTCTAGACTGTCAGAGTTCCTCTTTGCTCATCAACACATACATGCAAATGCAAAGGCCATGGAGGTTTCTTCATGCTTTTCTAAAATCCAACTAGCTCTGCAGCCTTTGTCCATCCTGAGTCACATTTGTGAATTTTGCCTTCCTGCTGAAGGTGCCAAAGTTCTGGCTTGCTGTTTGGAAAAGATGAAACCTTCAGCAGTGACTGACTGAAAAATCCATTGGTAGCTTTGAGATTGCTTCCAGTGATATCAGGAGAAAAAACTGAGAAAAAAAGATTTTCAAGTAAAGAAAATCCCACTTTTCCTGGGCCTTCTTGTCAGAGGACACAAATAACTTGTAATTTTAAAGTGTTAAAGAGTTTTAAAGTTTTTAAAGAGTTAACAGAGACTAGCACAAGAAGACAAAGATGTTTGGACAGACCAGTCCCCTGACAGTCTGACCTGTACCATTGCAACTCTTTTCTATCACTAAAAAAAAAAAAAAAAAAAAATTAAAAAAAAAAAAAAAAATTCGAAGACAACAGCAATGTAAGGTTCCAAAATCTCTCAGGACCAGTGTTATTTATTGCTGATTTGTTAAAGTACAGCAATTCCAGGGAACATAACCAAGGGTTCTGTTTGTGTGATGTATTGTAGCTGATGCTCAGATCATGAAGTATTTGGTGTGCTGAAGACATTTTGCTGTTTTATTAAAACTGTTAATAAAAAGGAATTTTAAGCAAAATGAAATTAAAGCCTGACATAAAGGCCATGGCTTACGTTGAGAAAGAAAGCTCAAAAGAAATTGTCAGTAGGATGCATCAAAAGAACATGAGAGGACAAGAGATCAGAGAACAGCAAGAGGGTCTAGGAAAGGAGAAAACAAAGACTACTGAGATACTGAAACCCCATGGGTTCTCATAGAAACATCAAATAAATACAAATGCTTATTTGACAGCTGCCATCTGTTTTAAAATCAATTACTAGATCATCTCAAAGCACCAACCACATGTCCAAATCGATTACTATTGTAGAGTGTGAAAGCAAGTATTTTTAGCCAGTTAGCGAAAACTCATTGTTCATATTCACCTTTACTGACACGTGTTTCAGGCATGGCTGTGGAAAATTACCTTTTATTCTATGCAACCATATTTTTCTGTCAGTTGCTGTAGTGTAGGTCTACACTGACTTCCATTAAATCATTGTAATAGGTATTAAATGAGTGTAAAAAAGTATTTGTGTGTATGCAAATAGTATAAAACTGTTTTAGATTACCATACCAACCTACATTTTTCTGTGTTGATATTATTTTGTGCTGATGTCAGCAATAGCTCTGCAGCACAATTGATTTCAGAGCAATTAATCCTCTTTCACAGTTGTTTAAATGAGTCAGGTGAAAAAAAAAAAAACAATTTGCGGGGCTGCTGAACAATTCAGCAACCTTTTGTAAAAAACATAAAAATTTATGTGGCCAAGGTTAAACTATGGGCTCAGCCCAGTGCCATGGTTCCTGACACTGAGATTAGCTTAGCTGGTCAGAGCATGGTGCTGATAACACCAAGGGAGTGGGTTTGATCCCTGTGCAGGTCATTTCCTGAAGATTTGAACTCAATGATCCTTGTGGGTCCCTTCCAACTCAGAATATTCTGTGAATCTGTATGCAAACAACCACCCTTCTCAAGCTGCTTGTGCTCTTGTCCAAGAGATCCTTAAGAAAAATGAGCTGCAATGCTCCCAGAGATCCTTAGGAAAAACAAGCTGCAATGCTCACCCCTGTGACCCTTTATTCCTACTCAGAACACAGAGTCTTCCCTGACACTGACAGGCAACAAGCTTAGGAATAACAATTACTTGCTTTCATGGCATCCTTGAGGATGTGCTTTAGAGAGCACTTTATGAACACCAAATCCTTGATCCAAAATCTCATCGGGAGCAGCTCCAGTGTGTTTGGCAGCCATGAGAAGGTGGCAGCCCCTCATCTCAGGGAAAGGAGCCCAGCCAGCAGTTCTGAATCTCCTCAAGCACAGGGAAGGTGAGGGCTGCAAGTATCATTAGCTCCTTGTAGTCCTCTGGTTTACTTGCTTGAACAGAGGTTGTCTTCTGCTTACCATCTGGCAGCCCCTTTGCTACTGCAGAACATTGTGTCGAGACAGCAGGAGAGGGTTTGGCCAGTGCTTTTGCCTCCCTGTTGCCAGATGCTGAGGGACAGGAGAGGAGCTCATTTCAGCAGGGTGGTTCATGCTGGACAGTGGGGAAAAACCCTCTTCATGTGTTCTGTGTGGTCAGCAAGATCGTGTCTTGCCTCCACATGTCTAATGTGGACCCCAGAGCTGCTGCACAGCCTGAGCCAAGCCCAGGCTTGGCAAACAGGCAAACCCCACTAAATGTGGGCACAAATGGGCTCTGGTCCACCTTCATTTCTGTGAGATGGAGGTGGCTCTGGGTGACAACACCACAAGCTGCAATGTTCTGGAAGCAGACAAACACCGGCTGCTCGCTGACACCTGACCAGGATCTCTGAAGGGACACAAGGCAATGAAGAGCAAACAGTGTCCAGCAAAGCCAGAACATGCACATCAGAGGCACATCTGCCAGCCAGCCTGGCCAAATCCTGACCACTCCAACCTGTACTCCTCATCCATACTCCCAACCACCAGCGATAACCATCAATGTTTCTCTAGGACAACCTTTAGGACATTGATCCCCAAGAAGCAAGGTGAGATCATGTCAGCATGGGACCAAGCTCCTGACAGGCAGAAGAGATTCTCTGAGGCTAATAATTTCACCCTATTAGAAACTGTTCATTTAATGAAGTTTTCTTGTTTTGTTTAGGTTTGCTTTAGTTTTGTTTTTTGTTTTTTTCCTCAGACACATTGATTCTTCTAATTTGTTGTGTTTCCAACACTAAAGGATTCTGTGTTTGCCATATGACTCAGGGCATAAGGAACGTTGTTTATAAGGTTATTGGCAAGTAGCCACACCTTCTTTACTGTTTGAGTGCTTGGGGGCTTCAAAAGCTGGATTTATTGAACACCAGTCTGATCCTATCTTCAGGTACATCTCCACAGCCCCTACAGAATGCACACAGGGGCCAAGCACAGACTGAAACTAAGAAATCATGAATGTTTAAAATCTCGCTCAATCATGCAAATGGATTTGTTGGAAAAAAGCCCCAGTCAACCACCTAACAAAACAGATACACACAAGTATGAGATGTCATCTGAGACATGCAGGTGGATTCTTACAAATCAGGGAAGAGTTCAGCTATTTGAAAATAGTTCAGTGTCTCCTCTAGGCCACCTTCATATTGTGACACACTGAGTGCACTCAGCTCTGCAAATCCCACTTGAGGTGCAAAAAGCCATGGCTTTTTCCCATGAATCCTGGATGTCCAGCAGGAGCAATGAGCAACTGCCCAGGAGGTCTGACACCTCTCCAGAGCAATCACAGCAGGCAGGCAGGGTTACCACGTGTCATACACAAAACCATGCTATCCTGTTGGCACATCAGTATTTTGGGGCCTGATTTGTAATAAAAGCTGTCCTCTTTCAAATAAACACACCAAAAACATCCTCCCTCTCCTCTTTTTAGAAGTTTCTTTTTCTGTGCTTCTGGGTGTTTGTCACTTGTACCCGATCCTTAGGAATCCTTAATTTTCAAAAGCATTAATGATTAGTGCTCTCAACTGCTCCTAGCAATTAGTAAATGTCCTTTGGTTGGGTGAGTCAGTCTCAGTGTCAGTAACAATTTTTTGTTATTTGGACCATGATGACAAGACTGACGTGCAGATGCCGGCAGGTCTGTGATCTGTCAGGCTGTTCAGATGTAATGATGAAAATGGGGTTTGAATTATGAAAATAGAAATATTAGTGATCCTATCCTCAGTTATTCCTATTTCTAGCACTCACTCCAAAGAGAAAATTCATCTAAGAAGCCCATCTGCAGTGGCAAACTGCGGTCTGCCACTAATGTATAATAAAAATGTGTTTTTCCATCACCTGGCACAAACTGAAACCCACAGCCTGTTGTCAGCTCTTCATGAAAGCACGTTAGCTAAAGGCACTAAATATGTAGAAACATTTCCTGGCAGAAGTCTTCTGAGCAATTTTCAGTGTAGCTCACTGATGTGGGTAAACGCTTACTGCCCGGTCCTGTTGTATCTTCTCAGATGCTAAGGACCCAGACCAGACAGAATTCACATGGCCCAAATTCAGTAGGGCTCCTTACAGACAAATCCTTTTCTTCTTTAGCCCTCTGCTGAACAGGTTGCTAGGGCTGGAAATGCAATTTGCTTATCTGTGCAATGCAGTGAGACAAATCAGGGCTTTCATTATATGCGGAATATTTCTCTATTCAAACACGCTCAAGCAGCTTCAGCTTCACCTTTCCTTTAAATTAAAAGTTACAGGTTCTGTCTAACGAACCTGTGGGGTTTATGATAGGAGGAAGATGGACAGCCAGCCTTGACACAGGGGATCCATTTCAATAGCTACAGATGTATCAAGAAAGTTAGTGATCACAAATCCCCCTGAATCAAAAATTCATTAGACGATTGCAATAGCTCAAGAACACAAGTGCCCAAAAGCAATCTCTTTTAATGTTTCATAAAGAAATATGAGAGATAAGAAGACTGAGCAGCCTGACATTGCTATTAAAGAACTTGATTCTTCAACCCCATGGACTTTTATCAGCACTTGCACAAGCTGTCTTTCATGTGAATTGCTTGCATGATTTATTCACCCTGAGCAGCACCTGCTAGTCACCTAGTCTGAGTGTTAATAAATGTCAGTTAATATTGTAAAATACAGCCCTGCTTCATGAAATGGGAACTGGAGCACATTGACTGAATTTAGTCTAGCTCCTAATTCCTTACCCTGTTTAAACAGCTAAACTCATTGAACAGCCATTAAAAAAACACTCAGGGTATATATTGCCCCGTTATGGCAATATTCCCAGAGGTTTCAACTTGAACAGTGACTCAGGACCTGGCTAACAGAGAGACTTAGCTCAATAATGACTCAGAGGATGAATCTGATTTTACAGGACTGAATAATCAGAGGAACTACTGAGATCAATAGAATCACCAAGGAATAATAAAAAAAGTGAGAGCTGGATAAAAACAGAATTCAAACTAGCTTACAGTAATATTTCAGAAAAAAATGTTCCTATCAAATAACAGGAACATTTATTATTAATGAAGGTAATAGTATGTAATCAGGTTATGCCATTGTTGGATCAGTGAGGTTTGACTGTGTTTATCAGAGTTGTGGCACTTGCACATTGAGCAGAATTTTATTCTTTCCTAGGTGTGTGTCTTGAAGGTTGTCCACTCTAGACCCAGGTAAGCATAAAGAAAAGCCCAAACTCTTGCAGAATAATGTTCATGCATCAGAATCTCTTTTATCCCTGCTACCAGGAAATAATTTCTTTTGTCAATATTTTTGATCTGTAGACTCGAGTGCAGTAATCCTAAATCTACTGACAAAAGAAGGGGAAATCTGTGCCCCTGGGGCAGGGGCACCAACCAGGTCTGTGCAAATCTGGTTGCCAATGACAGCCTAGAAACTCCCAGAAGTGAGATAGGAAATAAACCCCAGGGCGTTTTGGTGTGTAGAATGACCAGTGGGGAATTTCCAGTGGGTCCAGGGGAGGCCAGGAAGGGGATCAGAGGGCTGGAGCACTTCTGCTATGGAGGCTGAGAACTGGGGCTGTTCAGCCTGGAGAAGAGAAGGCTCCAGGCAGAATTTATTGAAGCCTTTCAGTACTTGGAGAAAGCCTGTAAGAAAGATGGGGACAAACTTTTTAGAAAACCAGTTGTGATAGGAAAAGGGGTGATGATTTTAAGTTGCAGAAGGGTAGATTAGATATATGAAAGAAGTTTTTACAATGAATTTGGTGAAGCTCTGGCACAGGTTGCCCAGAGAGGTGGTGGATGCCTCACCTCTGGTCATTCAAGGTCAGGCTGGACAGGGCTGGGCTTGGTCAGGCATTGGGTGATCAGTGCCCATGGAATATTTCCTATCATGGGCAGCACTCCCACATACATCTATATTCATTAATATTATTACTTTCGAATTTATGACCATCTGAATTTCCTTAGAGAGCCCAAAGTTTGTATCTCTAATGACCGCTGATTTCACTTTAAAGCTACAACAATTAGTCTTCTACAGAGAGTTATAATTGGGTAGTGAATTAAATACCAAATGAGGATGACTGTTCATAGTGGCAATGGAATTACAGATATTTAAAATTCTTTAAGAATTTCATTGTATTAACTTGAATTTTCCTATTCTCTGTTTTACCTTGTTTATCTTGGCTGAACATGGATTCCATTATTTTCAACTTTTTAATTTCAACCAACAAAAATTCTATCCATAAACCAGCATATAAAAAGTTCTGAAAAAATATCCCAAAATATATGGAAACATACATATAAACACACATAGGGCCATGCAGTAACAAGAAATTGCCCGCATAATTGGAACTAAATCTGGTAGGAGTAAAAATTATTAAAAATCAATATCATAGAAAGGCAATTAAGAATTTTAAGGAAAAAGAAGCCCTGATTAATTAACTGCAAATTGTAAGTATTACTTTGAATTGCATTGTACAGAACGGTCTCAAATTACCAATTATCCCTGCCCGCTTTGTTCAAAGATCATGAATGTGCATTTTAATTTATGCTGGAGAAAGCTAAATATGCTGAGAACCAGCATGCAGAATTTTGCAGAAATCACTGGGGATGAGGGAGGACTCCCCCATTACCATATAAATGACATGCACAGACTTATAAATGACATGCAGTGCATCCAGCTTGTATTGTTCCTTCAGATGTAGCAGGAAAATACCGGAAATTAAAATACAGCTTATAACCTGCCAGATAATAAATGTAACCCATACTGCACAAATCCCCATCTACCAAAGATAATTTTGTCTGCTGTTTTTTGCTGATTAAGGGTGGCTTTGGAAATAAATACCCTCCTTTCTCCTCTTTATCTGTTGCACTTATTGGCAGGATGGAGATGGCTCCATTTTTATCTACCCAACAGATCACAATACCTAGCGTAGCATAATCTTAATTTCCAAGGTCATCATAGCCTGCTCTACCCTTAAAAAACTTCCTATTTAGTATTGAGGACAACTCCCACATAAAAAAAAAATAATAAAAAAACCCCAACTTATTATAACAACTCCTTTTCCACCAGTATATTTTTACCTCGACATCCATGACATTAGCAGTGCTGCTGTGTTGAGGCCATAGCTGACCAGTGTTTCACTAATCCCTGCAGTGGTCTGGGGACTGCCTCTGGTTCTGTTGGGTGTTTGTTCAGCACTAGGCACAGCCAGGCCACAGGATATAGCAAGGTGGTGAGAACTTTCCCACTATGAAATTTAGGTTTTGAAATGCCTCAAAATTTTCTGATGGCAAATGTTATGAAACTGAAGAGGAAATGCCATTGCCCTTGCTGAGTAGGACAAGAAATGGTGATTTGTACTCTTTGCCATTTATTACTTATCACTAAAACCCAGTTTTCAAAGTCAGGTTATTCCTGGAATATTTGGATGTGGGTTACACTCAGAGGTGCCAATTTTAATACATATATTGTCCTTTCTTTCTAAGACATCCTTGGCTGCCTTTCATCTTTTCTTGGTAACTTTCCTCCTGGAAAGCCCAGCAGCTCTGGGCTGGCTGAACACCTTCCTGCTGATGCCACAGGCAGTGCCCTGGTGTTCAGCCCTGCTCCTGCAGGCAAAAACACTCCTGTGTGGGAGGGTTTGTCAGGGAGGGAGGCTGGGACTTGGTCTTCAGGCTGCTTCCAAGTGATATTTCCCTGTCATTCCCTCCAGTCCCTAAAGACTGTGTGCTCCAGCCTGCAGTTATAAATCCCAATTATGTTGTAGAATGTTGGGTGGAAAGTTTCATCTTCGTCAGGCTTAGCAGGGTTCCACCAAGTTATGAAAATACTAAAAAGCATGTGATTACACAGATTTATTTATTTATTTATTTATTTATTTATTTTTTTTTTTTTTTTTTAGTGTGAAGAACTTTTCTTTAAGGAATTCTAACAGGATATCTGGTTTCTCTTTTGCAGATTTATGCTCCAAGACTGATACACTGCTACAAACACAACCACCTGGCTGGCTAATTGCCTGTAAATTACCTTTCTGTGATTCTTGTACTCAGAGAGATGTTTAATGTAGTATTAAGTCCAAATTCATAACTGGTATAAATAGTAATACATACTTTCTAAGTATCCAGTTCTTATTTTACAATTTCTTTATCAAATATATAAAGGAATGTAACTGTCAGATTTTTCCACTAAGGACTGATATGTTTGAGGAAGCCAAATCTACTCCTTTAATTTCTGTGAATGAACTCATGTTTTTTTTTTTTTTTTAATTAACAATAGACACTTACTTAGAAAAACTGTAATGCCAAAGCAACATTTTTATGCTTTCTTTCCCTTTTGAAAGGGTGAGGAAAGTACAAAGTCTTTCCACTAAGTTAACTAAAAGCTCAAAAAGAAGGAAAGTCAATCTGGAGAAGTCACTCTCCATCTTTAGGCACAATTTAGCTGTTGTGTAGAAGGCAAAGGGTTGTTTACTCTCTAAACTCTATCTCAGCTGTGTTTTCAAATGTGTGTTTTCTCCTACAGGAAAAGGTCTGGTCAAACATGGGACAGGTCAGGTCAGGAACCATCTCTGGATGTCCCAGGAAAGTTATTTTGCTGGAACCAAAGCCAAATTCTTTGCAATCTGCTGTTTACTGTACTCAGTGGACTTGCATTTGCAATTTTTACAAAGTCCAAGTAATTCATGCAGGTATCCATCAGTTCTAGGAGGGAACAGAAGGCTGTCTGCTTTAAACCCAGTTTGTTCAGTCAGGGACAAGCCTGGGCTTCAAGCAACGTGGCTAGATTCATCATATTGCTGCCTTTTTCCTCTCCCAGGGAAAGAAGCTCTGCCAGGGCTGGATTCTGAAGTCTCAGTGGGATGAAGGAAAGCACACCTCTTGGCATCACCACACTTCCTGCAAATTCCTTTAGCTGCAGTGCCATTCTGCAGTGCTGTGCTGTGAGATCTGCTTGTTAAGGATAAACTTTGACCTCAGAAATTGGGAGATCCTGTACCACACCCCTTCCAAATGGCAGCTCAGTTGTTTTTAGGACTGTGCTACTCTTGTGCTACTCCCATCTCTCACCTGGAGCTGCAGGCTCTCTGCTAACACAGCCAGAACAACTCCACTAAAAGTCACTATTTCTAAAGTTACCATTTCTCTTTTTGGGGTTTATTTTTCTTTAGTAATTTTAAATCTCACAAAAGCACTGAAACATTCCTGATACATGCCCAGTTTTCCTAGTTCACTACTTTCCAGGTCAGCCTCCAGTTCAAATTACTCTCAGCTGCAAGGTCAAAACCAGATGCCCAAAATTCATAGGCAAGCTCTTAAACAAGAGGTGTCCCACAAGCAGCCTTGCATTGCTGTTTCTCAAACAACATAATATTTTAGCTGGGTCATTCCCCAGAGAGAGTTTTTAAAAGGATCCCAAGTTCCCGAGTGGGCAGAAGTGAGCTGCTTCTTTGTCTCAATGTGTTGGCACTGGGGCCACACAAGCAGGGTGACAACTCCCACTATGGCTCCAGGTCTGGTGTTTACCAACAGTGCTCACAAGCCAGATTCACAGCTCCACTGACCCTATTAAAATAGGGAAATTTACAGAGAAAGAACCCCCCAAATCTACTCCTTACTCCACAGAGACAGACAATAATCACATCAACTCTCTGAACCTCCTGACCCTCCCATCCCACCACTGCTCACCCTGAATAGTTGCTGAGATATCCACAGTATAGGGAAAAGAAATGAGAAGCATGAAAGGATTCTAAAAGACCAACTTTTGGCTGTAAAATCATTTATCCCATGTATCATCACACACAATATACTCTGGGCAAGGAGTGCCTTCAGACTTGGAGCCCTTTGGGCAATTCACAGGGTGTTGGGGCAGAAGGGTAGAGAAGAGGCAGAGTGAAAAAACAAGATCATTTCAAAGCACCAGAACTAATCCTTTCCCTCCTCATGGATTTATGCGACTTTGTGCTGTGCCTCCAAGGGGCAGCACAGCCTCAGCTATTGCAGCTGAAATCTATCAGCTGCTGGGGACACTGTTCTTGCCTCCTGTCCTGTTCTCACCATTTCTAGCCTGCTGGTGATACTCCAAAATAATACATGACAATTTAACGGTTAGAATGGGTCAGTTTAATAATCAAGTGAAGTTTAATTTTTTAAACGAGGTATTGAATCTTTTAAGTCATGTCCATGCCTACAGTCTGAGGCAAAGACTGGAAAATCAAAACAAATGCAATAAATACAATGATCTCCAGACAATTCCCTTCAAATAAGATTTATTTTGATGCCTGTTTTCAGACTGTTGCCTTCAATTTTAAAAGCACAATAGCATGAAAACATAATGCTTTGAGCTTAGAAGCTGTTTTTCTTCAGCTCTATTTCTTAACAGTTTCTCAAATCTTTAATCTAGCTATGGTGAAAGCCTCCTTTAAGGAATAGCTTTTGATCTAGTCTTATGCAGTAGCTTCTGATGGCTATTTTTTTTCTCCTGCTATTGTTGTTAAATCAAATACAAGACAATGACTCAACTTTGAGCAAAAGCAAAACTAATGTAGGAGGCAAATGCCTATGAGTCATTTGTGTAAAAAGGGAAGGGCTGAAGTGATTTGCTCCTTTTCTCTGTGATTTGAAAGGCAGGTAAGAGTCCATCAGTCCCTTTAGGAAGCAGAACAGTTTGACAGGGCTGGGGAAGCTTTAACAACAGGCATTTGCCTTCTGCTCACAGAGTGCCCTGTGGGTTGGAAGGGTTCTTATTCCCGTGGAAATCACTAGGGATAGCCCAGCCTTCCTGCAGTGACTCGCACAGACTGTGCATCCCTCATATCCTGTGACCAAAACTGGAGGGAATTTGCCATGGGTCTGTGCAGCAGGTGAGCCGAGGGATGTGCTGAAAACAGTCAGGTCTGGGTTTTCACACAATGCTCTGCACTTTATTTGGCTTCTAGGGACTAAGGTGAAACTCTCACTTCAGTTTTGTGTCCTAATTTCTCTCATCTTATCTAAAACCAGGTCAATAATTGTGCCTCAGTTTGCCTGTTTCTAAAATGATGGTAATAATTCCTGTTCTACCAGGACATTATATGAAGTTTTATTAATTGATGCTTGCAAAAGGCATTAAGATCAAGACAGAATAATTGCCTCAGAGGAGGTCATAATTAGACTTGTACCGAGATACATCTGAGTGTCATCTGTGATGGCCATTTAATCTTTTTCTTGCACTTTAGCTACAAGTGTGGGGGTGCTGAGGGGGGAGTTGCTCTTAAATACAGAGGCAGCCACTGTAGTTAGCATGAATTCAGTTCAGTACCTTTCTAAACCCCAACAGGCCTGTGCAAGGGATGTTGTGCACGGATCAGGGAAAGGTTCACATTGCAGGGAGGACAAGAAACAGACCCTGCAGTGGGGCAGGACAGAGCTGTGTGAAGGGAAAGCCACCAGCAATCCCTGCCTTGGGAGGAGAGCTCTGGCTTCCCTTGGTGTGGGTCAGCTCAGAGGTCAGCACTAATCTGATCAAAAAGGGGATTCTGGAAAGCTCATCCGACTCAGACTGTGAAATCATGCTCTTGAATCCTAATAATTTCTACAGCAACTTGTCACGCCATGAGGAATTACGAACTGAAGTTGGGGGGGAGAGGGGAGGGGGGATCACCAAGTTGACACACTTTTGTGAATCCCAAATCCTGCTGTAGGCAGAACTTCCATTAAAAAAAACCCAAACATTTCCATATATTCTGTTCTAAAAAGTACTTTATGAAACAATGAACCTCGTGTTTCTAAATGTTATAGAACTCGAAAGTATCCCAGGAATATCAGAAGAATTTGAAAAAAAATCAAAATTCATGCAGAAACTTTGGAGATGATTACAAGAAGACATGCAACCAAATGATGGATTTTCGTACTCAAAAAAGCTTATAAATGACGACATCATTTTAAAAAGAGAACTTTTTTTTATTCTTTTTTGCACTCTGCTCACTTTACCACTGAATATTTTATGTAACATCATTTTGTATTAAAATTCAAGTCAAAACCCCCACAAACACACCACCAAAAACCCAGCCACACAGGCTAATCAAAAGCAAAATAGGATTTAATCTCACACTTCTTCTTTCCAATCAGGATGCCATTTTCATACTATATTTTTTTCCAGCAAATCATGCAGATTTCTGTCTGTTTGCAGCTCTCCTCTCGAATCCTGATGAAGAGAGGAGCTGCTCCAGCTCTCCATAATTTTACCACATGGTGGCAATGTAACCTCCACCTTCCAGCTCAGGAGGTGAGTTATCTCTAATTTCCTCCTTCATTACTTCTTATTCACTTTAATTATCATATTTGTAGGTGGCAATTACAGTCTTCTGAGTTTCTGCTTTCCATTTCCTCAATAAATTTAATAGAGGCTTGTTGGGTTTATTTTTCAAATAAACTCTGCAACATTTCTAAGGACATTAACCCTGTAATATAAGAGTTTCTCTTCCAGTTAATGCAATATTGCATGTTTCTCTGATCTCTAATGAAGTTTTGAGGACCACTCTGGAACTGTTTCCTTTTGCCAACAAGATTCATGTGCCATTCAGTATTAACCCTTTGCTTTCAAGATAGGAGTTCTCTTCAGACTACGTTGCTTTTGTTGCCTCATTGGAATTCAGAAAAGTCTCAAATTATTTAAATGCAGCTTAAAAAGAATGCATAAAACACAAAAAAGAAAAATTAGGAATATGTACAAAACAACAAGAGAAAACAGTAAAATATTCAGCCTGGAAAGGAATTACAGGTGCAGAAGAAAAGGTGATCCATGAGAAAACATGCTTTTAAAATCATACTAAGGAGTAGACTTGTAGTCTTCATTTTACATGACTGTGATACTGAGAAAAATGAAAAAAAAAAACATGATCTATTTTGTTACTACTTTTAAAACCAGTATGCATCAAAAGTCTACATCTAAACTACAATGATAACTTTTTTTTCTGCACTTTTGAAAAGTGTAGATACTTCTCATATATAAATATAACATATAACTCTACCAGGTCTCAGAAGAAAGGTTTTATTCTCTGATTCACAGGCCAGGCACCACAGATTTAAGGCTTAATCGATGATAGCCAAGAATAAACTATGTAAGTCAGTGAAAACACTCAAAAAATCTTGAAACAATGCTCAGAGAACTTTAAGGAATATGTATATTTGTTAGAGGTATCAGATTCTGCTTAACTGTATAATTCTGATCTGAATCTAATATATGAGTCAGGGCATTGTACATACTGAATGAGGTTGTAATTGTGAATTTTGCATCTAAATTTCTGGCAAATTTTTCTGAACTATGGGAAATATTTATCAGCTTAGAGTTTGAAATTCAAATAATCTGCCCAACAGAGTATTTGCAGGGGTCATCCTCTGCTGTAAAATCAGTACCAGGTGAGATAAAAAGGAAATAATTTCTTGGTATTGCTTATATCCATATGGCCAGTGCAGTTGCAAGACCATCTAAGACACCTCACTACACCAAGGAAATTTTATGAATTAAAATAGAGAGTGCTTAATTGTTTGCTTTGGTACTATAAGATATTTCTACTCTCAATAAAATCTGAAAAATACTTTAAGAGTGAAAAGACATCCCTTCAAAATCCACAGTTAAGGAACTTGTTAAGAAGAAATATTTTAAGTAACTATAAATGAAACACAGTATTCAGCTCTTAGCAGTGTTTTGTGTACTTGTGCTGTTTGATGTGACTCAAAGCAATAGAATAAATATTTCCAGTGCAGAGTGACATGCCAGGACTTTCATGGTCTTAAGACTTCCTATGGTTGGAGAATTCAGCACAGCAGCTTTTCAGTCATTAAAAATAAAATAAATAATTAAAAAAAAATAAACAAGGAATTCTAATCACAGTTTTCTGGTATGCAAACAGTAGCACAAACTGTCTGAGAGAGAGTTCATCCAGCACCAGAAAGACACAGGCAAACACAGAAATGAGCACAATCCCTTTAGAAGAAAAGAGCTGGGAAGAATAACAGAAAATCCAGCTCTACAAGGCTCAGATGTGTTGTGGAGGTGGTTCTCAAAGTAAGAAACTCTGTTTTCAATGGAAAGAGAGGAAAGCAGGCAAACAGGCCAGGCAACACAGGAGTGGTTTGGACTCTTCTTGCCGGAGGCTGCAGAGCTGAGCTGACATCTCAACATGGGTTTATTCTGGTTTTACCTCCCCTGCAGAGTTTGGGTCTGCCTTGGTGGGCCATGAAATCTGTTTCAATATGTTTCCCCTCATCTCCAGACTGAGAAATCCTGGTGGATGTGGGCAAGGGCTAAAGGGAGCCAGACACAATGCAGGTCTGATCAGTGCCTGCTACTATTTGCCATGGATTTGAAGGAAAACATCTCCTACATGTAACTGTGTTGCTTGGTCTCTAAAATCCTCATTCCAGGAGAGGACTGTAGGCACCTGCCACCCTTCTGGATTTGTCCCTGCTGTCCCGCACTGGCTGATGGGCACCTGAGTGTGATGTTTGCAGGCACCTGCTGTCCCCAGCCTGGCATCCCACTTATATTTCACTGCTTAACCCATCCAAAAGCTTTAGGATCATCTTGAAAACCTGCCATTTCCCCCCACTTTTCTAATTATTGTTAACTACATGGTATAGTCTCCCCTTAGACCTGTACTTGTTGAAGACTGGAAAGCAGCTGGTGCAGAAGCTGCACCATATGGTAGTTACTTATAGCAATGTAAACTAATTGAGTGTTCAGGGTGATATAATCCCTGGATGCTTTATCTTTCAGGAGCTGCTGGCGTGTCAATTGACAGCTTTAAAGATCTGCTCTAGCTCCTCAGCTCTCCTGACACAGAGCAGAACCCAGCCAGAGTCAGCTCCATGTCCTGGTTGGTGTCAAAGTTGCGGTCACCACTGGGCTGCTTTGGCACAATTTGGGAAGTGGCCTGTCCTGTATCACCCACATCCCTAATGTCTTCAAGGACTGAGGTCCCATGGAGAGCTGGGAACACTCCTGGAAAAAAGAGTCTTGTTTTCCCAGTAGCAGGATCTGAGCATGTTGGTTATCATGCCCCTCACAGTACCATGCACAGGCGACACAGACAGGAATATGGAAGGGTGTTTTCACATACAAAGTTTTCACCTCTTGCTTATTTCCCATAAAAAAGATTTAATCTCTGATGGAGGAAACTGTGGATGAGCTCTGTGGGGCCTCCCAGGTCCCCAGCCAGCCCTTAGCAGTGATGTACCCCTTGCATTTCACATCATTGCTCTTCCAGTCACAGACCCACTCTGACCTCTGATTGCTTCCAAATGGCATTAGGATTTGGAGTTGTGTATTTTAAACTGTATTTTAATTTGGTTCTTTGTAATTTTTTTTCCCTTTAAATTAGGAAGCTGTTGTTATGACACAAATTATAAGATGACTTGTGTCATAATTTTGCATATTCTTTTGATTTCCCTGCTATTATGCAACAACAGACAGACCAACTCTCTAGTGAGAATTGCATAGCTCAGCAGAATTTTCATCTGTTTATGTAGCTTTCTCTCATTCTAATTTGAACAGAGTTCATTAATTTTTGCTTTTTAAAATTTCTTATGGCAGATACTCTTTATTCAGGCCAGGGAGCAATGAGACAAATAGGAAAGCTATTTAAACAGCCTGTAGCTTTTGCACTGACCCCTTAATTTCGACAAGCAAGACTGTACCAAGAAAAAATCCTACAGGAAATTACTTTTTGGGTCAAATTGATAGAATTACACACTAACATAAAGTTTCTATGACTATCTTTCAATTTCTTTTTTCTTTCTGTAATCACCTCTTGATTGCAGCACTTTAAAAAACATTAAGTTTTCTTACTTTTTTTCTAGCATGTTTTTCAAATAAAAATTCATGGACACCCTCAGAAGAAGAAAATGACCAATTTTCCTCAGGGAAATAATGAGGCACATATAAATTTATCATGATAAAGAGCTCCATTCCCTAAAACCATCATGTGCAAGCAGTTTATGAGTATTTACTCTGTTGTATATAGAAACAGGCATTCTGGTAATCTCAGAGCCAAAATGTCTAACTGCAAAGGTATCAGAAAAATATATCAAAACTATACATAAGATCATAAAATTTTAGCTCTAGAAGAAGCTCAGAGAAATCCTAATCCCCTCCTTGCTCTGAATAAGATTGATATTTATCTGAACAACCCATGATAAAAATCTGTTGAATTCACTCTAAAATTGCCCCAGGACAGAGATACCCCCTAGGAAACATGCCCTAACAGCTATATTTTCACCCCATAATACTGTACATAATTTTTGTAGTGATTAATTAATTTTTTTTAATCTCTTACAACATTCTAAAGCCTGGAAGACTCTTATATGTGTCATAGCCCCCCTGTTCAATTGTACCAACATAGAAATGATGCAATTTTATTTTACATGAAGAGAAACTGATCACCTGAATATATTTTTTGTGTTTCATACCATCAAACCACAGAAATGATTCCATGGAGGAAAAGCATGGCTTTAAAATTTGTCTGGATTTGAAAATACTCTCTAACATACCACTCTTTATTTTCTGGGAATAATAGCATTTTAAGATATTTCCTCTGAAACCCTGATAGTGGACATAGAGCATGAATATTACAGCAAGACCCTCTAATTCAGCATCTTGGTGCAGATCCAGGGCATCTCAATTAGATTCCATGGAGTTATTCCAGACTTCAACTTAGCGTGGCAAAGGTCAAAATCTGTTCTCCAATATCTAGAGTGCTGGTATACTAATTAGTTATTAAAAATACCAGCACAATCAGAAAATGAGGACACAGCTCTCCAATAGGCAATTTAACCCAAGGCCACTGTAATAAAATTGGTGCAGAACTTGTGTGCAAGCAGAAAACCACAATAGCTCTGTTATACAACTCACAGTGCGCCGTGTTTTGGAAATATTTGACTCTAGTGATACATCTATTTTGTGTTACCTACCAGGGCTTCAGGGCAAACAAAACAACTTCACTCACTGAGCACCTCTTAAGGTACTGGCAGCTGCTGGATGAGCTCTGACAACAGGATGAACAATTGGCTTCCTTCCACTGCCCCAAGGAGATCACAGACCACAGTAAATAATATTCTCTTTTCCTTTCAAAAGCCATCCTGAAGCCTCAATGATGGTGATCCAAAAAATTAGAGGATGACAGGTGTTGGTTTTGGCTGGCATCCTCCTTCCAAACAACCTTCTGCAGAAAGGGAAGGTTAAGGACTGGGCTGGAGCTGGCAGGGTTTCTCGTGTTGCGGTGCTGGATTTTGAAGCCAGTCCAGGTAACAGCACATTTTAAAGTTTTCAGTAGCTTGCTGATTTCTAGGCAGGAATTCACAATGTGCACTGTAAATGGTTCAATTTTCCCTGACCTTTGCCAGCTGAGAAGGGCCAGAAGCCTATTTCTGGTGATGCAATCTGCAATGGGAGCTTCCTTGGGACACGGCAACCTCCACCAAAGCTAGGAAGTGATGGAATTTCTACAGAACTTCATGACATCATCTGGTAAAATTTAAGCTCTTTTCCTCTGCTTTAATATGCTTAAGGCAAAATCATGTTGCATCTAGTCAATCTTCCTTGAAACAGAATTTTATATGGTAGAAATATCCACTGCAAACACATGGCTGAGGTCAAGAGTTGCTCTTCATCCTTTGACTGAAACTAAACTGGGTAAATTTTATCCACGTTTGGCATAAATCAGTGTGCATGTAACAGTGCACAAAAATATAGTCACCTTCAATAGGCAACTAAATAATGGCTAACTGAGACTTGGATGGCCCCAAGTGCAGTGTACTGAATAGGCAACGCTGAATGATGTTCAAAATGCAAAACAGAGGAAAACTTCCTATTTTACTATGGGGAAAATGTCACCAAAGCACCACACTGCTTTTGCTACCTCACCTGAACATGCACAAAAATAAGGGAACAAATTCCATGCAGTTTCCCCCAAAACCCCTGAAAAATATCAGCACATACTTGAGAGCAAACTAATGGTTTTCAGACTTGCATTTCTGCCACTATCTGGTGTCATTTCCCATTCCAAATGTTTCCCAAATTCTCTTTACCCGATAGCAGCTGTGTAGAACTTCAAATTTACATGTGTCCATGGAATATTTTTTTTGTGACTGAAAATAAAAAAGTCCTTAAAGCAAAATCTGGATTCTCTGTCCCAGTGATTCTTCTCATATCTTGTCAAAATAAAATAATTTGTAGTCCCATTAAGGCTGGTTTCTTTCACTGTCTGCAGCAATGGCTTTTGTATGGCAAGAGATTTATTTATCCAGAATATACTAAAAAAATGCGGCAATGAGTCAGTCTCAATTCTTCATCTCCTTCTCCCCCAACAAGTTTTGGAGCTTCTAATTACTGGGAAAGGTTAGCCCTGCCTGTAAAATATGACAATATGTCATCTCCTTCTCTGGTGGCACTAAACAGGAACTTTAGGACATACTTGCTTTCAGGCTAATCATGAATGTTCCTTTTCACATTCAGGCATAATTTAATCATCAAAGTTCCTGCCTCCAAGCAGAAGTTCAGCATTCTCATGTTATACAATAAAACATTGAGCACATAGAAGAATTAGGTAAGATACTGCTTCAGCAGAATTACTGACTTGTTTCCCAGCACTAAGACCACTTCCAGAGTCTCACAATTAGTACCTCACATAAGAAATATGTCTACTTTACTTGCTTGAAATGCTATAGACATAAAAGATACTGCTCAAAATAACTTATATTTGATTTGGCAGCTCCTGCCAGGAGCTGCACTTCCGAGACGAGTCATACATGTTCTAAATATACCCTCTGATATTTTTTGTAAGATGCTGATTAAATTATGGAAAAGATTTTTCTTTATTACTGTGTTCTCTTTCCTCTCTTTATAAAGTGTACAAAAGGAACAGGAGCACTATTAGCATGAATCAGACAGTGGCTTTGGATGTGTAGTTCCCATAAGCTCAGAGAGAGTTTCAGGGAAATGTATGTGAGGGGAAATTGGGAGCCTTTCTTACATCTTGCAGCAAAAAATTCTGCAGTTTCATTGTCTTAATGATGATGACATCCTGGCCTCTCCCACCAGGTGTCACTGCGAAGTCACACAAGAGGATCTGTTGGTGATCACTCAAGACGCAGACAAAATGAAGATTAATAAGGCATAGGAGTCATCTCTGAAAAAGAGTCTTTCTTTCCCTCCTCCTCCTGGTTCCTAGCCAAAAAAGAAGCACAGCAACACCGCTGTGTGTTAAGCTCAACAAAGCAGAGTAGCAGTTTTAAAGGATGACTGTGTAAAGCTCATACTACTCAAGAGATTTAAATGTGTGTTGTGGGAGCTGGGGCTGGGGCTTGGCTGCCAGGAGTGGTTCCCTTTTGATGTCTGAGGATGAGGAGATGTCCAGATGAGATGTCCCAACCATGGTGCTGTTGTCTAGCACAAAGTCTGGAATGGGGAATCATCTCTATCTGAGATGATCTTGAGATTTAGAGACTTCCAAATTTAGAGACTACCTATGATCCTCTGACAGTGACACGAGATAAGGGAGTAACTCACAAGCAATTCTTATTATTCTTATTCTTGAAATCAGTTCTTACTTTTTAACTCACTTGCTATTCTTACCAAAGACCCTAATAACCACAGTTATGTCCCACAGAATAAGCTGCAAAAATTGTTCCTTTGTTTTCCTAGTTTCTCCTCTTATATCTGAGGACCCGTGCAGCAAACTCTTCATGTCACACTTTATTCATGGTATAGGACCATCTACAGGAGAAAATCCTTCCTTCCCCTCCCAGCAGTGACAGGAGCACACATCACTGTGTCACATCCTTGATTTCCAAGCACGCACTTAGAACATAACACCAGAAGTTATCCAGCTTTGTCTGTGAACACAGACTTGCTCAAAGGAGACCACACCAGGACCTTCTAATAGCACAGCCCAGAGGATGTCCCAGTCCTGCTAAAGGGACCCTGATTTACCCTTGCTGGGCTGCTCCTGGTCTGGCAGCAACATGCCAATATGGAGGAAAGTCCTCCTGACCCATTCTCCAGGATTCAGCATCACATAATCACAAAATCAACAAATTTCCAAACTGCAACACAGAGACATCTCAACCTTCTTTAGTCACTTAACAGAATCATGGAGGTGACCTCCATCAGAGTGCCTTGCTGCCACCCTTCCTCACAACAGCTGAACAGCCTTTCCAAGTGCTTGGTAGCAAATTAAGACACTTTAATTACACCATGACAGAATTAACTTCTGTGGAAGAGGGCTCTAAAAAAAGCGTATAAATTAAATTAATTTTACCTACAATTTACTTTTTAAATGCACATTACTTTTAAGATATTACTACTTATATACAGAACATATAAATACTCTTATCTTATTGTTTTGGAACTCCTTTTTGCTACACCAGCGCTTGCTTTAAAATTATCTGTAAGGCTTATCGTTGCTAAAACATATTCTCAAACCAACAATGATCATACAACAAACTGAAATAAAACCCACTCTTTGCTGCTGCTATGCATTTAAATGTGAAGCTGATTTCAGCAGCAGAACTTTAAACTCTGTTTTATAGGATATCACTCGATTTTAATACAAGCATCTATCAGGCACAGCTCTGAAAATGTTAAGTCAGACTATGAAAACATTGTCAATGCTTATTTTAGTAATAAACCCCATGCTTAATCTATGCTTTCATGTTACAGTAATCTATGTATCAATCTATAACCTTCCAGCTAAATGCACTAAGTAGATTAAGCTCTGATTGATTTGAAATGTTTTTCACTATATTATCAAAAGTCTACAGATCAGCATAAATACCTCGAAGAAATTTTTTCTCCTTTGGCAGATTTACAAAAGCAGAGCTTAACTTGAATTGAAATGAACTTCTGCATTTTTCCAGGGCAAAAAGCCTGTCAAATTTACTCTAGATCTGCTGTGCTTCTGGACTTAGGATAAAAATGGTGATTAATAGTGCAGCACATCTGTTCTGTTGTGACAAGAGCGATGACATTGTGAAGGAAAGTGTCCCCCCGGGTCTGCCACACATGTGAAGTGTCAGGAGTCACCCCAAAGGGTGGCACTGCAGGGCTGCCATCTGCAGAGCTCCCCTCAGAGAGGGGAGGGGGGGATTGCTGTTGGTGTGCTCTGGCTACATAGATAAAAGTCGTTAAAAGTCATCTTCCTCAAATAGAAAACACTGAGTTTTGTTTTCTGCTCTGCATTTTGGGAGAGTGAGAAGCAGGTTGTGAGCTGTCACAGTAACCCAGCAGGCACTGTGAGGAGGCTCTGCTGTCACTGCCAGGGGTCACAGAACTTCAGCAACAAAAAGAGCATGGGAGGGAAGAGGAGTGTGCTGAACTCTCTGTGATCCTGCTCCTCGCAGCTCCTTTGCAGACTGTCTGCTGGAGCTGGCTGCACAGATGGAGGGAGATCTCTGCATATGCTCAGCACTCATCCTGGGAGCTCGCTGAGACGGCGACAGTGCAAACAAACACGGGCCTGAGCATCCCACCCAGCTCAGCTGGGGAGGTGGGGAAGGCATGGCTACAAACCGAAACAGGAAGGGGTGAAGTGCAAAAATAGTCCTGAGGTGGCACAGTTCAGTCTTTGCCAAATTTTCAAGCATTTCCAGTCAGGTAAGATCAGATTTAAAATGTTGTCCAAGTTTATCCCACTGAAAAGTTGGCATCCAAGAAAAGGAAAGACTTTGGAAAAACAAAGGTGGTAGTGTGTTAGCAGAGAATCACAGGTTAAAACTCGCTGACAAACGTAACTGGATTCACTTGGACTCCACTGGGAAGGTGTTTCTCACTTCTCAATTCTCCTAATCAATTTATCCCCATGGAATATCCAGCTTCTTCTGGATCCTGCTCCTTCCATCCATGCATTTAGACAGCTGGCACTTGAGCAGCAGACCCAAGGACACCACAGCTCCACAGCTTCTTCAAGCACTTGGCACAAGTCCTCAGTCCTGACTCCAGTCCCAGGTTTACCTCCACAAGGATTGCACAAGTGATGACAAGAGAAGGAACTCAGCTCACACAGTTCAGATCTGGATTTGATTTTGGATTCCCATTAGTTGGGAACGTTTGAATCAGGCTTTCCTGTGGGACCTTCTACACCTTGCTTGTGAAATAAGAGAATTATTTAGTTTAATATAAACTGTATAAGGACACAAAGTGACATTTCGAAATCCTAATTTCTTTCAAACATACTCACAGTGAACAGCAGGTTCAGTAGTCCTAATCTGCCTCGTGCCTCACAGGTTACAGAACCTGTCTTGGGATATCCAGACTGTACTCGATCACACATTCATTTCTTACACATTAACATAAAGTTAACAAGCAAATTCATTATAGAGGGCAAACCTGAAAGTCAATGTCAGCCAAGAAATTGCCTAAGCAATCCTGTAATTGAATAAAAATATGTGTCAGCAAAACAAGTGTCATCCTGGGCTTGCTGGTGTGCTCTGGGTTCACAGGCTTGACAAACTCCTCTCAGCGTGGTGCTGTGTGTGAGACTCTGCAAGGAGACCTGATGTACTAAATGATGTTTATCAGCCAAATATGGGTAGTAGTAGTAGGCACATTTGACCTACAGAGTCAAGCAGCCTGCCCACAACTTCACCAGTAAATTAATAAATAAAGTGAAAATTAGCATTTTGTAACTTCTTAGCCACTTCTCTGGTTACAAAGTGCTTTCACAGAGCAAGGAGGATATTTACTTGCAAATATGCTTTATTACAGTAGAAACATGTATTTAAATATAAAAAATAATAAGCCACTTCAGTTTTTTCCACTAATGTGTTTGATGAGTACACTGATTTATGGGATCAGAAACTTTGGGAGGGGAAAACAAACATATTTTAATTCCCTCATTTCTGAGTCCAAGGGCCCCTGTCTAGCTGTGATACAGACCAATTTAAGTAGTGATTCCTACTTTTACAACACTTAACTGTTAATGGCACTTTATAACCTAATCTGTTCTATTAAGCCTCAAGAAAACTGGGAGCAGCCAACAGGACACAGTTAATAGATATATGTATAAACTTTCTCTCTTCAGTGGTAAGAAAACCTTGGGACTATGCTGGGACCTGTGGGAGAAAGTGTGACTTTAGAGAGAAGCTGTGTCACAGGAAAGAGACACTGCCAGGTCCAAAATCCAGGATCCTTGGGAGAAGGAACTGCTGGCAGCAGCATTAGTCAGTAATAGAGAGGGATGCATGTTATGTACCTATTTCTTATATGTATATATCTGTGTCTGTGTGTGTGTCTGTGTGTGTGTGTGTGTGTGTGTGTGTGTGTGTATCAAATTTTTTATTCTGATGTATTAGTTTAAAAGCTACAACAACCTCCAAAAGAACTGGGGGTGGTGAGGATCCCCTCCTAAGCTAATGAGCAGCTGAGATCACTTCTCAAGCAGCTGCCTACAGACACAAAATGGCCATTTGCCAGCTGAAAGGATCAAAGAAAAGCAATGCTCCAGAGATGACTCTCCACCCTGTCAGGCTCATTTTCATGGGAAAGAAATCAGTTACTGGGGTCTGCTTTTAGAAATTTTTAAAGTGGCAAGATCTGGGAAGCTTCCAGGGTCCACCTAGATTTGTGGAAAACAGCTAATCAAGCAAAATTGTTTCCTTGCTTTCTCCTTTAAGATAGAACCCCTTTCCCTGCCCATTTCTGCCTTTTCTGTGAGTTGAGAACTGGCACGTCCATGAGTGATTGCAGGTGTCATTAAATAATGAAGCAGTTCTGTTCATTAAAGCCCAGTGATTTATTACTTTTGGACTAAGGGAAAGAAAACAGCCTGAAAACAGAATTCTTACACCATTTCACACTATTTCCAATCTAGCACATCATTCAACAGTTAGAACAGCAGGTTTTCAGCTCCATGGTCCAGCAGTGCCCAGAAATGCAATGCTGGATGTCTAATTCCAGCAAGGTCTGTAATTCTAGAGTGTAACTTAAACTCATAACTAACTGCTGGCCTAAATGTTGTGTCCTACCTTCATACAGCCAGTCGCTGAGCCCATTGAAAATAACACCTTCCTTTCCTGTGGAGACCACTCGGATGGCTTGTTTCCCCACATGGGCACAGTAATAGATGTTATTCTCAAAGATAAATATCTGATTTGAAGGGAAAAAAAAAAAAAAAAAAAAGAAAAAGAGAACAGCATTAAGCAGTGGCTCCAGCATAAAGTGTTGCATTTTGCTTTTACAATAATTGACAGTACAGAATCACATATCAAAGTTTTATGGCATCTTTTGTAAAAAAAAAAAGATTTCCACAGCTTGCTTCCAATGCCACCAGCTAATAGAAGGATGCTAATTTACAACAAACAAGTTTTGGTGCTTTGATACAAGCTTTATTTCACTCCTGTCTTCATTTTAGAAATTGAACAGTTCAGTTAGAGGGCATGAAATGAAGAATGTCATTGCTCAGGTTTTTGAGTATTGTTAGAGCCATTGCTGTGAAATGCTCCTGTGAATCAGGCTCTTTATGTGTTTAAATGCTGATCAGGAAGTAAAGACTTAGCCAGCCAATAATAAAAATACTGTTCCATGGCATCAGTCTTTATCATGTGGTTAAATAGTTCTGTGTTCCTCTGTCATTGATTGAACAACTCCTGTCCCCTCACCCCAAAGTGAAACCCATCTTGCTCTCAGCAGAGTCGCAGAATTAGATAATCACTTGGTTGCAAAACACCCTCAAAGTCTTTAAGGTCCCTTCCAACACAAACCATTCTATGATTCAAAGATCACTAAGTCCAAGCATTAACCTACACTGCCAAACTCATCACTAAAGCACGTCCCCCGGTCCCACATCTGTCTTTTAAATATCTGCAGAGATGGTGATTCCACCAGTGCCATGGGCAGCCTGTTCCCATGCTTGACAACCCTCTCTGTGAGGGAATTGCTCTTAGAATCCAACCTAAACCTGCCTGGCACAACTTGAGGCCATTTTCTCTTGTCTTACTGTTTGCTCCTTGGGAAAAGAGACTGATCCCCCCTCGCTGCAGCCTCCTTTCAGGGAATTGTGGAGAGTGATGAGGTCCCCCTGAGCCTCCTTTTCTCCAGGCTAAGCAACCCCAGCTCCCTCAGACACTCATAAGATTGGACTCCAGACTTTCTCCCAGTTCTGTTGCCCTTCTCTGGACATGATTCAGCACATCAAAGTCTTTCTTGTTGTGAGTGAACTGAGCACAGGATTCCAGGAGCAGCCTTACCAGTGCCTGGTACAGAGGGACAATCACTGCCCTGGTCCTGCTGGCCACATCATTTCTGATACAGGCCAGGGTGCCTTTGGCCACCTGGGCACACCTGGCTCATGTTCAGCTGCTGTCAGCCAACACCCCCAGGTCTTTTCCTGCAGGGCCACTTTCCAGCCACTCTGTCCCCAGTCTGTACCACTGCCTGGGGTTGTTGTGACCCAAATGCAAGACCCAGGACTTGGCCTTGTTGAACCTCACACCATTGGCTCTTTTTGTAGATAGGCATCACATTTGCTAACCTCCAGTCACCTGGGCCCTCCCCAGCTAGCCAGGACTGATGGTAAATGGTTGAAAGTGGCTCAGTGAGCACTTCTGCCAGCTCCCGCAGTATCCTTGGATGGATCCTGTGCAGTCCTGTAGACTTGTGTGTGTCTAAGAGGTGTGGCAGGTCACTGACCCTTTCATTTCTTGGGAGCTGTATTCTGCTCCCCATCCTGTCTTTAACATATTTTTAAACTCTATTCAAACTGAAAAGATATACTGAACAGGATATCAGTAAGCTATTTAGAATGAAATGCAAACTGTTAATATAATTTAGTAGACATTTATAGATGGGTTTTTATACACTTGAAGATATTGGAATAAATGTTATGTATCTTTACCACGATACTAGAAAGCAATTTCTCACGGAACGACAGAATTGTGAAAAATATTTGCTTTCATATTCTGCTTCACATCCTATTACAGTATATGTTTCACCCAAAGATGAGCTGGAAAGATTCCAAAAGAAAGTATAGATCTTAATTTAATTTTGGCAGGAGTTATAACAGGTTTGCCTAAAGGTAAAAATTATTACTGAAACTGTAGCTTGCTCTTCCTTTTAGACTAGAAAGAGCTGCATTCAATGAATAGATTTGGAAAGTAAAAAATGCATTCTGGAAAATACTGCATTCTCTTTCCTACCTTGAATTTTAGTAAACAGAGCAACCAGATAAGGGATTCCAAGTAAAGAATTTTATGTATTAGTTAATCTGCATATTGGGAGGTTGTTGAAGTTTAAATGCGCATAAGAATTGTGAAGACTAAGCAGAATAAGATACTCAGGGTCCAAATAAATCCAAATCTCTGTGTCTGAGTACTAAATGTGCTAAGGGGTGCTTGGGTAAGAGCTCTGACAGGCACACAATCAAGTGGATTTATTCAAGTTGCAACCCTTCCCTTGCCCAGATTCTCCCAGCAAAATGAGGTTTGCAATATTTTGTACTATATATTCAATGTTTTATGAATTTACAGGAAAAATAAGAAGGTGGATTGACAACCTGCACCCACCCTTCCCTTTTTAAAGTATTGCAATTTTTCCGTCTTCACTGTTTGGTATTTCAAAGCTTCATTGCACTCGTCAGGCTGTGTGAGGTATCTGGTAGCTGCAGTGGAAAAATAATATAGTGCTCTGACTTCAAACTGTCTCCCAGATAATTCAGAGCCAAACTGCAGCACCTCATGGAGATTTAAAAATTATCCTCCTAACTACAGTGCCTTGTACCCTAAAAATGTCAACCATAATCAAGATAAAAGATAACTGAAGCAGCACAAGGAAGATTTCTGTGTAATGTATCTTATAAATTAAGAAAAAGCTTTTGGACTTCTGTTATTCATCAAGAAAGAAATGTCTTTGGATTACCTCACGCCTCATGTTAGAAACATATTTGAAGTTACTGTGAAATACCTGTGTAACAATTTTTACTGTTCTGGTTTCATGGCATCAAAGCAGTTCTTTCTATCAAATGATCAATCCTGTCAGTTAATTAGTGGATAAGGAATTTTAGTAAAGAAAAATAGCAAAAATATGTACAGATATCACTTTTACATTACTTTATGCCAGCTTTGCATAGCACTCCTAGACAAATTTAAAACCATGACAGAAGGGTTCAAGCTCAGTTTTATGCCTCTCTATACAGGAGATAAAGAGCAGAGAACAAATTTCTGATGTTTTCTGTTTTGGTGTGCATATTTGAGCAAGATTTTAACCCAGACATTCTTCATATGTGCCTTATAATCCAACACTGAACACAACTGGAAAAACTGGAAAACCAAGCAGTGCTAAGTCAGGAAGAGCCCTGTGTTGAATACCATGTCCCTTTTCATCATGACACATTCAACAAATAGAGGAAAGAGAAGATATTTTGAAAGAAGTAAGAAGAATGGAAACATCCATACATAGATTGAAGAAACAGAAATTGCTAACTCTACAGAAGAAAAGAAAGGAAGATGTAAGTTCTACAGGATAATGGCCAGACACAGAATAAAAGGAAAAATGTATTTTCACAATTTTATTTGTCAAAAACAACAGGCAAACCAATGAAACCTAGAATATTTTTCCTAATGAAATCAGAATTAACACATGGAGCTTCTTGCCACTGGATCTATCAGAAGACCTCTCTTTCTGCTGTATGTTTTAACAGATGCCCAAAAGATTAAACACTTAACAAAAATAACTGGAACATCTGAGGGGATTAAGAAAAAGTTTGGGGTTTTTCAAATGCATTCACTTAATCCCAGGATAATAAAAATCAATGGAGATTTTGCTGTTTGCTTTATGTGGCTCAGGATGTATCTTTCAGCTATAACCCCTTTAGCCTCAGGTATCAGCACACCACTAGCTCCTGTGGATTTCTTCCTGTGAAGAAATCTCTGCCCATTTGCAACTGGTGTTAGAATTGATCACCCCAAATCATTCGACATCCTTGCACAGCACAATTAAAATTGGAGAAAAAAACATGAGGCTGATAGGACCACAAGCCTGAGACAGGAAGAAAAGTCAAATCTTAAGTATCCAGTAAGATAAATTTATACACTAGGGTAAATATTTGATCTAACAACAAATTAAACTTAATTCACTTCAAACATACAAGAGCCTTAATGACACTGGTTGATTCAAGGATTTATTTAAAATGCTTTTGCAACTGCTTAAGGGCTTCTAAAATATACTCTTTACCAAACTGACCCAGAGTGGTATTCAGCAATTATGCTGCATTAATTAAAATATTGGTACTTTTAAATAGATTTTTATAGATCTTTTCAGGAATATAATGAAAATAATCTCCTTAAGACTTAAAAAGTCACAGTAACCAACTATTTTGAGTAGGTGAGCACTACACCTCCTTTTACAGTTTGTCAACCCACCTTCCTTCCAGCTAAAGAGGTGAGTGGAATTCCTACTTCTACACAGATCAAAAGAAAATAAATTCATGTGCACTAATCTGCATTTTTATTGCTCCTATTTATTTTACAGCTGTAGGGTGGCATTCTAAGTTTATATTCTTTTTACCCCACAATTTCTAACCTGTAACTTGTCAACTGAATGAGCTCATGACCCAAATTTCTCATGAAGTTAATCCCTGGATGCTTATTACTTTAAGCTATTAACACATTGAGAAGTATAATGTTTCCTACAGGTTAAAAGGCACCTTTCCACACTGCAAAGTGATCCTACAGGATTTATCTGTAAGAGAATAGATAACATGGAAAGGTTGGCACTTTGACATGGAGAGTTTGATCAACAAGAGCTGGCCTTCATGTACAGACAGGCACGAAGTTTTTCCTTGACGTTATGTGCTGGGTTTGGCTAGGGTAGAGTTAATTTTCTTCCCAGTGGCTGGTACAGGCTGTGTTTTGGATTTGTGCTGAGCACAGTGTTGATAATACAGAGATATTTTTGTAATTGCTGAGCAGGGCTTACACAGAATTTTCTGCTTTTTGTGCTGCCATGCTGTCGAGGAGTGCTGAGGGGGGCTGGGTAGATGGGAGGAGACACAGCCAGGACAGATGACCCAAACTGACCCAAGGGTTATCCCAGACCCTACAGCATCATGATCAGTATATAAATTGGGGGAAGAAGAAGGAAGAGGGGAATTTTTTGAGTGGTGGTGTTTGTCTTCCCAAGTCACTGATACATGTGGAGCCATGCTGTCCTGGAGATGCCTGAACACCTGCCCAGCCATGGGGAGCAGGGAATTAATTCCTTGTTTTGCTTTGCTTGTCTGCACAGTTTTCCCTTTCCCCATTAAACTATCTTTATCTCCACCCCTGAGTGCTCTGGGTTTTACTCTTCTGGATCTCTCCCTGATCCCACTGTGTGGGGCATGGTTGCTGGCTGTTATTAAAACCACAAAACCCTGTTTTGAATTCAAAACCAGTTTAATCTTCCTTTGAGGCTTAAAAAGACCAGGCCTAAAAAAGAAGACACAGTGAATGGAAATAGAACTACAAATAAAGACACTATTCTCTTCTCATCCAACAGGATGTATTTCATTGTTTCTTGGTTTTAATGTTAAAACTTTATTCTTTTCTCTTGTTGTTTTTTTTTTTTTTTTTTGTAAAACCAGTTTAATTGAGAGCATATTCTGAATAATAAAAAAAGAAACAGAATAATTTTAAAACTTTTTTGCACCTCTCAAAAGCACTTGTATTTATTTTGCAGAATCAGTAAGCAAAAAAAAAATCTATGGAAAGTTACAGACCTGATACTGGTCAAAGCTGAGCCCATAAGGGACACTGCTAGTGCATCTATAAAAATGTATTTATAAAAGGGTAAAAAATGCTGGTTTTGTATATATGTGAGAGGAGTGAGAAAATGTGAGAGAAACAGCCTTGCAGACACCGTGGTCACTGGATGAGGAGGTGCAGGAAGGGAAGATGTATTTATTTTTATTTTATTTCTCACTCTCACAACTCTGTTACAATTAATAACAAATTATCAAACTGATTTCCCCAAACTGAGTCTGTTTTGCCCCAATGGCAACTGGCAAGTGATTTCCCTGTCCTTAGCTCCACCCATGAGATTTTCATAGAATTTTCTTCCCCATGCCCACTGGGGAGGGGGAGTGATAGAGCAGCTTGGTGGGCACCACACCACAATAATCCTACAGGGGGATTTAAAGTCCTTTTAATCAAGTCCTTTTTAAAAAAACTTTTCTGAATAAGGTACTTCCTTAGAATTGTCTGACTCCTGTTCATTTTCTTTTGGGTTTCAATGATAGGAATGAATGTGCTGAACTGTTTATTAACTATCTACATATTTATATGGTATTATTCATCACATTGATTGGAAAGTCTCTGGAAAATGCAAAGATTTATCTTACCAATATGTTCAGGAAGTGGAAAAGTATTATGTCTTTATTTATATGCTAAGTAGCTGGCTGAGGTCTGTAACAGAACCACAGCTTGTAAATGGGGTTTGGAAATGTCAGACCATGGGCACAAGTAGTTTTGATCATGATCAAACACTTCCTGGAAATGCACATACAGAAACACCCCTCCCTTCCCTCCACCATTTCTAGTGCTCTCTAATTCCATCCAAATATTTTGGAGACATCCCTTCTTAAGCTTGTTTTCTTTTTTTGTGAAAATGAAAAGCTGTAAAGAGATTGATTCCCTGCTGTTTGTTTGACTTAAGATCTGTCTGTACCACCCAGAATTAGCCTGGGCCTGTCCTCATCCATGAAGCATCTGGAAGCAGATACAATAATTGTGTTTTCATTTTGTGATATCAAGGAAGTGTGACGAGCATTGTACCAGAAAGGTCTTGGCATTTTGCAGTTACTGCTCTTACATCAACTTCTGCAGAAAAATGTGTGATCAATTCAAAATCAGTTCTTAAGCTTGTTGCTGATTGATTGTGCATTATTTAATGAATCCTCTGCCAATTTCTTCTTTTGAGCCTCATAAAATGCAAACTTTGATGTTCAAATAGCTGTCATTAATGTATTCTGTCATTAGTGCTTTTCCTAATGCATAAGATGTGATTACACCAGCTCTTATCAGTTCTTCAAAAAGGGTAATAAAACCATAAACTTCTCCTCACCAGTGAGCCTACATAATAAGATCTAGGATTTTAATTAGACTTTTCTTGTTGCCATTTAAATATAGTTTGATAGCAGGTGATGAAAAAGATACAAGACAAAAGCCATCAAAATATTTTCATTCTCTCCATCAATTGGTTCATGTTCATAATTTAGGAAAGAGACAGATAATGATTATGACAGAGAAGTGAGACAAAAAAAATTTAAATCAACTTTTTTTCTTCACAAAATGAAAATGTTATTATTAAGACCACTGATGAAACAATGAAACTCTTCCACACAATCATCACATTGCAGACAATCACATCTTAATAAATAATTGACATAAAAGGCTATAGTTGCAGTTTTTCATACCAGGGTTTGCCTTTGTTTTAATTCAAAGTAAGAATATAAAGTTAAGAAGTTTACTCCTTAAGACACTAGGTATTTAGAAGACATAGAAATTTCTGAAGGTGTACCACAAAGAGCTAAAGCGTAGTTTAATTCAAATTTACCTTGTCCAGACATAAGCAAAGGTAATATTTACATGAAGGGGAGGACTATACCTGTTTAAAATAATTCTGCAGGGAAGCTTTCAGGGCAGAGAAGCTGAAAACAACCCAGGAGACCACTACAGCCAGAGAATACAGAAGTGAAGACTGACGCATGTAAGAATCATGCTGATCCATGAACACTTAAAAACCAATATTCATGACTTGTCACTGGGGGTGGAAAACTTGAACACATATGATTCCAGTGGTGTAAGAGCTTAACTGTGCAGAAATCAGTGCAATGAAAAGAAATGCAACTGTTTGTGCAAGGGAAACCACCAGAGCCACTTCAAAAGTCAAACAAAAAGTCTGCTGCCTTCAGTGGTTTTAAATGCATATTTGGGAAAGGAAGTCTAGAAGAGTGACCACTAATAAATCATGCAAATCTTCTGATTTTAGCCACATAATTTGGAAACTGCCAATACACTTTGTAAAATAAACATTAAGAACTTAATTTTGCTTTAATCGCATGCGATCAGCAAAGCAACTAAAATGTCAGAGAGAATGGAAAAAGCATTCCTCCATGTCTTCAAATAAAGAAACATTTCCTATCTGTGTGAACAGTGTCTAGAGCTCTAGAACAGTCTTAAGAGTTCCCAGGGGAGGATGTGGCTCTCCAGGTCTGGAAGTAACTTTTCTCTGGGGCTGGAGGAATTGATCACCTTGCAGGACGTGGGTGTGGGTGGAGGAAGGAAAGGAGCAGTGGGAGCATCTCTTACCAGCTTCCAGGTCAAGAAGAAGGAGATGTGCCCTTCTTCATATAAATGGAAGAAGCCCCAAATTCAAATACCCTGATCCTCATGGGGGACCTTAATCTTTATCTCCTGCAGGGTCAACAACACAGGCACAATAACCCAGGAGGTCTGTGGAGGGCATTTGTACTGACACAGGAGATGAAGGACCTGATGAAAACAGATGCTCTGCTGGACCTCACATTTTCAAACCAGGAGAGATTGCAGGGCAAGGTGACAGCTGGGAGCAGCTGATGTTGCACACACCATGAGGTGATAAAGTTCAGGATCACAAGAGGAAATATGGCAAAAAAGAATAAAGCCCTGGAATTTAGGAGTGCAGACTTTTACCTATTCAGGAACTTGTTTGGAAGCATCCTACTTGGATTAGCTCTTAGGGAATCAGTAGAGTTCTTTAGGATCTTGTAGGTTTAGACAATCCAAAATTGTCAAAACTAATACTCAAGATAAAGTCCCACATAATGGACTATACAAGTAATGACAGATTTCTATGGTATGGAGACACATTCCCAAAATGTTTCCTTTTAAACTGGGTACAGAAGAGATTTTTTTTTAATCTCGATTCTCCCAGCTTAAGTCCTTCAGTGCATTAATATTCTTCTCAGTTTTCAACAAGTTTTTTAGTTTTTTGACATTGCATCATTACAGAGACTGTTCATTTTCACTTGAGCAGCTTAAACAACAACATGCATGGATTCTAATCACACCTAGAATTTTACAAAGTACAGAAAAATAAAAGGCTATCACAATTCTGGAGATTTAAAAATATGTTTCAAGAAAAAACGTGCTGTCTTATTTTCTGTTCTTCAGGGAAGAAAAGAGGGTTTGTTTCACCTCAACAAAGAGAATGAACCATGTCTGCTTGTATTTCATTGCCCTGTATTCTAATGGGGTTATTTTAATTTATAACTGCCTTGTTATATTAAAGAATGTAATAGTAAATGTACCATTTAGCATGGAACTCTGCTTCTGCTTTTAAGTTCTGCTTGATGGATTATCGTGTATTCTGTAACCTAATATCTCTGATGGTTATGTAGGGCATGACAATAAATTAGATTATTTAATGTGAGATGATACAGTGTTCCATTTAAAATACTTTATTGTGTTACAGAAAGAACACCTGACTAAGAAGAGCACAAAGATTATTTGTGTCAGCATAAAGAAACTGGCAATTGGGATTTAGGATTCCTCCAGGCACACATCCGACCTTGGACAGTGAGCCAGTCACTGCAATATCCCTCTTTAATTAGAAACTTGCTTATAGAAACACTCAACACCTTTTTCAGCAGGTGAGGAGGAGAGCTAACAGAATTTTTCATGAAGTTTCCTCATTTCTCAGGTAAATGGCAGCTTCTGGGGAAGGAGAGATCAGCACCACAAGCCAAGGTGGGACACTCCATGGTCCTTTGGGTGACACTGCTCAGTCCTGCTTGTGGCACCCCAATGTCTGTTTCTTCACCACACCCTCAGCAATGATTGCTGCTATCTAAAGGGAAAGGTCAATATCTGCAGTTCTCAAGAACAACACTTTTCATATGCACATGTTTCAAAGGACATCCTCTACCAGCCACTGATTTGTAAGATGCCAGGAACCCTTATGCACAGACAAGAAGATACTTTTGGCAGTTAGATCTCTGAAATGAAAACTGCCCTTAACAAAAAAGAGTGGTTCAATATCCATAAATATTAACTGAAATTCAAGAAATTTCTGTAAAAGGAGGGAATTACTTTCAGTGGTACTGACCCAATGCTGGAAGTAATGTAAAGTAGCAGGTGAGGAAATGTAGTAACACATAAAGGAAGAGAATTCAGTTCTTTCCTTGTAGAGGAACAAGGTGGTGTGTTTCTCCAAGCTAGTAAAACCATGGATATTTGCATTTCTTGTAAGAACACACTCAGTTTCTTTAATGCAGACTGTGAATGTCAGTGACATTTAATGCATCAATTCCGTAAGTCCATTTAAAGGTAGGAATCTATTGCTACCTTCACCAGAAAATAAAGTGATATATAAGAATTCACAGAGGAAGACTGCAGCAGTGTCTCACCTCCAGAGGAAATGCCTGCATCATCCTATGTCTCATATTTGGGTGAAAGGACAATTACTTTCTGATTCATTGGTGAAACTTCTATGGCAAGTAATCAATTTCATTTTGTCCTCTGAAATCTTTCACGCCCACAAAAAGATCAACATCCTATTTTAAGTAAAATTACCTACACCTTTCTCCACTAACATTTATTACAGCCCCTTCAGTTATCCTGCATATCTTGCTCTTTTACCAGCTGATGAAGATGCAGTACCAAGGATGCTGGGAGGGGAAGAGATGTGACCATTTCCATTTGACAGCATAACACTGACTGTGCCAAAGCCTCCCTTTGGGGAACAAGGACCCAACACCAAGCCCAGGGGTGACAAAGGAATGACAAGGATGTTCAAAGTTAAAAATAGGACATGGCTGCCACTGTAACCAATGAGAAAGCATCAGAGGAATAAAACCCCAACAAAAAACCTAACCCAACCCAAACCTAATCAAATCAAAACCTAAACACAACACTTTTCTAGTGGAATTATTTGAATAAAGTGAGGGGAGAGGGGAAAGGACCAACCTGTCCAGGTGCTCAGTGTATATGTAATATATCTTACTGAAATTTCCCTAAAATAAAAATCATATTCTGACACTCGAGAAGAGGATGAGGAGATAGCACATTATTATGCTGAAATTCTTGCTTTCACAGAATGCAGGGATCATATTAAAATCTGTCTGAATATCCCTCACTATGCTTAAATAGGGTTTACATAGACTTTGGGGATGGGGGGAGAGGGAGACAGAGCAGAAGTCTTTTCTCTTGCAACTAGCAAGATAAGCAAGCCAGAATAATTACATACAGCAGACCACAGCTAAATATTGATTCAGATGTCATTGCAAAAAGAAAAGGTGAGGGAACAACAGCTTGAAAATAATGATGCAAAAATCTATGAAAGAATGGTAGAGACAACCAGACCTACAGCAATTATACACACAGCAGTTTAAAAGCCCTGCTGGAATAGAAACAACAGCAGATGATTCAGTGCCTCCTGTGAAAATGGTCCTCTTCCCTTGATATCTGTGCAGCCCTTCTGCCTGGAACTAAGCTGGCATGACAGGCACAAATTCAGGCAGGGAAAAAACTCCTAATTAGAGGAGTCACTCCAGTTTAGTTCCAGGTGTCATCACTTAACCAGCTTTTTTTCCATCTAGATATCTTAGTTGGAAAAACATTGTACTACAGCATTAAAAAAAAAAAAAAAATGATAAGGGAGATGGGTAGGTTCTGGTCATATGCAGCAAGATCTATCATTCAAATGTTTTATATATTAAAGAAATCCAATGGTTCTCTTAATTGTGTTGCAATTTTTAAAACAGCAATATTTATGACAATAAGCTGTTTACCTGCATCAGCATTCACTGTTTGAAGGCACCTGCAAAGCCCTAACATGGTAGAAGCTGAAAGAATCACTCCATTTTTTCCCTTGGCATTTGCATTTCCCTGAAATAGAGATTTCTTATTGCATCTTCTGCACCTGCTGTGAAACTTAACTTCTGTTACCTTAGAACCAATTATAAACTTGATTGCAGCACAGTCTACAAGAATAAGAGATAGTTCCTGCTCCAAAAAAACTTGACACTGAAAAAGGCTTATTGCCTATGAATGCAGGAAACCCCTTTTTAACCCTTCTGTAGGGCTGCAGTAAAGGCAAGGACAAACAGCAACCCCAATCTGCTTTCTGTATGTTTTGGTACTTAAAGAAACTGTTTAAACAGTAATAGACTGACTGGTCAGGAGAACCTTAAAAAAAAATGTTTCTCTTTGTAGAAGAATATATCCTATGCTCTTTGAGTGAGATGGTTTTAGAATTGTAACTGCTGCCTCTAAAGTTGTGCAAAACTGCTTCTCCCAGCATCTGATGTGTCACCATTATCATTAATATCTGTCAGGATGGTTACAGACTCTGATTTGGAAAAAAAAAGAAAATATCAGCACAACAGAAGTGCTTCTGCTTTTGATATTGGAGTTTAACAGCTCCTGTGAACTGTGTTTAGTGCTGTCGATGCAGACAAATATTCACTGCATTTTATTAGAGCAGGCCTCCTGCTTCCTCCATTCTTTTGGCAGCATGGATATTCCTAGCCTGTCCTTAACTCAAGTACTTTGAACCTGGATGTGCTCATTTTGGGATAACTTAGATAAAAGCCTCCTGAAAGCTTTGGATTTATTGGATTCCTTGAGCACCTCAGTTACAGATGTGCTGGACACTCTCTTACTCCTGAAGCACTCCCTGACTTTGACTGTGCTGCCAAGAAAAACAGCCAAGGAAACCTCTTCACACTGCATTTACTTTTCCTGGTAAATAGACAGGTCCAGGCTTGTCAGCCACGCAAGTTTTATGAAGCTGAGTTCAGGATCACATGCACTATTAACCTTTCCTTAGATACTGTTGGGGCAAATGTACCATGGGAACATTACGTGAGCTCTCAGCATGTGGGCAGAGCCTTGGAACATGAGATGGAACATGATGAAACTGGCAAAATATTCCAATAAGATCAATTAACAGAAGGTTTTCATATTTTTGTGGCAAAATCAGAAGTGGGTAGCTGTTGAGTCATAGATGGCATGATCAGAAAAAGAGAAGAAATCCAAGGAGGGAAGATTCTTGTGCAGACAAGGACACCCAGAACAGGACAAAGGTACAGAATAACACTTTCTTGCAGTCCTGTCATGCCACCCACAGCCTCATAATGCTGGAAAGTATCACACAAACTGAGGATGGTACAGTCTGTTCACTAAAAAACCACCAAGCACCATGCTGAAGGCCAGTGGGCTGATGCAATGGAATACTAAGTGTGGCTTTGGGCTGTCAGGTGCACCATGGAAAGGATGGATTTTTCCCATAGGCATTTTGCATAGTCATTTACACCCCCAAATAGTGAATCTATCACATGGTTATTCCTAGTTAACGGTGTTTTTCATTTATTCTGTAAAGGCATAAATGATGACTCATGCTATAGGACAAATGAGAGGAATGAGCCCTTTCTTAACAGCCAGGTTTAGGGGATGTGTTCCCTCCTTCATTAGTGAAATTAGTGAAATTAGTGTCTCTCTTTCTAAGGACAATGGAGCTCACACTGGTAAGGGCACCATTCCTCCAACAGCTTCGTGACATTTGATTTTTCAAGACTTTGGCTGAGATCAGAGAAAAGCTGGAGCATTTTTCTGAGATGCCAGAAGTGAGAGCTTTTTTGCATTCTGATCTTCTGACAGATTTTCTCTGATCCAATATCTGCCATTATTTAAACAGCTCAGTTGGCATGTGTGGCATTCTGCAGGCTAGTAAGAAGTCAAGAACCATGCTCGGAGGACTTAATCATCCAAAAATTGGCATATAGTTTAATGAGAAAAGACAAAATAAAGCAAAATAAATAGAAAATTGCTCTTGGGAATATTCCACTATATTTTTAATTGCAGAGAATGCAGATCATCCAGGCTCCTTCTATTTCAGATTTGTTTTTTTCTTGAATGATTAGACATGCAAGAGAGAAAGAGGTCAGGCACAGCAACCCAAAGTTCCCCTAGGAAGTATGAAAAAGAAGCTAAAAAGAGAATAAAAATTTTGGAACCAAGCCCTCTTACTCTCCTGCTCTTCCTTTCCTTTCTGTTGCCAAAAAAGAACAAACCAGGAGATTTCAAGGGGAAAGCTTTTTATTTCCTGAAAATTGGGGTATCTTCAAGGTGATACAAAACACACTGGCCCTTCACTCCCTCCTTTCCTGGGAGATGAAGCATGGGATTGGATTGAGCCCATGCCCAGGGGCTGCTGCTGTGTGCCCACCAGGGCTGACACACTTGGGGTCCTCACTGCTGCTCGAGGACCCCCCTCAAACTCTCTCAGGAACCTCCTGGAACCAGGGGAGCTCATTTGTGCTTCCCAGTTACTCCTTTCCCTCCCACTCAACATATTTTCCCTCCTTCTCCTGCAACACAACTCAGTGTACATTTAGCAAAAATGTTCCCACTATCAAATTTTAATAGATCCTAATTTTTCTCTGTCTTTGCATCTCCACAGAAGGTGACATGAATTTCGCTGGCAATTATATTCTGAGTAACCCAATTAGTCCTGAAATACAGAACAGTGAACACGGTGTGTTTCTAAATCTCATTTATTATTATTGTGGGCTTTTTTTTTTTTTTTTTTTTTTGTGGCAATTCTCTGCTGATTATTAGATATAAAAGGATTATACTGATGTACGTAAAAGCATGTTTATTTTATAAACTACAGCTAGAAATTTATTTCAATGTAAATGACTGGCAAAGAAAAGGGCAAAAAGGCACACATGTTTAGAAGTATGAAAAAAAATGCTTAAACTACCAGCGGGTCAGTGAGTTGCTTCTCACTTACCCTGATTCCAAATGGAAATTAAAATTACAGGCTCAGTTACAGGCCAATAATTTTATATATTTCAAAGTAAAAAAAACCAAAACCAACCAACCAACCAACCAACCAAAAAAAACCCCAAAAAACCCAAAAGAAAAGCATGCACAACAGATTTTTTTCAAGATTCCAATGGAATTCAACAACCACAGGGATTTTTAAAGGTACCAAAAATATATATAGCATGTACGCCACAGAAGGAAAATGCATGAAACTTGATGTCTTCGGGAGTTCTTAGGGCTTTGAGTTTTCACTCTGCATTTCTTTAAATTATATGGTGGAAATTGGTATCAGCCTCTCCAGCATTAAATGATAAAGTTGGGAATAAGGAAGATTTTTCTTCTCCTGGACTGTGTATACTCTCCTGTTGGAGATATAATTTGTCTGTTTTGATATGAACACGTTTCCTTTCTGTGTGGTTATTTTACTTTGGTAGAGAAGGCAGTGGAGGCAGTCAATTGGTCATCTTGGCTTTGCTCTAAGATCTCCTTGGATCTTCTTTCCAAGGTGGAAATTAGGTGCAGCTCTTCACCTTGTTAAAATGAGCATGGATGGGAATCAGCAGTGAGCTGTGACCACAGGTGTTGAGGGCACACAAGTTCACAGCAACACTCTATTAAAGGAAGGAAGATTCCTTGTGGGGTAGAGAACATGACTTATGCCACTCAATATTAGCTTTTAATTAGCAAATGTAGTTTTTGTTTCACATTGTGAAATTCTGTTAAAATAGAGCTAGTGAGCAGTGAAGGAAAAGATGTTTTGGCTTTCTTTGTTATGTCCTAAAGAACATTTCTTGCACCTGGTGGGGGGATTGACCAACATGATGTGTGAGGTCCCTCCCAGCTGTGTGCAGTGAAAGCAAAGAGCTCCTCAGAAGACTCTCTGCATAGAGGTAAAGGCTGCTGACTCTCCTCTCTGATCAGATTTGAGGTCAACGAATCTCAAACAATTTCCCTGATGGAGCAGAGGAAAGACTTTCCTGTTCCTGTATCTCTTATGTTTTCTCCAACCTGATTTTCAGACTGGCAATTATAACGACTCCTATTGCTGTTTTTTCAAATCACAAAATTTAAAACAATTTGGTTAAGGACACAGACAAACAGTTCTCAGGAGAGGACTCAGAACAGGAGATACATGTCAGATTTTCTCTTATAATTAGCTTTCAAAGCTCATTTCTTGGTAGGAAGCTTGCAAATCAAAAAAGATGTTGCCACTTTTTCATTTCTTGTTATGGTAGAAAGAGAATGTTTGGAATATTGAAAAACTTAATATTGGATTTTCACCAGGAAATGAAGCCTGGGGATCTGGCCAGGAAATACATGCACACATGCATGAGCACATCCAGGACAGAAGTGGCTGAGGAGTAAAATACTGGGGATTTTAAGACTTTTTCAGTATGAATAGCTCCATGAAATATAATGAATCCCTGACAAGTGGTGTGGTTGTTTTTTTTAAGCAGCTCTGAAAACTTTCCAGGATCCACTTCTAATTCTGTCTATTTTGCAAACAACCACAGGGCAAATTCAGGGCAGCTCTGTTCTAGAGAGATGCATTCTCCAAACGGGGCTGCTAATATTAACATATCCCCAGTGCCAAGTTTGCAAGTCTGAAGATGCCCTTGTGAAGCAATGAGATGCTAAATAAATCAAACTGTCTATTATCTCTATAATCTGTCCTGTATCCAACACTGGGAGAAGCAGGTGCATCCCCTCAAAAAGCTTTCATAAAATGCTCTTTCTCTGCATTTTTAGACATGATTACTTTGCAGTGAACGGATATATTTGGGAATTTTATAAATAAATTACATGATAGAACAATCACAAATAAATGCTAGAAGCTACCACACAGGCTTCAAGAAACTATTCAAAAAAGGAATTATTTCTTTACTTCCAAGCAGTAGCAACATAGTCTCTAAATGCATTTGCACACTTGTTTTTTCTCTTACCAGCTGTTGCCCTTTTGGACCCCAACCAGCATACTGAAGCTTTGCATTGCTGACCTCAGGGGGATACAAGTTCTGGGGATCCCTGCAAAAAGAGAAAATTAAGATTTCAGCTTCAGAAATGTCCTTGTTTATGCTGCTGCACACCTGCTTTGGAAATACACCACAAATTTGTAAGATGCTTTTCAGGAAGGTTTCAGTTGACTTTTTTTAACGATAAGGTAAACACTAGTAAGTGTTGGTAAGATCAAGCATTTAAGTGACAATTTCTGTTTCTTACTAATAAGAAGCTAAACATATTAGTTCCACTGCTGACTTGCCTAAGCCTTAAGAATTAGTTCAGGGATGGCAAACAATGTAATTGTATTTATCAACACTGATGCTGTCCACAAAGGATAAACAATAATTATATCTTTGAATCCTACTGCCACAACAAAAATAAAACTTCATTTTTTGCACCCAATGGCTTTTTTGCCTCATAAATTTCCTTTGAATATGATGACAGAAAAGATTAGCAACTATATGATGACTGATATGAAGGCTGGCTTCAAAGGTAAAAGCTCCTATTAACACAAAATATCTATTTCTTAAGAGAATAAAATCAAAATGCTTTTCTTGTTCTTTCATCCATTACCTTCATTTTGTAGCAGAACACAAGTGACACAAGCAAATGCAATACAGAAAAAGGAGGCTTTTTGGTAAATGTCAAAGCAGCATAATGTCATTTTCTCCCAGCATAGATAGCATTGCCTTAACTGTATTTATACTCAGCACAAATAATTGCATTACATATTCTGAAGTCACATTGCAACAGCCCTGTGTATCGTAATATCCTGCAAACAAGAACTCTAATAAAGCCTGTATAAAATATGCCTCATTAGAAGATCTCAAACTGCTTGAAAAAGTTAGGGCATTATCTTCACTGGCCTACAGACAGGAATAACAAGGCAATTTGAGGCCAACATCACTGAAAACCAGAGAAAAGAGCCAAACCCTGCCTGGCCTTTAAGCAAGAGGCCTTCTTGCACAGTGTTTTCCAGACCATGTGTTCAAAACAGAACAAAACTGAATGCAATAACTGGGAACTAAGTGAATTCCCTTTATTGCCTGTTTGGGGCCTGGTGCAGTACCAGAGTTACCAGCTCTGCTCTGTCAGTCTGGGCTGCACATCCCCTCAGCACTGTGCTGCTGTAGCAAGGACAAACACAGCAGCAAGAGGAATGCTCAGAACTGATTTTGTGAAATCTTTCCACTATGAAAAAAACCCTCTCATTTCTTCTGAGCTGTTCAAAGGCCAGCCAGAGTCAGGGCAGACCAAAGGTGAGGACCCTGATGGCCACAGGTTCCCCCTTCCATTACTCCTGCAGGTGGAACCCTCACGGTAAAGCTGACATGTTTGATGGAGATGGGGTAGACTGAGAATGTGGAGGGGCAAGAGGGGTGTGTTGAGGCACTGACACTTCAAGTCTGAGTGTGTCACAAGGTGCTCAGGTAGCTTTTGTTTCTACATGCAAAATGTCATCCACAGCTGCTGCCTGTAGAGCAAAATATATCTTTTATTATATTTTTTACCAAGAAGGTGTCTTTGTGAGCAGCCTAAAGTAATTTTTGTAAGGTATGGATAAGAAAACACATAATACTCATACTGAGAGCAGCCACAAAATTCCTGTAGAAAGATGAGCCACACAACTTGTTCTGGCTTGTGTGCATTAGCTACTTAACTTTCCAGTCAGCTATGGCTGTTAGGAATCAATCTCTTTGGTTAGCTATCTTGATTATCTTAACAGAGAGTAACCTGTGAGGGTAGAAGGAAAAGAGAAAAACAGTGAATCAAATCAAAATCCCTTTTGGGAGACAATAAAAACCCTTCACTATTTGTCGAATGAACCGTCTAGTTCTTGGGTTATTTTACCCATGGTGAGAAGAAGAGCAAGAAATTACAAATAGAGAGGGAAATACCCTACCGAAATAAACATATTATACAAATTGTAAGAATTTAAAGCTGTAATGCTTCAGATATCACAGGTGGAGCTAAGGGACAGACATGCCAATTACAGCAAATAATTCAGACCAGAGTGCAGACCAGTCCTGTCAGTTCTGTTCACTGCATCGTCTTGTAGAAGAGGAAAACTCTAATGCAATGAGAAATGTTGCATAAACCAGCTTTGGTAGCTGATAAGGCAGAAGGAAAAGCTGTGCCACAGGAAAAAAAAAAAAAAAAAAGCGCAAAGTCATCTTTTCATCTTTTGGTATTGCCAAGGAAAACCAAAATTGCATCTCCTGAGCTCTTTCTTAAGCTGTTTGGTATGGTTGGGAAGCTTCTTTTGAAGCAAAATCTTGTTTGCATCCATCATCGTGTTGTGAGCTATTCCCTTCTACCACAGGCTATGAAAGCTGATTAAGATCCTTGTTTTCCCCCACAAATTCTCCTGAGAGATGGACATATTCATCTTGGTATATTTTGGCTTGTTTCTCATCTTCTGAGGAGAATCTTCTTCACCGAAGTAGCCACACTCACTCCCCCACCTGCAACAAACTTCAGTACCATGTACAAGGGGGTTGAGAAGACTTCTTGCCAAGCCTGATCTCTCAGGCTTCAGAGAAACTGCAGGAGTTACCTGGAGCTGGGCTGCACCAGCAGAGGCCAGAGGAACCTGTGCTGTCAGCAAGCCCAAAGGTGGCATGAAAATGGAGTTCACTCACTTATGAATCTCACTGTGAAAGACCAAATTCACACACACATGTTTGGATTATATTTAGTGCATGGTCCATGGTGGAATGTGCATGCTCTGGAAGCTCCAGGCAACCCATTTACAAACCCATTATCAAAGACTCACAGGTAGCTTTGTGTTGGAAAGGGCGTTAATATCTCAATTCCAAGCCCCCTGCCATAGGCAGGGATGCTTCCCACTCAGTGGAGTGGAAAAGTTTTTTCAAGTCCCATCCAGCCTGGCCTTACGCACTTCCAGGGATAGGGTATTCTCTGGGAAAATTGTGTCCTAACTAATTCTATGTTAACTTCTCTGGGCTGTTATATCAGCTATAAAGAGAAGAAGCAGAGAGAGTTGTCTACACAGCTGCTCTGGGCAGGTTGGCCACAACTCTGGGATGCTCTCTTTGAGAAAGCTCTTAGTGATCCTCAAACTGAAAAACCCCTTTGGAGAGCATTTATCAAACACATTTCCAATGACCTCATGCTATTCTGGGCATGTAACTCTCCTTTGTTAAATTCCTGGAGGGGAGACAGGCCATATGCACACCTGTGTCCCAGGAGCACTCTTTCATTTCACAGTGGCATAAACGGGATCTCATGCCAGTCAGCTTCTTCTGGGAAGTGTGTTATTCCTATTAAGCCAGAGTCCTCCATAGCTGGACCCTTCCTTCTCCTCCAAAACAGACTGCTAAAATTCCTCTGTACTTTTTTTCCTGAATCAATCAATATTATGGGTCATCACAGCCTCTCCAAAGAGCCAGTGCTCCTCACAGACCCTCATAATTAGGGCTTGTTTGGATTTGAGCCTGTCCCTTGTGAGCTCATTTGTGCAGGATGCTGGCTTGGAAATGGGCAATTCTGAAGGCAGTCTGTACATCTCTGGCTCCTGGTTTGGATGAAGAAACAGGTTCACTGCATCCTCACAATATTTTCACTTTTTCCTCACAAAAAAAGAACCTTAATTTCTAGCCAAAGAAATGGCAAGACCTTATTAAACTGTTGCCATTATGCCTTCCATCTTTTAAAAAGATTGATCTTGTACCCGAGAAAGAAAGGGAATAATACATTTTAGGCCAGACAGAAGATGGAGCAGGTGCTCCATAAACTCCTTCACATTAAAATGACATTGTCTGGACCAGAGGCTGTTAAATTGCTCCAGACACGGGGTGACTTCAGCACCATGTTCAAAAAACATTACTGAAGTAATAAATTCAGAAATTTGCTCATTTAAGTGAAGTTTTTTGCCAAAAAGTCTCCCCTCAAAATTTCCAAACAAGGAAAGTTCTTGAGTGCAAGCAGAATGCTGACTGCCAAGATATCTTTGTTTGCAATTGAGCTCAGAACAAGATGTAGAATAAAACAAACTAATCAATCATGTGTTACCTGCATTTGACTTTAAAAATTACTGTGATTAATGAGGAATTTCTTTGAAAGAGTTTGTCCTGGTTTTTGCTGAAATTTTTATATCTATGTGTTCCTTCTTCTGACATTTTCTCCTAAAAAAGGCAAATTTCCCTCAGAGACTTTGTGGTATTGGTTCTCCTTCTGAGCATAAATATGATTAACTCTTCTAGGCAAAGTTCTTCAAAAACAACTTAAAAATACCCAGAAATTTTCCACTGTAATTGAGGGAGTGGTTCCCTTTACTTCAAGAAGGATATTTTACAATGCCAGACTGAAAATGTCTGAAACTGATAAAAGCAGTCAGATTCTGGGGTATGATATGAGCTGTTGTTCTAAGATTTGTTTTCATAACTTAATTTTAATTTCAAATACAGCACAACAGAACTGGTATGGAAATTCTTTGAATATGCTGCCACTGTGAACAAAAATGCAATAATTTTCACCACAAGCTTCTCTTATGTGTCCATTCTCTAAAGAAATAATATAGACTATGTATATATGCTTTACTGGGGAAAAATTGAATCTCCTTACTTCACTATGTCATAATTTAGGAAAACATCTACTGTGCAATTAGTATGTTAAATGTCAGTATTTTATAAAAGTTGGAGAAATAAAGACAGCTACAAAAACCTGAGGAATGCAGAAATATCTCCTCCTGTTATCTGCATTAAGCCAGCACTGAATATTCTGAAAGACAACAGTCCTAGGACATCAGCTCACAGTACTTTAAGCATTTTTTATGGTTATGTATAAAAAACTATCTATCTAAACTATCTGCCTCAGCACCAGAACTCAATGTCTTCACCTCTACCTCTAATAACATAAAATCAGACAGCAGCGAAGACAGATTTCTTCTTCCTTAGAAAGAAGGAAAGAAAATACATAATAAAATAAAGAATAAATTCAGAAGGGCAATAAAGAACTAGAAACTTCTTAATATTTAAGAGTTTTTGGTGCATGATGAGGAAAGAAAAGCAAACTGGAGAAAATTTGCAAAATCAAATAAAAGCATGTAAAACATACAGGTTAATTAATAAATGTACAAAGAGCCATAGATAAGGACATGGAGGAAGAGAGAAAGTTTTCTAAGAGGCAGGAATGCAATTCCTTGAGTAGCAAACACAATTTTAATGAGATGTTTTTAATGACTTGACACAATTAAATGACTTGTTTACTTCAAAATTCACCAAGGAGAAAAGAAGACAGGTGCCATTAAGAATATTTCTCCCCAGGAGATACAGAGCCCTGCTGAGACTCACAGTGAGATAAAATAAAATATCATACAAATGGGAATAAAGACTTGTCAGAACAGATAATCAAGAAATCAAACTGTTAGAAGATGCAACTAAAAAAAACCCTCCTGGAATTCTAATAAAAGTGCTTAATTAGATGGGAAAGGCACTTCCATTCATCTAGGCTCATCCACTATTAAATATTTAATTCTCACTCACACACACACACATATTTTCCTTACAGCACTTTTCAATGAATAAAAGTAGAAGGAGATGATGAAAGCAATTTGAACTTATTAATTTCAACTGCAGGTGCACATCAATTCATTCAGCTGCCCTTAAAAACATCCGCACTCACCAACAATTTTTTCCAAGACGAACAAATTCTGTGATTTAGCATATAAAAGCTAAAAAGCAAGGGAATCTAAAACGTTTGTCTCTAATTTGGCAATTCTTTTGGATTCAGGCCAACAATATGAGCTCAGAGGTCTTTTTTTATTATAGTTTGCCTCTGTCTGTATCTCCCCTTCAATGTAATATTTTGTCCTAAGCCTGAAAAATCTTGCACTTTACTAATACCACCTTAAAATCCTAGAATCATAGAATGGTTTGAATTGGAGGGGACTTTAAAATTATTTAGTTCCAGCCCCCCTGCCATGGACAATGACACAAAAATCAATTACTTGTCAGAAAAGGAGCCACCAGCTTCCATTGGTAATGGTATAAAATGATGGCACAGACCTGCCTTTCTAGTCTAAAACAAACAAAAAAAAGATTTAAAAGTGCATCAGAGACTGGCACACAGCCCTGGGTTGGAGTGATGCAGGCTGCAAAACACTGATCAAAACCTCTGCACTTCCCCGAGTAAGCAAACAGTGGAAATGGACTTTGGATACTGGTAACATCACTTTTAAAATGACGACATTATCGTGTTTCTCATGTGACCCCTCTAAATCACAGAGTGAATTTTTACCGTATTTTTAAATGGAACTTTTGCTCCTGGAGTCATATTTTGTCTCCTAAAGAGACAATGAGAGGCGACAGTGCTCAGGTGATAAACGCAACCACTTAAAAGCAGTTTTCTCCTACTCATGGAATTTTCTTATACTCTGTACATCTTTCTCAGCCAGCTCTGACCTCAGCACTGTGCAAGGCATGAAGTAAGGTACTGGATTTACCAGGGTTTCATTAGTATTTATCTAAGACAGAGACATGAAAAAGTGAAAATCTACATATTTGAATACTGTAAAGAATTCTTGTCAGAATTGCAGCTAACCAAAGATCAGCTATTCAAAATATGGGTGGAAAACAAGCAGGTTGAAGAGAAACAACTTGATAACCACTGAGATATTTAAGACTGAACTGTGAAGAAGTGAACTGGATGAGCCTGTGTTGAATGTGGTTCTTATGAGCAACTCTGACAATCTACAGGAAAGGATGTTTGTGATGAAACCTGAGCATTTTCGATCCAGCTGACCTTGCCTGACTTTCAAACGCTAATAAAAATATGACACCGTGATGTGATGCCTGCAGAGAGCAATATGGGATTATTAGTACATAAAATGAGATACAGAAATGATCTCCTACCACCAGAGACAGCAGAAATGCCTCGTTACAATAAGGCTTCACTGGCTGTTAGGTCACACTTCTAATTGGGCAAAAGATTGATTCCTGGGCTTATGCTCTAAAATAATTTAACAGCCTGTGTTACTTGGTTTCAAACCAACCAGAATGACTCAGTATTCTGAGTTTTCTTTTTGAAAACGAAGTCTTTGAGCAAATCTTATTTCTTCTCAAGTTAGCAGAATAAGGAGATCCTGGAGGTTTGTGTGTAGGTTCTCAAGAGTATTGAAACACATTTCTAAACCGCCTCTCCCCACACAGACTGTCATCATCAGTTAAAATTAACAAGGCATACATTTATTTGTGCCATTATTTCCATTTTTTATCACTTTTAAACACCACCACAATTGGCCTAGTTTCAGGTATGGTTTGAAAGTGGGTGGCAAAATTCTCTCCTTATTCAAGGGACAAAACCATCTCTCTAGCTCTGCACTTCTGCCCCATAACAGAGATGCATAAACCTGAAGTGCCCATACAAGAGGGAATGCTTGCATTTGAAAGGGGGTATAACATTTGCCCTCAGGGTTCGGCATATGGAAGGCCCTTTCATTCCTCTTATCTCCTTCTCTGTTTGACATGGGAAAGCAACTTTTTCTATTCCAATCTTATCTCCTGAAATTTCCAGTGGAGCATTCAGCCAATGTTAGGGTAAGGGGTGAAGAGGTATCAGGGCTGGAGTGATTCAGTCTGGGCTATCAGCCAGGTATTTTACACCTTTGCCATAAAGAGACTTTCTCAGCAGTCACTGTGCCAGGAAAATTCTGGCTCTGTCATCCATTTTGCAACCAGAGGTCCCCTCTTGCTTTCCAATATAACCCCATACCCTTCTTCTCCATATGTTTTGAGCTCCATAGGGGCTCAGGATGCCCATTTTGAGGAAACAAGTTATTTTTAGACAACTAAATTTGGTTAGTGATCACCTGTGGAGGGGTCACAGCACTGAGTAGCAAGGATAACAGGAAGCCCCAGGATATGGCTGGTGTGCACAAGAGCTGTGTCATGGATTGCTACATATTTCTCTGAGGTGGGGCACTGTACAGTCCTCAGTGGCTGGCACAGGTCCCTATATAGCCCTCACTATGTGACCCGAGGATCCATTAAACCCCACAACAGTGAGGAAATGCCCATTGCCTTGCAGGTTTGGGTCCTCAAAACCGACTTTTGTTCACATCCACAAACAAAACAAGTCAGCTTTTTGTAGGCTGCACGTTCTTGGTGCTGTGTAATCAAACAGTGGTGCACTGAGAGTTTAATGGGATGGAAGTTTATCACCTAACCACAGCAACTACTAATCAAGGCTCACCCTGCAGGTTGTCTCTTCAGTCCCACAGCAGTGGAGCAAAAACAGCTCCCTGGGGAAACCTGGGTTTCTTGTTCATATTAGTGGAAACCCCATCCACGATGTTGAACATTAGGGCAAAAGTCTAAACAAAAATTCCTGATTCCCACTACAAAAATCCACCTACAATTTTATTTCTGGGAAGGTGATGCATGGAAGGAGCAACTGTGTAAGCTCTGGTTAGTCAGTGCTATGTGCCATCATTTTATAAATTCTCTTTCATCCATCTTTGCTTCTCCTTTCTGTCAAAACTCTGTGCTAACTCAACCTTACTGAGTATGAAAAAGGAGGAATACCCATGCCAAGGAGTTGATTTTTGGTGGTGGCAGTCAGGAAATGCACGAGCCCTCCAACACTGACTGTAGTTTGGAGGCTGACCACAGCCTAGGGTCCAGAGGGGGGTCATTCATCCTGAGGCATGAAAACATTTCCAAGTGCAGACATGTTTCTCACCATTGAAGCACATTTTATTCACAATTTAGACTTTAATAGGAACCCTGCCTCTATTTCAGGGGGTGCTGTCTCAGAAAAACACAATGGGAGAGTTTGCTTCAAACCTTTCTTCTTTTTTTTTTCCTTTTTGATGAGCCATAAGCTCTTGACCTTTTCTGTAACATAAGGAGGTAGGTTGCTGGGCTTTTCTCTGTTAAAGTGCTAACATTTGTGTCTAACTATTAATTACCCAAATTCTCTTTCTTTTTCAGTCATTACTCTAATTCTTAATATCAAATCCTCCCCTCTGGGGACCATTCCTTATTATTATCACTATACATGGTTTCTAAGGTGTCCACCCACATCACAACTGATTCTGGAAGAAAGAAGCATGTGGTAGGAATTGCTTTGCCTACACTAGAAAGGAACATTTCACATTAATTAAAAAAAAAAAAATAAAAGAATGTGTGCAGTGACCAACATGGATGAGGAAGTGGAAAATCCCCTGGGGAAATGATATGGTGTTGAGCTGCTGAAGTAGATTTCCTCCCACCAGCACAGCCAAGAATCCTTCCTGAACTGCCTTCCAGGCTGAGCTGCTTTCAACCTGCCACAGCTTAGTAGTGAGTGATGCTCAAATTGTGGCTTTGCTTAATGAAAGGATGGTTCTTTCTTTTCAAAGAGGCCCAAAATGTATTCATAAGCAATAATCTGGTATGTGATTTAACCACTATTCCAGTGATTTACAGAGTGTTTAATTCAGAAGATTATAAAAAGCAAGAAGCAAAACAGCTCCATCAGGGCTTGAGCCAAATGCCAGCAAACTCAGATGAAAAATTCCTGTCGACATCAGAGGATGTAAGGTCAAGCTCCATGATCAAGCTACCAAATGTAACCATTCCAAGGGCTAGTTCTCTGTTGTCAAAATGCAACTGAAAAAGCATCTGACATCATGGGGATGTTCTTATTTATAGTTTGGCACAAAAGCCACCACACTCTGCAGAAGTGCCTTAATTAACTATATAAAACTCTCTCAAAATGTGATAAAATCTATAGAATTATAATTGCTAGAGAGGGAGGAGAGAGGAGGAGTAGAAATAACAGGTTCTTCATGAACTGCAGAACACATTTTTTTACTTATTTAACAACTTTCACATTTTCATTTGGTTTTACATACCTTTTTCATAAAGATTTTATTTCAACCTCTACAGATCATTCTTGGGGGAAAATATTCATCTGCTCTAAGTAAAATTTAATTAGCTGAAAATGGGTTTTATTAACACTATACTTTTTCCTCTTAAAATAATAAATGTTAGAATGAAATTGTGCAGCAATCTGTATAACAATTACCACATTTTGCCTCCACTGGGTTGGTGCAATTTCTCTTCTTGCTTTGTAGATGAGGACACTGAGGCACAGGATTTTTTAGTGGATGTGTAACAGGCCAGACCAAAATCAAATAGAGCAGACTTGATCAAATGGGCAGGTTTCTGAAGTAGATTCAGTTCCCTGAAGTTCTTTTATCTATGATTTTAAATAATGAATTACAATTTCTTTTTACTGAGAACATGGAAATGGGAACATGTGCAAGGATAAACTTCTTGTCTTTCAAAATATACAATAAGATACATACAAAACTGATTATGTTTTCTCTAATTAACTTTAAAGTCCAATTCTTTCCTGCCGGTGGCTTGTGAAAAAGAAAAAAAAAAAAAAAAAAAAAAAAAAAAAAAAAGGAGGTAGGAATAGTGAGAGCTCTGCAGAGAGATTATAGACAGCACTTTGAAAATTTACTCACAGTGAAGCACCGGCTCAGTTCCTCTCCCTGTTATCAGTTCTGTGGTTCTCCAGCACGTTTTGTGCACTCACTCCACTCCTGGGACTTCTCTTGAAGTTACTGGGGCTCAGCATGGGGCACTGGTGCAGGATTTTACAGACCTGTGAAATCCCTGGCAGTGTAGGCAGGAAGAGCTGAACTCAGCTCCAAGAGCATTCCTGCTGTGTGCTTACCATGGTCCTCTGAGTACAGCACATAAATCTGGCAAGAAATATGGATTCTGTTTAGGAGTAACTGTGCACAATTCCTTCTCAAATGCAAAATCAGTGAGGAGTGGGAATAACTGCTGATTTGCTCCCTGATCCTGGTAAGATCATTTGGAAGCTTCCACTGTCATGTCCCAGCTGGATGTGCTAAGGGCTCCTACAAGGAGGTCAGCACTAATCCCTGACACTTGGCTGTGTCCAGAGGAAAATGGTTCATGCAGAACTGGGTGGGCAGTGGGAAGTCTGAAAAAACATATGTTTTATGGGGAATGCAAACACAGCTGTAAAAAAGTGTAACATTTCTGCTGGCCACAGAAAAAGATTAAATACAGAAATACCCCATTGGATATCTTATCCAAAATTAGGTCTTGCTTAGGACCTGCAGTGCCAGAAAACACCAAGGACCTGCAGTGCCAGATCATGCACTGGGGTGAAAACAGCTTAACATTGGTGAGGGAAATCCTGCAACTGGGTTAGGGAAACCCTCTTCTCAGTCCCAGCCTGATCATTAAAAACTCTGAAGTAACTAAGTTTTTTCCCCTTATTTCAGTGAAGGATGTGAATGACTAGGATAATTCATATTGGACCCACAAAAGAATAAAACAATTTTCAGTGCCTAGTTTTTGTAAGTAAGTTGTTACCTGTAGGGCTAAATTTTTACTTCCCAAAATTAGGAAAAAAATAAAATTAGGAAATAACTGTGCCTGGTACTGGAGTTCCACATTTCCCCAGCACTTTGCAGGAGTGCTCCCTGTTCCACATCTGTACCTGTGGATGCTGTCTCTGGTAGATGGTACCTATAAATTACAAGTAGTTGGCAACTTCAATGCTGCAAGTGCAGCTATGGGGTTATGAGAAGAGCCTTGCTAAAATATTTAAAGAGGAGAGAGCTGCAAACAGTTATCAGCAGATATATCTGATATATCATATATATATAATATATAAATATAAATAGATAGATAGATAGATAGATAGATAGATAGATAGATAGATAGATA
>CM031858.1:6730358-6903379 GCA_018697195.1 Certhia americana | reverse complement strand
GATAGATAGATAGATAGATAGATAGATAGATAGATAGATAGATAGATCAGATAGATCAGATAGATCAGATATATCAGCGTTCAGAGGGGAACAGGTGGGACAGGATGGAGATGCTCATCCCAGGGAACACGGGGCTGGTTCCACTAGATGGCAGCCGGCGCCAGCATCGCGGTTTTGGGCGAGCAGCAGGAGGAGAGGAGGAAGGAACAGAACCCCCTACACACCTCCGCTCTGGAGAACGGGAGCTGCAGCTCTCAGCCGGCTCCCCCTGTGCAAACCATTAACCACGGGCATTGAAAGCAGAAGGCAAATGAGTCAAAGCAGTGGGGGGTTCGACCCCGAATTTACCAAGAGGCTGTGGGAAAGCTGAAATAACAGAAGGGAGGTACTAAATCTGTGTGATCTCTTTCTTCTACTTCGGACTTATATTATTTTTTAAATCAGATCCTTTAAGTTATGTCAGTGGCATCAATTGGTTGTCCTATACAGACCCAGTAAGTATTACTTTTACAACAGCTCTTGTGGAAGAATGTTACAGTCCTGTATAAAATACTGTTTGGGAACATACATGCTAAGGACATTCCCAAATCAGTTTGTCAAACTTAGTGAGAGCTCGAAATGAAATCTGGAAAACATTGGTATGAGCTCCATTTGACTTCAGGCACAACCTGAATCTGGACAGCCTGCAGAACATGGCAAAAATAATTAGAAAATTCCCTTTAAAAAACAATTTATGCTGGCAGATTAATGGTATGTTATTTAAAAAGTGATGCCAGAGATTAGGTTAATTGGCTTCCTTATTAGTTAGCCTCAGCAGGGGAGTAGCAAGGACATGAGCGGGTGCAAATCCTAAATTGCCTGGCTCACCCGATGAGGCAGATCCTAGTTGAGGGTGGGGAACAGGATAGAGAGAGGGAGCACAGGGAAAGTGACACTGTCACAGCCTGTTTCCAGGATTGCTGCTGAGCAGGAGGGATGCTGTGGAGGGAAGTGTTTGTTCCCCAGCAGTCTGTATCTCAGCCACTGAGCTGGAGACATGCTCAGGGCCACAGGCACACACCAACAGGGTGTAAAGCTGTGCCTGCTTGCAGAAGAGAAAAAACTAAAAACAGTTTGTAAGAATGGCAAAGGGGTCGTTGCACAGTGCAGAATTTTGTCACTCCTGTTACTGAGAGGTGCAGGACAAGGATGGTTGCTTGTGGACGGCAAATTCAATCATTATCAAAGAACCTGGAATGTCAAACTGAACTGAACCTTGTGCTGTGCCAGTGTGCTGTGTCCTGCCCTCAACAACCTTCATTCACAGATATCCATCAGAGCAGTATTCCTATTGAATAGGTGTTGAAGAGGTTTTTATCCCCTCATCCAACAGAGGCTCTACTTTCAGCTGATGTATTTCACCACCTGTGACATCATATTCACTGTCCACCTCCTAGACCTGTTCTCTCTGTTCATGCATCACCCTAAAATATACAGAGATCCACAGGAAGGATAAATGCCCATGCTCCATGGAAGTGGCAGTGCGCTGCCCTTTCCACCACTCACATGCACCATGATCACCTAGAAGGGCAAGGAAATGTCACTCTACAATATAGTTTACACTGTCTGTGCCTGTATCTAAAAGCCTAAACTCTGCAAACCACACCTTTACCAACACGAGATTCAGTTTTCCTTCCAGCCCTTCTTCAGCTCGTGGTCTCCTGATGTGGGGACACCAATGCCTGACACTCTTGTGTGCCTTCTGGTGTGCTCTCACTTTCCAGATTTCCTCTTTATGCTGGAAACTTCTCTGGCACATCCAACCCTTCAGTTTCCTGCACCACTGCCCAACCAAACACAGAGAGCAAGGGGAACCACAGCTGGGTGCACAATAGAGTTGAAGCTGGGGGAAACCAGGTGCTGGTTGTCAGGGACAAAGAAAGATCATGCAGCAGTACAAAACTGCTTGGACCACTGTATTGTTATTTTTTAGCATTTCTAACACAGTTATGCATGATACTTCTATTTTTCCACCTTTGTTTTGTCTGGAATAGAACTGTGCTGTCAGTCAAGCCTTTTTTGCTCTTAGCTGGGTTTGCTGCAGAAACAAAGCTTGTGTACTCATGCTGTGTCTTCATCCTTTGCAGAACACTTTCAGCCCACAAGCTACTACTCAGATACATTGCCAGGAAGATGGAGTTTTCAAAAACTAAGCATATTGTGTAAATTTCCAGAAAAAAACCTAGCCCAGCCAACAAACCCACCACCCAACACAAAACAAAACATAACAAATCAAAACCAAAACAAACAAACAAACAAATAACATGCACACACACAAGACTAACCCCCCCCCCAAAAAAAAAAAAAAAAAAGGGAAAGCAAAAAACAAAGAGCCGATTTTGGCAGGGAAAGGAAGAAGTCTGGAGTGTGTTACATGTACACTACAGCTTCAATAGGGTTGATGGCAAAAAATCTCCTAATTTCCATGTTCCAACCATTCATGGCAACAATATAACATGATTTTGAGTGGATCACAAGATGCAAGCTGGAGGGAATCAGGCTGCTCAAACTCCAGGGTTCAAAGATTAGAAATCATATCCATCTCTCGTACCCACATTTTTGTACAAAGTATTGTTTGTCTGTCACTAAGTAGAAAACAAAAAAGTTATTCTAGCTGTGTTGTTGTTGTTGTCTGAGGGTTTTGTTGGGTTGCAAGTTTTTTGTGAATTGGCTTGTTTGTTTTCTCCCGTTAATCCTGTGTGGATGTTTGTGGACTAGTATGATGAGACAAATCCTTGAGGAGCACTGAACGTACCCAGGATTTTTATGCAGAAAAAATGCTGAGAGATGTCTTAATATCTGTACTTCTGCATTGTTAAACCCACTGGTTACTGTACCAAAAAACTGGATTGGAAAGTCCCCATCCCTGCAGGTTTTCAAAACCCAGCTGGATAAACCTCTGAGTAACCTGGTTTGAGCAGGAGGATGGACCTTGGAAGAGTGTTTCCAGCCTGAATTACCTGGTGATCCTATAATCACCCTGCATACAAACCAGAAGGAGTTTTCTAGATCTTGCATGTTTTGCCAGTTATTTGAAAGATCCAAACCAGCTCCTGTCTGTTTAGCCATAATTTATAGTAATGGCAACTAGAAGAATCTTGGCAAGTGTTTAAATAAGTCATATGCAGTGCAGTACAGAAATGGCAGAGCACAGCCATATTGTCCCTTTTTATCATTTCTGCACAGTTATCACCTTTAAGATACTTAAAACGCACAACCTGGCAGCAGCTTCCTGGCTTTTAGCTTCATATTTAGCAACAATGAACTGAGGAATTTTGCTGTGTAAGTTTTGTATTTCCATTGGTGCAATGGAAATGTCACCCTGAAATGCTCTGTTCCAGCATATGCCTATATGTGTCTCTGGCATGTTGGCATCCCATTCCTGACCAGTTGGGCCACTGTTTGGATTGCATAAAGGAAAAGAATGGATCTTTTAGAGGAAGAGGAGGTATACACTAAAAGAAACCCTAGCCCTAAACTCAAAAGAAACAAGGCAGGTGACATGAGTGCCTGGGTGATGGAGTTTGAAGCATTGGTACCATGAAGAAAAAGCGTAAAAAGGGGATTTAAAAAACACTAATCAAAGCTAAAGAATCAAAGAATCATAGAATCACTGAATGGTTTGGGTTGAAAGGGACCTTAAAATCATCCAAACCCCCTGCCCTGGACAGGGACACCTTCCACCAGACCAGGTTGCTTAAAGCCCCACCCAGCCTTACTTTGAACATTCCCAGGGATGGGGCAGCCATGGCACCTCTGGGCATCCTGTGCCAGGCTGCATAACACTCAGAGAAAAAATTTATTCCCAAAATACAGTCTAAAACTGCCATTTTTCAGTTTGAAGCCTTGTCCTAACACTCCATGCCCTTGTAGAAAGTCCCTCTCCAGCTCACTTCAGGCCCTTTTCAGGCACTGAGAGGCTGCAAGGAGGTCTCCCCAGAGCCTTCTCCTTTCCAGTGCTCTGGTGAGTGGCCAGCCATGGCTCTGAGCCAGACACCACCACATCTATATTCTAGACAAAAACCCTGAGATCTGGAATATGAAATTCATGTAGTCTGACTCTCCGGGGAAGTTGAGTACTTCTGTTTCCAGACTTTGCCATCTTTTGCACAGCACACAGCTCAGTGGATGCTGCAGCTGAAAGCCAGGCCATTGCAAAAGGCTGTCACAGGAAACCACAATACACATTGTTTTGCAGGATTCTTAATGGCTGAGTTTTTAAATTAAGACATTGAAAAATTGCTTACCCATGAGGTATTTTGCTGAGGACATAATATGCTGTATATGAATGCTGATACACCTGCAAAACAAAATTAAGAAAAAGACAACAAAAAAAAAAAGAGGTTAGTAACTGTCACCTGTGTTAATAGGGCTCGTTTTTTGCAAAAATAGTCTAGCATTTGTGGCTGAGAAGCACTTTTAAACACTTCAAAATCTGTAGTAGAAAAGAACAATGCATTAATCCACTTAAAGCTGTTGTGTGTTTTTCATGCTGCACTTTATTACAGTGTTTGGCAGATCGTGCACACCCAGATGCTCGGTGTCGTTACCATGGCTACCAGGTCTTTGATTAAACTGGGGGCACACAGGCTCTGCAAAGGCTAAATATAGAACAGCCATTAATGAGGACACCTTGGTCAGCTGGAGACATTCTCCATCAACATAACTAGGCACGACGCATGTTTCTTTGCTCTATTTCCACATAAATAAGACAGGGAGGGGCGCTGGGTGATATCAGAGCAGGTTGTCAGGCCCCTGTCAGTCAGGAAATAAAACTGTGTTGAGTCAAGGCATAAAGTTGACCTCATGTTACTATGACCTGCTAAGTTGCATCTTCATATCAATCTGTGCTCTGTGGGCCCTGGGGAGGAGCTGGCCAGCTTGCACAACAGCTCATCTCACAGGGGACAGTTTACTGCTTATTTTCTAAGTAGTAAATAATAACACCAGAGTCAATGACAGTGATTTAAGAGGTGGTGATTTTCCACTGGTGACAGCAGTCCCTTACAGGGATCAGGAGTCAGGACACCAGTGTGAAAGGTCAAAATATGAATCATTTTATATAAATTTATACAGGGCATCACTTTTTGAAATTCTGACCTGTTACTATATGCAACTAAATAAATAAATCTCCTAGCAATCATTTAACTTGACTTCTACTTAAATCTTTAAAGCATTTTTGCTCTCCAGCAGCTCTCAGGAAGCATCCTGTCCCAGAGGAGAAAGGAGAAATTTCTTGAATACTTGCTTCACCAAGCAAGTTTGATCAAAATTATTTTTCCTAGGCTACTCTGTTTTTGCACATGTATCTTTCTTTATGATTATGCCAAAGAAACCAGGAGATGTCCTGGATGGTGCTGCCAGCCCCAGAGGGACCATGCCAAACACATCAATAGTACCACAAGTAAGCATGACTCACTCCCTGCCTCTCTGGGGGGCAAACCTGCACGGTGGAGCCCTTCAGCTTCTGGAGCCTCAGTGAAGAGGCAAATAAACACGAGGCACATCAATAAACACAAGGCATATCACCCTGTAAATATCAAATCAAACTTCTCTGTTACAATTTGAAACAAAACATTGAATCCCTACACTGCTGCATGAGCTCCCTGAAAAACAGGCACAGAGGTCAAAGCACTGGATTTCTACCTATGAAATGCAGGGGCTGATGCTGGATTGATGTGGTTTGCTTCTTCCCTGTGCAATTCACTCTCTGCATTACAAGGACATCATGAAGTCACATTCCCAAATCCTATCTCCTTTCAGGCATCCAGATCCATAAGGACTCTTCACACAAGGTGATTCTCTGGTGTGTTGGTATCAGAGAAGGTCTTGGATTACAAGTCAATTCACCACTTCAGCCAGTATTTATTTTAGCAAAAGTGTCCTTTTTAGATCCACCTGTGTCGGATGATGTAAAATAAATTACCATTTTCTCATCCTCAACCAATCATACTAAAGAGCTCTTGAATCTTCTGATGTTGATTCCTGAGACCTGGCTGATGCACGCAGCCTTCAAGTTATTTCCAGCTTTGATGAAGTCCTAAAACTGAAACAATTCCTTAAAGAAAAGGCACTAGAAGACTGAATCTGCCTACAGATCTGGAAAACCTGGTAATATATCGTCATAAATACTAAGACAAACACTTTTGTATTCCAACATCCTGGCAGTAGGTTGGGGAAAATTATGTATATATGTATATAAATTCTGATCTGAGGCTGTGATGGTTGTTCAAGGTTATAAGTGATGCTGTGTTGTCAGGTAACAGAGAAATAAGCCCCCCAAAATAAGTATAAAGAGATGCCTTCAGGGGAAATCGAAAAATGTGGGAGGGAATGGCTGGAGGGAAAAGAAACTGCCAGGGAAGTTTTGAACAGGACACCTGCTGATGTCCTTGCTTGTGGTACAGAGTCCCACAGCCCTGCTGGAGAGTTCAGAGCTGTCTTAGAGGCATTAATGGAGACTAAGGCAAAACATTTTCTTTGCTGAGAGAGCTTAGGACTGAGGAAAACAAAAGTTGCAGGACACTCAAAGAGCTCTTTTATTTTCTGAATGTCATTTGTCATCACCTTGTGCCTATGGCCAGACTCTAAAATACCTCACATCAGCTGTGCTGTAGTATACAGACTTCAAAGGCTTGTAGGGGGCAGAGCAAAATTTTCTCAGATAAATCTTTACAATGTGTAGGTTTGCTTATGTAAAAAAGAACTACTTGTATGAGAAAAGATTTCAGGATCAGACATTTATTGTTAATATTACAGTTGTTAAGGATACAAGCGCATGCAGCTCAAAAATCCCTCTCAGCCCAACCTTTTAAAACCTATTTGAAAAACACTCTGTCAGCAATGGTACTAAACAGACAAGAATCCAAGAGAAAAATCACTGTATGTCTTTCTGAGAAATTAAATGTCAGCTTTCCTCTTAGATATGCCAACCAAATGAAGTTAACTGAACTTTTTAAGAGGATGACTATGTATGCTTAATATCTGTACTAAATTTCTGCTGGGGTCAAGATGAATTTGGCTATTCACTTAGCAGGAACAAAGAAAAGTACAGGGAAGAGATGAGCATTCTTCCAAAATTCAAACTAAGCCTCAGAGAATGGAGAGTACTTAAAAGTTAGTATTCACTTCATTAAACCTGTCTGTTTCTGAGGCCTGGCCAACAAAAATAACTGTATAGACTCTGTGTTCCACTTTTCTATCAGAGTATGGTAAACACCATTGCCTGATTTGATGCTCTCAGCCCTGACTTTTAGCTGGATTCCAGAAGGATTACAGCTCCTCTCAGCAGAGAGGCATATTTGGGGGTAGCAGAGGTTTTGGTGATTGTTTTGCTCTGTAGACTCTGTATGTCAAGCCATCTCACCAATGTAAGTCAGAACAGGTTTGAGAGTGCTCTGAACGGTTCTGGGTATCACCACAATCAGGTCACAGAAACTCCCATGCCAGCTGTCACCAACAAGCGCTGTAAAAGTCATTATGGCAAAACCATTGGGCCAGAAGCACTCTCCCACTGGGCTTCTCATCTCAGGTCACAGCACAGATCTTGTTTACTTTCAATCTAAATTATGCTCTGCAACGTGTTTACACTGAAATCATAAAGGGACTGAGAGACAGACCTATCTGCTCCATAGAAGTCTTGGAAAGGCAATTATCTCTCTAAAATTCAGAAGAAAGCAGGGCTAATTATATGTGACAACACCTTGTTGTGAAGCCACTGACCTCGTTTTATGCAACTGAAAGAAGGAACCTGGACCTGGTCAGATGACAGCAGAAATGGAAACACTGCAGCACATGGAACAGCAGAGAAGGGAATGTGCCTCTCCCATGCCACCAAATTCCAAAGGAACAGGGAAATTGTGGTTCCAACAAGGTACAGAAACAAAATGGAAGAAGCAATTTCTACACTCTGTCACTACAGAGCAAATTATGGTGTGAATGGTCATGTCTCCTTGAAAGCCCAGCACAGAGTGGATTTGGGCTCATTTATTCATTGTGACTCTTCATATACTTTAAATTAGAATACATAGCTCTTGTTTTTTGCTCCAGAGTAACTGCAGAAATATGTGACATATTGTCTTGGGTTGCAGTGCAAGCTGTACCCAGCAGTGTGTATTCTATCACCATCTGTTGTAACGGGCGAGGGGCAGGGGGTGGGGTAACCCTCTGTTAAAGCTGGCAGGGACAGCTGTTAAAAACCTGCTGGGGCAGTTTTCTTATTTGTTCCACAACCCAGCCTCCCTCCAGGCAGAGATCTTCTGCTGATGGGCCATTGAGTCTCACTGATAGAATTACATCATCCCACTGGGAAATGCTCCAGCCAGGGGCAGGAGCCAAGTATTCCTACCTGGGTATAATCTGAGATTTGGGACACCAAAACAGCCTTTTCCACTGGATTCCCAGAGGAAGACCAGGCCCATCTCTCATAACAACTGGACCTTTAGAGGAAAGCTACACCCTTCTACAGGATCACTGCTTCAACAGAGCCATATCTGTCACTCCAGGAGGACTGCAGCCACCATTAAATGGCACTGCCACCAACACCCTGACCCACAGGGTGTCAGGTTGTGTTCCAACTCTGTCAGTGGTTTTGTTGTTTTTTTGTATTACTGCATTTTTATTTTAATTCTCCTAATAAAGAACTGTTAATCCTATCCCCATATCTTTGCCTGAGAGCCCCTTGATTTCAAAATTATAATAATTTGGAGGGAGGAGGTTTACATTCTCCGTTCCAAGGGAGGCTCCTGCCTTCCTTAGCAGACACCTGTCACTCAAACTAAGACACATATATCCAAGAAATTTGTGAAATGGGTTTTCAGCACCTTATGGCTGGCATGAAAGATTGCACTACCTGCTGAGGGTTTATCACAAGCATCAGAAAAAAAGAGTTTAGTTTACACTTCATCTCCTCTGTCTGTCGGTTTCTGTCTCACTTTGTGGGCTGATGTCAGGCCAGCACCAGCAATAATCAGCATTCATGGAAAAAATTCTTTAATGTTTGCATGACAAGGTGCTGAATCAAAACCAAGAAGAAGCACATCATTTCAAGGAGATTTACAAAGAAAAGGGGGAACAAGCCCTTGGAAGAAGGCTCCCCAAATCAGCCCAGTCCATTCGTCTTCCAGCAGGCTTTTCTACCAAAACACCTGATTTAGAGTCTTACCACATGGCATATAAACAGCTCATGGATCTGGGATTAAACCCAGGTGGACAGACTTACATGAGCTCATGATTGTTACTTACTTGATAAATACAGGAATAAAGCATATTTTACATCCATTTTCTAAATGGCTCCATAGAGCCACCTGGCCCTTTGTACAGTAGTGTTATTTAAATTAAAGAATTACCCAGAAAACTCACAAAAAAATTCCATAAAACTTAGAGCTCACAAGGGACCAGTGCAAGGCAGAGCAGAAGTGCAAGCTGTTTGCAGCTTGCAAGGCTAAATATAAAATTTCCAGTGTTTAATGTCTTTCTTTTTCAGGAATCACACATTTAATCCAAAAAACCATCACAGCCCTCCCAAATAAAAATGAACGCACCAAATAGACATCAGAAAAGGAAGTGTACAACAGTTTGCTAAAGCCTGAAAACAGCAAGAATATATTTTAATGTAATTAATCATAAAGCACTGAGGATTTATCTGGGTAAAATAACTCATTTTTTATTCTGTAACAATAAAGTATATCAACAAATAATAGATCCTTTCAGGATTCTTAACAGACTCCAGTTGTCTTGAGAATGTATCTGCTTTTACACTGTGTGGTAAGACAGTAAAAATATATCACAAGTGGCTGGTGAAGTAGGAACTGCCAGATCCATTAAAAGGGTTTCCCACAAAGAGTCTTTAAAAAGACGTTTGCTGGAAATAGATTATAGAGCCCATTTTCCTACTTATGCTATGAACAGACAAATCCCCAAATGCACATATTAATGTCAAACCAGTTGAATAATCCCAAACATTTGACATAATTACATATTCCACCTTTCAAAATGGTCCTGACGCCCTTAAACAGTAACTAACACAGTGATGCAAAATATGCAGGTAAAAGATCATTTGCCATTTGGCCTTTAGTATCTGTGATATTTAACCAGGCTCTGAAACTGACAGATTAACAGGGAAAAGAGAATAAAATAGAAAGCAGGAAGGCTGCTGCTAGGCATTGGCAATTAGCTCATGTATTTTGTAACTTGTTTTCTCGCAATGTCATGAAAGGGAGGGGAAAACAAGTTCAGGAGGAAAATGCCAAGCAAACATTAGACAGAGGTTGAGTTTCCTTCTCCTGTATGGACATACCATGTGTGTAAAGGATACCACACTGTCACATGGATTCTTTTATTGGTCAGTCACCAATTAGCAAATCTGATGTTCACTTCACAGGGTAACTATGTTGTTTATACAGATCTTCCAGGAGAGAGAAGGATAATTATGTGACTAAAAATACCTCACTGCCATAATCTGTCATGGTGGTCTGTGGAGGATTAAAGCAGGTTGTTGTACCTGTTTGCAGAATATTCTGTGTCTTTTATGAAAGTTAACATTAAAAACTGAATTTTCACTTAATGTGTCAACATCATTTGCCTTGATCAAAATTCTTTATGACACCATTGGTTTTGTTGAATCTTTCTGTTCTGTTGAGAAGAAATCCTTTTGCCATTGCATGTTCAACAGGCCCTCCAAAGTGATGAAAAATCCATTCCTATACCTGATCACCAACTCCTGTGTAATGTTTTGTTCAATTTTTGTACTTTCATTCTCCCCTCTGTTTGTGATTTAGAGCACAAGGGGTTACGTCTGGCTGAGGCATGATTGGTTAATTATATTTCCATTTTTTCCCTCAGCGCAGACAGAATGGTCAGCAGTGTTCTCCTCAGCCCAACTATTTTTGCAAAGGATTTTATTTTATTACTAATAGGCACTCCATAGTAACCAGCTTGGAATTAGATTCTCAGAACCATCATGCTATCTTTTCCTTTTGTGTCACTACAATAAAAAAAGAAAAACTACCAAAATCCATACTGGTATTTTGTACCCTGCACTCACTGAATCTTGATTGCTTGCAAGAACAAAACAAATCAATAAAGCCGTATAATTTGAGGTGTCTTCAACATTCTCACCTTTCAGATTCATTGTGATACTGACCTATTTTGCTTTCTTCTGAGACAGCATATTCTCTTTTGTCCCTGCATTGAATTATCCCTTTATACTTTATCACTTCTAAAGCAATGCACCTCCAGTACAGTCTCATGCTGTGTGTCAACCTGCTTGTACAACCCTCTAAGGAACTCTGCCTATTTCTCTTCCTGCTTCTAATAAATTAGAAAACCCATAATGAAATGCTACCGACGAGCATTTCCTGAGCATTGGTTCAGCTGGCAGCAAATAACCCACAGCTGTCATCAAGCACCTGATTTGGGACGCTCTTCCCTGCTGCACCATATCCAGCTGATCAGCCACATGTGTGATGTGCTCACAGCCACTGAAAGGGCACTCTGGCACTGCTGGGACACTCCAGGACAGTCTGGGGAGCTCAGGGGAGGGCAGAGATGGGGGAAATGGGTTTGAGCAAGAAAGCGGATGAGAAGAAGGGGTCACTGAATCAAGCAACATACAGAGAATTTGGCAACTGGTTGCCTGTGTTATAACTGTCTTGCATTCCAGAGGAATTAATTTAACATTTATGCAAAAGGAGGAAAATATATACTAGGGGAATGCATGTATTAGAGTTGTTAAAGGAAGTAAACTTTTTTCTTGCAAAGAGGAGGGAAGGATCCAGACCCAGCAGTGTAACTGTGCCCGGATGGGGTGAAACAGCCAACAGTAACCTGTCAGTGCCTCAGAGAGAGCCAGTGGGTCTGTGCCTCATCTCAACAACATCAGTGAGGGTCAGGAGCTGCTCCACTCATACTCATTGTCACAGGAAATCAGCAACTGGGTGTCTCCAGAGCCAGGAAGAAACTTCAGCATTTGATTTGGAAGAAGGAAGTAATGCAAGAGGCAGTGGATCACCAGGATGTGTTTCTATTTTGCAAATATTTTAGCTGTTTAATCTCTTCAGACTGAAAATTAAATCATTGTTCCTGCTGTTTAAAGGACAACCAGGACAGCTCTCCAGCCATGCAGAGGTGTGAATGCCCTGCCACCCACACCAGAGAGGCTTCCTTGGAGAACAATCTCACATCAAGGTGACATCAGGGAGGCACAGCACATTCCTTCCATGGGGACTTGAATTTTGGAAGCGTTTACAACACAAGTTGAAGCTGATTTTGGTGGGGTCATGCACCACAGGCAGCACACACAGTTAATATGTAAATCTCTCCCACAAACATACAGAGGCTGTGCTGGGATTAGAAACTGATTTTCCAAGCACCAGACCAAAGGTCTCTGGAACATGAAAGCCAAGGAGTTATTCCTTCGCAAATAATCTCCTCTCAAGTTTGCAAAACAACCGTAAATAAAGTGTGATGGCAACATCCACAGTAATGGATAGACTGCCGTGTTGTAAGAGAATGCTGCTAATTCACCTTCCACAAACTGATTATCTATCTCAGTTGTTTCACGATAAAAATTCTTTATTAAAAGATTAGTCTTCAAATTGCACTTTTGAGAGCCTTACTGCTGACAATGCCAAAAGGGAATTTCGAGGCCGGCTTGAGGATTTATGACTTTGTGACGGCAGTGGAGTGGACTGGATGCTCTTTTTGTTACAAATGCAGCTCCAGAAGCAACTTAGGCCACAGGTATTAACATACAGCTCGTGTGCCAGCTCTCACCCCTTGGAGAGCATTAATCCAATCTGCCAACTGCTGCTGCACTCCAATACAGCTCTGCCCTGCCAAGCAATTACAAAAGCCTCCTTTTGCTCCTGAGCCACCTGTCCCTCACAGCGCTTCACTGGCACCACAAAGCCCTTGCAGTCACTGGCTTAAAGGACAACTGCTACATTTTTAACTGGTAAATAAAATGAGAGCTGCAAAACACTGTAGGATTTTTGCAGCAGCCTTTGTGCACTTGATGACGCTCAGGTTATTAGGAAGTAGTTGCAATGAAGTTACAAAGAATTATGAATGAGGGTTATCAATAATGAATATCAATAATATTGATAAACAAATATCAATAATCAATTATTTTGTTGATCTATTTTAAGCTTTTATCAATATTCACATCACAGATATAAACTCCCAGGCTTCCCCTCCCACCCTCTATTCAGAAACTTGGAAATAAGAATGAGATTATCTAGCACATAGTTGTGATTCTAACACACAATATATCTCAGGAAAAGAAGTAAAGGATGAACAAATACTATTATGTATTACGAGTACAAAAGTAGCCTGAAGCCAAATAAAAGTTTTACAAGGAGATAGCAATTATCCCAAATCCAGGAAACATAGAACACCTTCAGATCCACAGAAACGCACCCACAGAAACACACAACCATGGTTCTTTAGGAATATTTGGGATCATAATAATCTCTGTTTTGAGCCAGACCCAAAGTCCATCCAGTTCACTACCCTGGCCCAGTAGCCCAAAGCCAATTCAGGCAGAAGACTAGAGTTATCTGATTTACAGACATCCTTTCCCAAAATACTTTCCTAGGCTCTTGCACTTTGCAACTTGGAGTGCCTTTCTTTGCAGCTGTCTACCTTGAGGGATGTCCCTGCCACTGACCTCTCCAGTCATTCTTTACAAGCATTTACCCTTTTAGCACTTACATCCTCATGCAGCAACTCCCTTTTCCCAGACAATGGTGCCAAAAGCTTGTGTGTGGGGTATGATTCCTTTCAGCAGCCTTTGGTGTTTATTTTAGCCTTAAAATTGCACCCTGAATTATACTGTTTATAGAGGCAGCCTGGGATAGCTGGTGGAGATGGGAGTTTACAGGGTTCACATCCACATTCACTTGACTGACTCTCACCTTCATTGTCTTTGCAGTTGCAAGTCTGAAGGCTGAAGGCCAGCATGAGAAATCCATGCTTAATCCAGCTTTTAATGAAACATTAAATAATGCCTTCTTTCAAAGAAACGTTTCTTGAGCTGTGTGGACACTAACTGGAAATAATCTAAAAGCCTCTTTTTTGTGAAGTTTACAATGCAAATGGTAAAGCTTTGTAACAATTATGTGAGAACCGAGGCAAGAAAATCTGCTGAATGCTTAGTATATCTAATTAATTTATTCATTTTTAAATAATTCACTTTAGAAGCAGAAATTAAGTACAGAACCACAGCACACATTCTTTCTATTAAAATTTACTCTTAGCATGTAAAAATTGCTTTTTCTACTGTAGCAGCTGAAAATGTGAATACTATAAAGAAGTTAACACTAACATTACAATTTTTAAAGTTGGTCTTAGGCTCAGGGCACTTTTAGAAGACTTAAAGAAAAGAATCTGAAGCAAGAAAGATGAGCCCGTCAGAAAGCACTGGAGAGCAACAGTTTAAAAGCAGTCAAGTGGATATGAAAGAAATGAAAATATTCAGATGTATGCTAGGAACCTTGGTCAAAAATCCTCTCCCTGTTCAGTGAAAGATTAATTTTCCAGTTCCATATGAGATCAGAAGACTCAGAGCTGTATCTCAATGTACACACAGATCTAAATCAACTTCCAACTGTGGGTAGCTTCCATGGGGTAAATGGTCTGTGGTGAAGATGAGCATCTCTTTGGAAAGCGGGGGGGGGGCAGCAAAGGGGACAGGAAGGAGCACAGAACCTGCCCTGCCCTGCTCCTTGCCTGCTGCAGAACCCTTCACAGCACTGCCATCAACAGCATCACTCTTCCGCTCCCAAACACTGAAATATAAGGGCTCATGCATTTAAAGACAGGACTAAAGCCCTATGATTCCTCTCCCTTTTAAAGAAAGAGATTCTTTTAGCAGAAAATAGAAGAAAAAAGAATAGAAGATTCCATTTTCAAATCTGGGTCATTAGCTGCCCAAGGAGGAACATTAGTTATTGGTTTTAACATTGAGCTGGTGAAAGCAGAGTTCTGCAGGCAGTTACAGAGATAAAAGGCACTTGTTCAGGGTAAATACAGAGAGCCACACATTCCTTGGATTTAGGCATGTAACTTGGCTAAAGAGAAGAACATTTGTCTCAGAAGATTTGCATTTCTGAGTACAGGAACTTCATTGGGGTGCTCTGTATAGCAAAAACTATTTTTCCAGAAGAGGGCACTAAATATATAATTTTTTACTATTTCAGTGGTTAAAAATTTAAAAAATAAAAAGGACTGGAAATCAGAAGAACTAGATTATAGACTGCTTTGTACGTTTCTGCAGAGACACCAGAATTAAATTCCTTCTAGTTTTGTTTTCTGAAGCTCTTTCAATCATTGTTTTTTTTTTTTTTTTTTTTCACATTTTGTATGCTAGTCTTAATATATTTCTTTCCTTAACGTTTTAAAATAACCACCTATACTTATTACAACCCAGCACAAACTAGGATGTTCATTGTCCCTAAAAACTTAGGAAGCAAATTTATGCTAAAAAGACAGAACACATCTCTAATGTAATTTTGAAGTCTCTCTATGTTGCAAGGAAACTAATTATTTGTTAGATTTCAATTTTTTTCCAATAATTTTCATACTGGTATTTATTTCATTCCTCATAAAGCAAAGTTACCTCATGTTTCACTAAGATAGATTCCCATACAAGTGCAAGAAAGAAATCTGTGATTATTTTACTGCTCATCTGATTTTGACTATCTAGGAAACCTTGTACATTACTTTATGAAGGCTTTATTCAAAAACAAATTGCAATTTATCTTTAAGATATTTTTTTGGTTTTATTATAACATTAATCTCAACCAGCTTGTTCAAGTTAGCTCATCTGTACACTCAGAAAAGGAAGCAGAATGAGAAATATAACTTTATGGAAGCTAAGAAAAATCGGTTATTTTTGTATCATAGTGTTTTGCCTTGAGGCTTTTTTATTTTTCCTTCCCTGCTTGATGAAAATCTCATTTACTAAAGAAAATATTTACAGAGGAAGACTGCTGATAGCTGATACTGATACATAATACACCTATGTACTTCTGCATGACAGGCAAATTATTTCTGAGTTTTGATGCTCCTCTAGTCTTCCCTGGAACTGGGGATTTGCTTTTCAGTTTTCTGATGTGTATCTGTGCCTGTGAATAAATGCAGGATACAGTTTACTGGCCTTTTCTACATAAACAAGGTTGTCCAACTTAGTCTGAAAAACAATTTTGCACACAGTCATGTTTGTGCAATTTCTGTTGAAGTCTCCCAGCTCAATTCAGGAGGCTTCAAGTTTAGTTCTAATTCAATTTATCTGCACTATTAGGAGAACAGCAAGGGTTTAAACCATTTTTTTTAACAGGAAAGCAGTTAAAGCTCAGTAGCTGAATTCAGCAGACTCAGTTTCTAATGCTCTGCATTTCATGCAGACTATTTTGTTGCAATGATCAGACTGAACAATCCCTGGAGTGGAGAGAATGGAGGGTCAGTAAAAAACTGGAGTTTGGTGCAGTTTTGCCAAAACCATTGCTATGTAGGGAGCAGGCACCAGCAAAACTGGAATGTTTTGGGTTGGAGGACTGCAGGTTGTGCTGAACTTTGCTTCCCAGCTCAGGCAAACACATCATGTTGTGTTTCATGCACCCAGACCATCGTTTTAGAAGCACAGACTTCCCCGTGGAAACATCCCCCAAAAACAGGGAGCAATAGAGCTAAAAATCTGGTATCCAATGTGGTTTTATTGTTGGCCCATGAAAGATCTTCAGGCCCTAAGTCACCACAGTGTCTGCCAATGATAAATCATGGAATGGTTTGGGTTTGGAGATCACCCAGTTCCAACATCTCTGCTATGGGCAGGGTCACCTTCTACTAGACCAGGTCCTTCAATGTTGAGATGATCCCACTCAAAGAATACTTGCTGAGGATGAGGAGAGTATACATTCTTTGCATTTTAGGGGTACAACATATTTTTCATGATAATAGACACAAGCAGCCCTCACCCAGCTATTCCTCCTTGCTTCTTTGCTGACATTGAGGTCCTATTCTTTCCCTTTTATTAAGAATGGAAAACAAAGACAAAGGATGCAGACTTGGGATGTGTCTTTTCATTCTAAGGGTTTTTTTGGTTTTGTTTGTTTGTGTTGGTATGGTTGTTTTTTGGGTTTTTTTTTGTTTTGTTTTTTTTTTTTTTTGTTTTGTTTTGTTTTGTTTGTTTGTTTGTTTGTGGTTTTTTTTGTTTTGTTTCTACTGAGTTACAATGCCAGACCTGTAATTTTAAATAAGAAACGATTGCCCCATGGCTTGAGGATCCTAACTACCAAAGTCTCCCTACAGTATATTTGTTTGAGGTCCTAACTCCCTGCTAAATTCTTGTTTAAGCTATTTTTTTTTCTCATTAAATCAAGCTGTTCCAAAGCAGAAGAATTGCTGTCAAAAGCACAGAACCATTCAGCTACATAAAAGAATACAGTTTCTGCTGGAACTTTGTCAGGATTTCAAATTAACCATGAGGGTCCTTCAAACCAAATAAAGAATAGGTTTGACCTATTTTCTGTGTTAGTCCAAAATTGGCCCTGAAATTTAGCAACATGAGATTAATTTCTGTAGTTTCTCTTTCAAAAGAAAACTCTGGGATTAAACTTGTCAGTAATTATTGCTCCACTGGCCTGTAACTGTGTCCAACAATTTCTGTTCTAAACAAACAATGGGACAGAAGTTGGTGGAGTGCTGACTGCTGAGCAGGAAAAACAAATATTCTCACCATTTAATAACAAGTTTACTCAATTAAAGTGGGTATGGCCCCTCCCATATTAAGAATTTTTAATTTTGTAAGCATGTGCGGCAGAGAAGATTTGGCATCAGAAGGGCCCTGCTGCTGAAGGCACGACTGAGGACACCTGAGAAGGCAGTGTTTGCACAACTCTGTAATAGAGTTTTGAAAAGCCATGAATCCCCTGAAAGTTGTGTGGCAAACTTCCCTCTCTCTCTGTGCCACTGCAGATATCAAATATCAATTAGTCTGAAACAATTACTGATACCAACATACAACAGCACGCTGGTACGTCTGACAGATATTCCTGCTTCTGCCTGCACTGAAATTCACTGGTAGGAAAACCTCCCAGCTGCTGAGGTTTCAGGTATTATTTCAGGTATTCAGCTTTGGTTTATTCAGTGAAAGGTGACCATGAAGGACTGATCTCCTGGTTTAGATAGACTCCCCCAGGTTGGACAGAAAAGGAAATGGAGTGTGGAAATGTTTTTGAATCAACCTTCTCTGATACCTTTGGAAGTTCTGTTTTGCCTATCTTGTTGAAAACAGCAGAAAAGGGAATTTGCTCATGGTGGGTTTGAGATTGGAAAAGATAGACTGTCTTTCACAAAGACCAGATTCATAATTAAAAATTACCACAACAAGCTCCTTTTAAAATAAAATATTGCCTTTAAGTGTTGTTGAACAATAGCTGCTGCTTCAGATAAGTAAACTATCACCCACACAATTAACCTCTTCTATTCTCTTAGCACATTCTTATAATGCAACGCTCCTGGACACACAGGCCTTAGCTTTAGTTATGAAAATGTAGCTGGAACACTACTGTTCTACCACAAAGAGGTCAGACAGCACTTATCAAACAAGATTATTTATCCTACTGATCTTGGTTGTTGAAATAATTTCACTTAAAACCAGATCTGTAAGAAGGAGAAAGAAAGGTGGTCTCCACCTTCAGCCCTGAAGCCTCAGAACAACCTCACTGAAAGCCCACACAGGCACAAACACAAAAATGCTGCCATTTTCAGAAGCTGTGAGTATTTTATTGAAATATTAAAGATTAGCTGAATAGTATTAATTATATTTATTCTATTGAAAGTAACAGAGTAACTTTCCTAAAAATTTAGCAAATTATCAGATTTGATGAGTGGCTGGCCCATGTGTTTCCCTAATTCATTAATAAATTTACTTCTGCTCATTAAAAAAGCACTGAATTATTACAATCGTACAGCTCATTCTTCCTTCACAACTACATTTATGCAGTTGGTGAATTGAGAATAAAAGATACTCTGCTTGAAGATACACACATGCATGTAATATTATTACACACATGTAATAACAGAAATATTTTAACTAATATAAACAGTATTTGGATTGAGTCCTTTTCTTCTTTTTATTAAGTGTTTTTTCCTAATCTATTATTTAGCCTAATAACAGTAACTATTTATCAAAAGTATATGAAGTTAAAGTGCTTTAGGCTTGAAAATGTTGGAAAAAATAATTTTTACAACCAGCCTTTGATATAAGTGAACAATGCCCATATATTGTGCAGCTTTCCAATAGAGGAGTCCTTCTGATTTATGAACAATCAAGATTCAAAACTGTATTCACATTAAAAAGAGGATATGAAAACCCATAAACATCAGCTTTTAACCTCAAAATGTCCCCCTCAAAAACTAATAATTTAAACAAACACCAAAAATTAAACAACAATAAATAAAACAGGTAGAATTATTTTAGGACAGAAATATTCTATATGTGCTCACTTTATCATGAAATCACTAAACATTTTCAGTGCTCCTGAAAACAACGTTGGATGAGAATGAAAAAAATAGATTTGAAATATATTTATTGCCATAGAAAGAAAACAGATTTATGTAAGCCTATTTCTAGACCTGATAAATCCATTTCAATTAAGCAATAAATATCATGACTACAGTCTGAGCAGAATTACTGAAGATAGTTATGACAGTGTTCAATTTTCAGAGGTATATTTATCATAATAATGTTTATCACCTAGCTCAAAAAGATGTTGTGAGGATTCATTAATATTTATACCCATTAGTGTTTTGGAAATAAAAAAACATTATATTATTTTAATTTTTACACAACTAATTAAATTAGTACGATGCTGTAATTAAACTATAAGCACAAAACTATTCATTCCATGTAACAACCAGACTTGGAGAAATAATAAAAAATAGTAACAACAACAATAGTAATATGTTGCTTTCTATAAATAATGCTTTTTTACTTCATTCACACTCTAAATGCCAAGTCTAAGGTTTGGTCTGGGTCTTTCTGAGCTCTCTTTGGTCCCACCACTCGTGTTAGAGATACAGGCAGGGGGAACAGAAATACTGAACTCACCACATGAACTAGGCTAAAAAATAATAATAGAGTGTGTTCTAATTACAACAATGATTAATTCTTCCCAGCCTTTGGGATTAAAAAAGAGCATTTCTTTTACTGCAAAATACAAAATACTACAGCATCTGTTGTATAAGATGCAAAAGCCTCTGAGCCTTAACTTTGTTCAGAAGCCTTTACAGTTTGGTCCATGCTAATCAGCCAGGATTTCCAAGTGTGATTGCCTTTAACTGTCACAAACGCAGTAATGGGCTAGTAAAATTGGAGACAAAGAGCAAAAATTTTTAAGAAGAATCTTGGCAGCTTTAATTCTCTTGCATGATGACAACACTGCTTCTTAGTAAAGGTAATTAAATATTTAACACTATTTAACATCTCATTATGTCACTCCAGAAAATTAGATTTCTTCTCACATATTTCCTGTTTCTTTCGTTCCATTACACAAACTCCACTGGTAACTGACTGCCACAGAAAACTGCCCAAGCTTTAATTACTCGTCTTTACTCTTACACCTCAATCACAGAAACACCAAGAGATTTAAGGACTGCTTTGTCACTTGGCTATTTAGGAAACCCTTTTTGGAGACCAGGGGTACCACAGAGGTATTTCCAGCCCAAAGACCTCCCCAGGAGGCACAGGGGGAGCACAGAGTTTGCCCATCAATGCTGGTGGAGCCACGAGCTGGGCAAGAGTGTCCTTGGCCTGGCACACCCAGGGACAGCCGTGAGCCTCTGTACCCCTTCTGCTGAGCTGCTGTGGCCAAACCTCATTTTTCCACATGTTCTGGGGTTATTAAACCTTATATCAGAGTCCCACACACTTGTTTTGTTTGAAGGATGATTTGAACTCAAGGTTTCTCTATGTAGGTGTTTATTCCCCCAGTGCTTTCCCAAAATTTCACTCTGTTGTTTTGGCTTCAGGTTGCACCTTGTTTTTGGTGTAAAGAAACTAAAAACAAACAGCAGAAAAACTGTGGGAGTATTTTAAGACAAAGAAGCCTGGTACCTTTCCTGTGACCTTTCCAGAAAAAGAACAAATCTTCTGTGTTCAAGGTTAGAAAAGCTCCCTATTAGCACAAGGCTTACCCAGAATATTGCTGCCTGAAAGATTAAACTTCTGTAAATATAAGCACCACAAAAAAAGCATTTACAATGAAAACTGACAGCCAGACTAGCCACAATGTACCCACACCAGCCTCACAGCTGTCTGCCAAGCTTTCTGGGAGAAATATATTTTAAAGAATGTGCTTTAATTCATTATCCTTTAAAATGATGAAGTGATACAACAGGAAAACACACATTAGCTGCCTCAGTATCTTTGCAAAATAGGTGTCTGGCAGTTCAGAGCTGTGTTATTCTAGTGTGGGTGTCAGTGCTGTCACCCAGACCAACACTGAGCAGAGATGCTTCTGTGCAAATAAATAGGAAAATATAGAAGCAGCAATTACTAGAAGGAAATGACTTTGTGGCACTTTTCTTAAAAGTATTCCGCTTCATTGGAGTGACACATTGTGCTCCTCTATTTTGGTGTTTATTCCTGGCTGGTATTAAGCATAGAGGCTAAATCCATTCATTTCAGAATTCAGACAAATGATTAGTTCATACTATGCATATTAAAATATTATACACATATATAAAAGCAGCACAATTGTACTGTACTGCATAAAAAAAAAATGATGAAAATATCTATACTCACAAACAATTAAGAGGCAGCACATCACACCTTCAAATTCCAAAAAAATAAACAATTTCTGATGGCTGCAAAATAAGTATGCAGTAATTCCAAGAAATTCCTTTTTTGAAATTATAGAATTAAGCTTTAAAGACATGTTCTCTGCCAATACATCTCCTGAAATTTCCTTTTGACTTTGCAACAAGGACAACTGCCCAAGGCTTTGCTAATCAATTTCTTGTATTGCAGAAAACAGTGTAATTTGAATTTTGTCCAAGAATACAGTTTGAAATGCAGAAAATGTGAAGAGCTAACTAACATGCAATTATTTGTAGCCACAGTCTGCATACCAAGGGAGAAGAAAGCTAAAGAAGCAATTTAACAGTTATTGCCATTAAAATACACAGAGCCACCCATCATGGCTTAAGGCTGCAATAACCAAGACTGAATCCAACTACCCCTCTATTAGCATGCTTCAAAACAAAACAAAACACAAAGCAAAACAAAACAAACTTTATTTTTTCCATAAATATGGATCTTAAAAGAATAAAAGAGGGAGGCTTGTTTTGTCTTATTTTGCTTCAGGAACTCTTGCTATATATGAATACCTGAACAATTTGCAATGTTCTCTTGCAGTGAGTATATGCAACACCCTGACATGTTCCCAAAGGTCATGTTTTCAGCTTTCCACCCTGGGTTTTCCTTTCTAGAAAAAGATGTGATGTGATGCAGGGAGCACCTGGCTGTGTGCTGCTCTCTCTTCTGCAGAGAGGTATCTTAAGAACCACAAACTCAGTATTTTGCCTGTACCCCAAATTCTCAGGTCTGCAGGCACTGATATGCAGAGAGGAGGATGCAGAGGAAGCACATCCAGCCCATCCCTTTCCATTCCCGTGCCCCTCCTGCCACACTGCCCACGTCAAGCAGTCCTTCACAGACTGAAGTCTGGGCTGTAAAAGCCCCCCCTAACTCTGCTTCTTTCAGATCTTTAGAGTGTGCAGTCCTTTTAGTGGATAAAGGTTGAGAATAAAAAAGTAAATTTCTCATTACTGTTTTTCAGAAATTAAGGTTTTTTTCTCTCTCTCTTTTTTTTTTTTTAGGTATTTTTTTTTAGTTTTTTGTTTTGTTTTGTCATTAAAAACATTTTTCAGTCGTTCTCCGAGGAACTGAGGAAGCCCTCCTGCCTCAGGTCTCTTCCACCTTGCACAGTGCATCTGAGCAGAGTTGGCACAGGGCATCCACAGACAAAGGCTGATTTCCACTAAAAGAACTGAATTTTACAAAACATCTCTGACTCACAAGGCAGGGAAATTTGAGAGAAAGGCTTTGCTTGCTCAGTGATCCTTAGGTTGTCTTTCCCATGTTTAGAATCAACACTTCCCTATCTATCTCTGCCAGAACTCAGCTAAACTTCAGGTAAAGGAAGTCACACCACCCATAATTTCCAAATAAATCATTAGGAATTACTCCTAAAATTTATGATACAGTTTAATTTTCCATTCTTCTAAAACCAGGCATGCTTCTTCTGAGTTTCATAGCACCAAGTCAGGAATAACTCCAAAGATGATAGCAGAGAAATCAGATAAGCAACAGAGCTACACCTTTCACTGTCTAAAGGACCCACGTATTTCCTTTGGTTAGCAGTTGAAATGTTACTTACATTATGGAAAAGACAATTACAGCTGTCAGTAAATTAATTAATTTAATTTTGAAGAATTGGTGATATTCTAACTGTGGAAACAAAATATATAGGGCTTATAGTTCATCCAAGTAGTACAGCTTAGCTATCACTCAAACATTTCAGGCCTTATACCAGCAGAATTGAGAAAGATAAAAATATTATTCATGAAGAAGAATTGGTTCCCCCATGTTTGATTCTTTGGTCATCATTTAAAAATGACACATTACTCTTTTCTCTTTTGAAGTTTGGTAAAAAATTTGCTGTAATCCAGAACTTAGTAGCAACCTAATGGTGGTTTTTTACAAATGATTTATACCTAACCCTCTGAAGAAAAGGATTTATAATGAAAGTGATAGCTCAAGCCTAACTGCAACACTGGGAATGGTGACACCATAATTAATGTATTATTTCAGTTGTGGGAGACACTGACAGTAGCTTTTTGTTCTGGAGAAAAAATTTATAGGGTGACAGAAAAAGGCACCATGGAAAAAAAGAAAAAGCACAGAAGACGAATAGAAATCCTTGTAGCAAAGACATGTCCTTACAATCCCCCTCCTGAAGGCTATAAAATCCTGGCAATGACAGTGTTTCCTCTACGGTCTAATTTATACCTTTCTCCTCTACTAGATGGCAGTGTGACATGCTCTCAGAATTGCTAATTGAGGGGGTTTCTTGCTTTGTTTCATAGGAAGCAATTAATTTAAAATATCATCTTGCTGGCATAAAAGTGAAAAGAAAAAAAATAAACAAAAGAAGTTTGCCACTGGCTGTGTATTTTGCAATTGAAATCAAATCTGATTACTTACAGGTTCAACATCAAAGGCAAATAATGCATATTCTCGATCAGGTGACACTTCATACCGGATAGCCTTTAAGGAGACCTGGAAAATAAATACAGTTTTGAAACAAATGTTTGTCAGTTTTCAAGCTAATTACATCTAGAACTAATTGTTGTGATCATCACTCTAAGGATGAAGAATACTGCCAGAATTAAGTGTCTTGAAAAGTATAATATTTTTTTTTCAAACACCAGAAATGTTATGTGGGCACCCATAAGAGAAAGAATAAATGCATTGTGACTCAGAGCAGGCAGCCGTATCAAAAAACCCAGAGTTTTCCTTACAATCTTACTGCACAGTGGCTGGTGAGGTGGCAGATGTAGGCAGTAGTTAATAGAATACTCTGATAAATGTCAATTTATTAAATCCCTCTCATTATCTGTATTCACTGGCCAGTGCAGGAGATGAAAAACTGTGAATAGCTTCTGGTGCAAATTAGTAATAGAGACACCACTACCTCCCCCAATAAAGATAACCCAGAGAAAAACTATTCTGCTTTCTCCAGCTAAAAGTCTTTGGGATGCTGCAGTGATCCAGTGCACCCTGGTCTGGGTTCTGCAAAAATCAGCATGGTAAATCTTGCTAACAAGAAGAAATGCAATGCTGTCTCAGACTTGCCAGGAATTACCTTTTTCCAGCTCCACTTTTCATTTGTGTAGTGAAGCCATTTCTCCTTCCCAGAATGCTTCAATATAATGCATTGCTGGCACAGATGGCACCGAGGTCAAAGACAGGTGCCACTAACACATCACTCATCCACTGCCTTTTAAAATCTCACCTCTCACCTAAGAAACGAGATTTAAGTCCTTGAGAGAGACCCACAGAGCAAAATTGAAAGGGGAATTGGGGAAAGACAGAGCATGCCCCTGGGGAGAGTTCTCTCAAGGCCAGTGAGGATGGATGTGCTGTGGGGGGAGCCCAGCGGACAGCCAGAAGCAGAGGGGACAAGTCACACCATCATAGAATGATTTGGGGTGGAAGGGACATTTAAAGGCTGTCTAGCCCAACCCCCTGCAATGAATTTGGACATCTTTGCCCAGCCCAGGTTGCTCAGAATCCCATCCAAGCTGATGCTGAGCATTTCCAGGGAAGAGGCACCCACCACCTCCCTGGGACATCCAATGGGCTGATTTCCAGTGTGGAGCAGGGTGAGGAGGCACAGGGAGCCTGGGAACCAGCAGTGTCAACATGAAGACAGATTTTATTTACTGCTATGTTAATAACACAGGGAAACATGCCCAAGTAGCAAAAGTTTTCTGCCCCAAGGTTGGGAAGGAAAAAGAAAAAGGCAACGTGTCTGAGTAAAGTGTAATGGCAGCTCTTGCACTGGGAATTTCTTGATTAATGTGGAGATGACCTGCAGATATATTTACTGAGAGGGCAGAGGAACAAAGGTAGAACAGGCAGTAGGGTGGCAATGGCATGAAAATTTAGGATTATCTTGTAACACTGTGTTTTTTTTAGAAATGGCAAAATCTAAAAACCAGTAGCATAAAGAGGCCAAATGGAAGTAATTTGACTACACAAACCTTGGCAATAAAGGAAGCCAGCCCATTCCCTTAGAATTGTAAAGAAAGGGGTTACACTCTGGTGAAGGAGGATTGCTTATGTGATGTAGCAAAGTTTGAAGATTAAACATGTGAAGTTTAAATTTGGGCCCTGCCATAATAATTCAGTGATTAATTCTTTGTCTCATTAAAAAGTAATTAATACAATAGATATACTAACTTCTGCCACAATGCCGGTTTCATCTACTACAAAAAAAATTGCTACAAAGCAATACTCTGTATCACATGTGACTTTGTTTTCTTTACTTTCATTTTAATAGTCACCCACTAACTTCTTCCCGCAACAACTTCTTAGGGTTTCTCTCAAATACTACTCCACTTCCATTCCTCAACACTACTCATAAAAAACTCTGAAATTACATTTCAACCATTAGGCAAGAAAAATCAGCAAATGCACAAATTAGAAATAAGTATTTGCATGGAGGAATGTAGAGAATGACAGCAGACAGTAAATGATGTCAATTGTACGTTTTATTAAGCATGCAGAGAGGAGAATTCTGCATCTTTCAATTATATATGATATGCAAGACTAGCTGCAAATCTCTATATGATACTTTCCAGAAGTATGAGAGAAAGTGAGCTTGCAGAATAATAACAAAAGCTGGAGCTCAATCTCACATTATCCATCACTGCATAGCCCATTGTATTACCAGTGAATTGCTTCTCCTTGACAATACATGAAGTTGAAACCCAAGTCATTTTCTGCTTTACTGATCCAACTTCAAGAGAGCTGTGAAATTCAGCTACTTGTCATAGAAAATACTTACAATTTTTTTGTTTTCTATTAATATTGTTGAACTGTTGGTTTCGACATTCCTCAGAATCACTGTGCCATTCTGGTTTCTATAAATGAATTCATTATCTGCAAGGAGGAAAACAAAAGATCATTAAGGAAATCTGAAATTGTCTATTTGTGTGGAACCTAATTATGGACTTAAACCAAAAGTACTGCTGGGAACTTCTTTCTGAAGAGCACAGATTATTTTTTAACACAGCCATTGCTAAAAGTGGCCTTGAGGACAGCCATAAAATGACATGGTTAGTTGTTAGTATTACACTTTTGTTTTGCCACACTTTTCCTTGGATGAATGCATGAATGACCTGTTTTGAATGTACATACACAGCTTTCTTTATAGTTTGTGTAGAAAACAAGATCAAAAAAACTCATGATTAACAGTTTCCAAGTTCCACAGTCTCTGTAGGAGTTTAATAAGCCTGGAAAGTATCTGAAAGGCAAATGACCCTCTAACAAAACAGATTCTGGAACATAATATTGTGCTCCATCTCTGACGTTTGTTCTGCAGACTTATACCAGAAGGAGAAACATGCAGAGGAATCTCCATGTTCACATGAAACAAGGAAAATCAACTTGTGTCTGTGCACTTTGGGACTACTCCAGCTCTCAAGTCAGGTGAACAAGGACAAAAATACTGCAGACATTGTCCAGCTCTCAAAGCACACAACCTGCCTAACAGAAAGGCTGGGGCAGACATATGAAAGGGACTCCAAATGAGGGTTGGGTAGGAGGTCAAAAGTTCAGGATGAAAAACATTACAACAATAAAGGGATGTCATAAACTGAAGTTCAAGTCTGATCAGTGCTTACATGCACTGCCCTGCAGATAAAACATAAAACATAAGTCCCAAGCATTCTGCCATTAAAGGAATCAGCACTTCTTCTTGGCGCAGGACTAGGGTTATGTTTATTTTGCAACTTGGCTAAACTGAGACTGAGAACTGATGGATCCTACCAAACCTCTGCTTCCAGTTTCAGTTAGGGAAACAATTCCTCACCACCTACCATTATGGTGGCTATCCCAGGAATGTTACTATGATGCAACAAGGGCTAGGGACATGTGGATGGCTTAACATTACCCATGGGTTGTCCTGGGACATGTCAAAGGTGAGTTTAAATCCTCTAGGATATGTACAAGCACAAACCCAGCTGACTGTAACCACAGAGGTGTGCACTGCCCAGCTGGGGTGACGTGCTAAAGGTAACACTGGGTTTCAAGACTAGTTCTTTCAAAACTTTGGTGTACAGACCTAGCATACTCCTTATCCATGTTTCAGTCTTCTATTTCCAACCTGGTGATGACCATCTTCATCACAGTCACTAACCAGCTTTATAAAATGCTCTGAAGATGCAGATGAAAATCTTCTAAGCTCTACTTATTGCTGTCAAAAAAAATCTCCTCCTCCATACCACAGATTTACACAAAAGTGGAAGACAAAGAAATGTTCTCTGAGATTGGGATGAATCATATTCTGTAAGGGCAAATGGTTGCTGCAATACAGTTGATCCTCTCAAAACCACAAGGTTTTAGAGATTTTAGGATTCTCAGTCCAAATTAGAGCAGCAGCCCTTCAGACTCATAGGCAAAGTTCTTAAAGCATTACTTTTTTAAAATTATGGAATAAATTTTATCAGCAATTTCTGTCTTAAAAAAAAAAAAAAAAAGAAGGATCTAAATTAGATTGACTTGCATTTATCTTTAAAGTATTGCCTCATACAATATATGACTGAACAACCTAAGAAACTTAAACTTGAGTAAGAGCTGATTGAAAAAAGCTAGGACAGAAGTCAAAAAAGCAATAAGCAGTATGGAGAAGATAAATAAGAGATGCTTATTCCCTGCCTTTTCCAAAATAAATACTGGAAGGCACCAGATGACACCAGTCAGTGTCAGGTTCAACACAAATCAAAGGGATTATTTCTTCATGCTGAAACGAACAAACTGTGGAAGTCACAATCCCAGAACAGAGCAGGTGCCAGGGCTGCAGGTGGATCCAAACTAGAATTACAAAAATGGAGAAAAATCCATCAAAGATTATATGCCTTGAAGAGGAATGCTTTCCAGGAAGCCCATGAACCAAGCATTGTCAGGGACTAAAGGAATATCCTGAATCCTCAACTTGAGAAATTTTCCTGCTTTTTAGAATCTTCCCTAAGTATTCACCCTTGTCCTGGGCCATATGCCAGAAGAGACAATCCCTGGGGTCTGATGCAGCAGCAACTTATTTATAACTCTTACCTCCAGCTTCTGTGTCCAGATCCTTAAGAAAAATGTTTATGCCAACAATTTAGGAAGTAAGGCAATGAAAGATTTAATGCTTTGTACACACCAGGTCTTTATATACTCAGGCCACAAAGTCTGAAGCATTATTTGTTATGAGAGGAAAGTATGCAGTCTAAATTTTTATTTTCCATCAATATTTCAGACATTCCAGAAATAACAGAAAAATTAACCTAAGAGACACACTATTACCTAATTATCAGACATGCTGAAAAATATTACTGCTTTAATAATCACTCTCTGTCAACAACACATTATGTTTTCCAATTACACACTAAGTTCCAGACTGAAAAATCATGTTTTAAATACGGCCAACAAAACATTTGAATAATTGTAAGGCTCTCAGGATATTTCCTAATTACAGAAAAAAAAAAAAAAGATGAAATTCAGCTCCAAGTTCAGAACATAGGTAAAGTAGCTTATTAATCTAATGAATCTGTGAAGCTGTTTCTTGAACATTGCAGGAACTGATGGAAGTCATATTACTGCCCATAATGACATTGCTACCAAATTTTACTGCTCCTTAAGCTCCAAAAAGACCCCTAAAATTTTAATAAACTATGAAACTTCAAGATAACATTAAAGTTGTTCCATGGTTAGAAGTAGGAGAAAACACTTTCCCATTGCTTGTTAAACCATAACAAGTTTAAAATCAGGTGCTAATCCTCCGCATGTACTTTTAGAACATATAAAAAAAGAATAAATGAAGCAGTGCTGATTTGTTAGGGCTGTAAATCTTGCCATTATATTCAATACCAATCATCAACACACTGTATGAGTTAATGAACAGAAAATTGGTCTGCTTAAGAGAAGAACAAATTGATCTGTGTTATATTCCAGACGAAACACCGTGAGGTTTAGCTGGGTCTTAGTCCTCAAAAGATGAATAATATTCCTGGACTTCTGTTTTGAAAAGTGTGATTTGTTTCAGTGCAAGAGCATTTATTTAAATGGGACATACCTCAATCAAAGCCAGAAAACAATGCAGTGGCCTCTGTCTATAATGAATTCTGTCCAGCAAGCTGATGAGAATTTGCAGCCTGATTTATAGTTGTCACCAGAGCTGATAAAGGTCATCACTGCATCTCATTTTTAAATCTGCCTTTCTTTGGGGTTGGTGTTCAGTATAAATGATGCCAAAAATTACAATTTTCAGGCATGCAGCCATTTGTTCAATTTCTTCAATTTTTCTTGGATTTTTTCCATTTGTTCTTCACCAAAGAAGTCATGGATGCCTCATCCCTGGAGGTGTTCAAGGCCAGAATGGTTGGAGCTCTGAGCAATCTGGTCTAGTGAAAGGCATCCAGTGAGGTTGGAACTGAGTGGTCTTTGAGGTTCCTTCAACCCAAACCTCTCTCTGATTCCATGATTCAATAACAAAGTTCACTTTTCCAAATCCTCACCCCTCCTTCAACTTCCAGGAAATTGTCTGGGTGGTAGATCACATTTTCTAACTGTGAATGTAGATGCAGATATGTAGTCACACCTGAAGAAAAGTGACTGATTGCAAAAAAAAAATGATTACCAGAAATAATGGATCAACCTTGAGGCTGTACAGAGTCAGTGCAGAGGAACAGGGAGGCCTGAATTCAGTCAGAAAATGAACAGGCAGAGAAACCAGACACAGTGAGAGGGAGCTCATGTCCCTTGAAGTCACTGAGCCCTCACCAGGAACTGCACAGACAGACTGGGCACCAGACAGAAGAGCTCACCACTGTGAACAAAAAGGTTTGGGACAACTTTATCAAGTTTGAGTGCTGGCAGTGCAAAGAATTTGAAGGAACTAGATTAATTGACAGGAACATAGCATCAGTGCCCAAATATTAGTGCAGTAAAGCTTCTCTGACATCCACATTACCAGAGGGGAGAGATGAGTTGATAAGATACTAGCGGGACCATGCCTGTGAGGGGAACTTTCATTATTTATTAGAGATTATGGAAAGCAGAAATCAAATCTGAGTGATAGTGATAAAATATGAAAAAAAGAGAAAGTATTTAAATCCAGCAGTAAAAAATATTTTAATGAAATTGCAATTTTCTATCATTTTAATAACTGATGAATGAAAACAGGCAAAGAAAGGTTATGAAATTCCCATGCAGCAAGTCAGCAGCAAGAGATAGTGAAAGAGAAAATGTAGAGTCAGGACTGTTAGGGCCACTCCAGTCTTTTAGAACCACACATTTAAAGGAAAAGGCAACTCCTTAAGTCCTGATCAACAAATATGAAAGATAATTGAATGAGTCTCAGTATGATGAAAGCCAGCATCGAGGGAATTATCATTTTCAATCCCTAAGATTAAGGAAGACTGGTGAATAAAGGAAATTTAAGTCCTGAAGTTGTTCTAAGCCATTTCAGATAAATGAGCCTCCAGACACTAGCAGGATTGGCAAACATATTACCCTGTGTCAGGAGAGCAGACAGCAGCAGGTCCTGTGGGATGAGCCCTCATCCCTCCCAAGGGACAGGGTCACTTTGCACCAGGCCATGTGCAGGGATGCTGGGATGGAGCTCTGCACTGGCACAGCAAATGTCACAGGGCCACCAAGAGACTGCTGGCACCCTTCTGCTACTCCTTCTGGGAGAAAAAGAAAAGTTGTTGTGGGGTTTTTAATGACCCAAAGCAGTCAGATCTTTGGTGTTTTGTCTTACATCTGAAGGAAAAGCCTGGCAGGAGCCCTGCAGCACTGCCCACTGTGGTGCACATCAGCACTCGTCCCTTGGCCAGGCTGAGCCCACCCTCACTGAGGTGACAGCAACACCTGAACCACCCAAGGGTTTCTTGGAGTCCTCCCAGACAGATGTTGATCAGACACACCTGGGTAGCACTCCATCTAACAAGATAACAGGCAGGAAGACTGAAATTGTAGGACAGATGTTTCTCCAGACAACTGGTATTTTCAACAGGATGTAGAACAGTTGTATTCCTTTGGAAAGATACATGAGGATCAGGCAGTGGAGTTAAAATTTTAAAAAAATCTTCTGCTTGTTTAGCATCTCAGCAAATTTTCTGAAGGGTCAGTGAGCCCCAGAACAGTGGATGGATACTGGAGTGGGGAAAGAAGTGGCTGTGCCCTGTGGTTTAGGCATATCACAGATCTCATCCCAGCACACATACAGCAGGGCCAAAGAGAAGGGTCCAGCTGGAGAAAGTAAACCCAGACTATCCATAGATGATCTGCAGCACACAGGAAAAACCCAGTGGCTTGTAGTGATTGATTGCCAATGTTTTCAGGACTGGGGGAGCTCACACTGCAATAGTGTTTGTGGGAACAGCACCCTGGCTGAACTGGGTGCCCAGGCAGGCTGGGGCTCAGCTGTGACTATCAATATTCACACCCACAACCCAGCCACACAGGAGAGCCCGAGGGGAGAGAGCAGCTCATCAGCAGCATGTGAGGCATGGGTGTTTCATACAGCCGACCCCACAGCTCAGGTGAGCAGCTCACAGGGAAAGTAAACTGGGGGGGAACTCTGAATTTCCTGTAAAAATGTGATTTCTGTGTGTCACAGATGAAGGAATAGCTCAAGCTGTGATTAACAGGTTGCTGTGTGAGGGGCTAAGACTCTAAAAACCCTAAATCCTGCCAAATTCATCAGAAGCATCTATCTTCAGAGACGGCCTGCTATCTTCAGGGACTGGTTAATTCACAGAAGAAATAGAAACTGTCAGAAAAAATCCCTAAACCAGCAAACAAGAAGCACCAAAGAGGAATAAGGTGCAGCATAGTGGGAGCAGGAAGAAGGATGAACACAGACAGGTTTATGGAAATACTTATTTTACTTTGCTTTCATGAAAGGGGAAATCACACTTTATTTACCAGGCCTGCAGGATTATTGACTCTCTTAGGACAGTATCTGCCTAACTGGAGTCAGGTAGAAGAATAGACCCCCAAGACCTGCACTCCTTGGAGTAGGTAGAATTTGCTCCTCAGAGAAGCACAGAAAATAAATGTTGAACAAATGCCAGGACTGTGCATGCTCACTAACTGCTGCAAAACTTCACCACATAGATGATAATGCAAAATAAAAGCACAATCAGTTCCCAATGGAAGCCTATTCAGGTGTCCAGAGAGATGCAATCACCAACTCAGGTGGAAATAAGGCTGTTGTGATGAGGCATTTAATACTGTGATCTGTTGTTCTTTCAAGACATGCTGTAGCGCATCTATCTGATATTTACAGCATGTATCCAACAAAACAACTGACTCTGAAATTCCCTCCCCATGGCAGAAGAAAAAATCGACTTGATACTGAGCTGCTTCTCAGAGAGACAATGCAGGGAAGGTTTCCCATCCCGTCTCCTGCAATAGGCTGGGATAACTGAGAAAGTGGGAGACAAGGATCATGGAAAGGGAATAGCAGCAAAACCCCATTTCCATACTCACAGCTTCATCCTGTCCCCAGTGAGCTGCTCCTTAAGGACAGGCCGTGTAGACTTTGACATTTGCATTTTTTCACAGCCCCTGCCACTACCCTGCCTCTGTTTCAATCCACCTACCCCCACCAGCCACTCCTTTTTCTTCTGCCTTGCTACTTTGCCTGGCAGAAATAAATAAGAATTTCTTAGACTTTGTGATGCTGATACAAGGAGCAACAGGGGACAGAGAACAGCTTGCCTTTAACAACATTGCTACAGCCTTTAATTTCAGGAGACAACTGGAATCCCATTTTTAGCTTTCTGCCATTATGGGTCATTATCCTTTTACTGTTCCCAACACTTTTTTTTCCCCACATGCAAGGCAGAAAGAAAAACTTTAAGTAGGTGATTTACTGTAATTTAGCTAAATGCTGTATAACACATTGCATTGGTATATTAAGTGCAACATGATAGAATGTGCTTTATTATGCAAGAAGTGGTTTTAATTGCTCATCATCTCAATAGAGTTGCACTTGGTGTACCAATATAGTGCTTTTACAGTAGTAACAGTAAAATAAAACACAATTATAGCTCAGGAAAATTCCCATATCAATGTGCACCTCTAACAGGCTTGTAAATTAACTTGTCAAAAGCTCCAAGAAGACTTAGTCTTGGGAAAACTTAAAACTATAAAAATCAGCAATGCTGGTCTATTTCTCTTTTTCATCTAATTCCAACTCTTTCAAGATTCAAGCAAAAAAAAAAAAAAAAATTTCATCATTCAGCCTTAAATACAAGCAGAACACACCTTTGAAATTTGGGTCCCAAATTTGAAACCAGGTAAAATTCTGCTCCTTCCTCATTTGTGAGGCTGAACCCCTCCTCAAAGAGTCTGGGAACTCTGTAGGCTCAGATCACAGCTCAGTGGCACAGACATGAAAAGCTGAAATGCCTGTGAGAAACTGAGAACTTGTTTCAACTTCAGATTACTCCCTTCCCAACTTCTATCTGCTTTTATAACATATGGAGGGGGGAAAAGAGAGACACTAAAATTAGGAAAAAATGAATAAGAAATTCTGTGTTCTAAATCCATTTGATTGCATCCAGGACAAACTATCTTGATTACAAATGTGCTGCAAAACCCTAACAACAGCAGTGAAACCTCACACCTTGTTGCTTGCTGTCCTCAATTTATCTTTCTAAGGACTAGAGGGAAGAGGGGAGTGCACCACTCTGAGATGTCTTTGGTGTATTCCAGAACACAGAAATGTCCCTCAAAAATTCTCTGCCATCTTACTTTCCTGTTGAGCTGTGCTCATGCCATGTGCTCTTCAAATCCTAGATGTTATAGGGGGAGAAGTAGAGATGACCCCTGGACAGCTGGAGACAGCAGGTTATACTCATCCCTTTGATTTCCTGCTGGAAATATTTCATGTCCAACACAGGTCAGAAGCAATTTAACCCCAGACAACTATTTTCCCAGAAAATGGTCCTTGATGCTTTTATCCACACCCCTACATATTTTTCACAGTCACATCATGCAACTGAAGAGAAAAAAAAAAAAGAAAAAAAAAAGTGCAGCCAAACAGGCAGCAGGAATCAGCTTATCCCAGCCCCATGAAGTGACTGGGTTGGATGCACAGCCACAAATACACAATGGCACAGATTTCACTGGGAACACAAAAATTCCAGGGCTTTTTCCACTGTAGTTGCTAGCTCTGATGAGAGCCCAAGTTCCCACTCCTGCTTGGTGGCACCCAGCTTGGCTGTTCCATTCAGGGACACCTGCTCCAAGCACTCCCTGGCTGTGCCCCAGGCAAGTGCAGCATCACTCAGTGACCTCCCTCTTCTCTGCCAAATGCACTGGATCTTATCTGCTTCATTCGGTTTGGCTCCACACAGGGGAGTGCATAATCCAAACTGTTACACCTAAATGTAATAATCCATTTGACATTGAGAAAAAAAAAAATAAAGGAATCCATAATAAAGTTTCATTAAAATGTGACCCCACAGCTCGCTTACTTAATTTCTCTGTGCATTTCCTTCCTTCCCTTTACCCCTAACCAAATTGCACTTGTTAATGGCCATGATGGGCAGAAAGAATATACAAAGTGTTTTTTCTTGCTTTTCATTATTATTATCATGGGAAGATTACTTGAATTTCAGCACAGACTGAATGGGACTGCTGTATGTTAACAAGCAGATATGCTTTGTGTGCAGCTTCAGGTAAAGTTTAAATTATCTTTGTGTGCAATATTTCACAATTCCTCTTATGTCACCCTGTCTTTTCAGATGTGTCTGGTGAGGTATGATTGTGATGAAGACTAACTGTATGAGGAGTCTGTCAGAGTCATGGCCATCACACTGACCCCAGACTTTTGAAAATCAAGGCAGATGAGATGAAATCCAAGACCTCAAGACACGTTTTGGTTACCAGTGGGCTGGGTTTGGAGTGGTCACAAGAGGATACTCTGCCACAGAGCCAATGGAAACATTTTCAACACTTGAAAAGAACCATTAATAAATAATTAGAGCTGATGCTGGGCAGGAGACTGAGTGAGATGGCACTGAGGGAAGGAAATGGCACCTGAGTGAGTCTTCCTGCACACAACTACAAGGGAGACACTTGTGGAGAAACACTTTGCAATTATATATAAAATTCCATTGTTTTTAAACCAACTAATGAGGGAAAGAAAAAAATCACATCAGTTAAGTAGGGTAGTGAGGCAATAGAAGGCTGCCCAGAGAAGCCATGGATGCCCCATCCCTGGAAGAGTTCAAGGCTGGGTTGGATGGAGCTCTGAAGAACCTGGTTTAGTGAATATGTCCCTGGTCTTTGCAGGAGGGATTGGAAATGGACAATCTTTCAGTTCCACTACAACTCAAACCATTCTATGATTCCATGATGAGTGAGGAGCTTTTCCTCAGCCTCCCACATTGGTTTGGTTTGCTTGCAGTGACTGGGGCAGCTTCTATGCAGAGTGCTCACCAAACCGCAGAAAAGATTCCTGAATTCCTAATTTCACTTATTCTTGTTCCTTTTCCTCTCCCTACCATGGAACCAACATCATCCACCTCTTAGTGCCTTTTTTCTGTTGGTGTTGAAGCACCAGCAGTTGCTAAGAAGACAGCTGAGCTGATGCTGGTGCACAAGCAAAAGGGCTGATATGAACACCTGGTTTAAGTGCAATGGGTCAAAAACAGTTACACTAAAAGAATGACTGCTCCTTCCTTCCAATTCTCATCAACCTTCTGTCCAATAATAACTTGTCAATGGGTTAAGAACTTTCAGCAGATGAGATTAAATCCAAAAAATGCCTTTTTTCAATGGAAAGAGCTTGAAAAAGAAAAAGAAATATTTTTCTTTATTTTCTATCCTTACATAATTTCATTATAACTCAGAGCAATTCTTTGTATTGTGCATTCCCATGCTTCTGTCATGGTCTTAATCTTTTTCTGGACCATTTCTATTCCCATTACAATCTATCTTTTTTGGATGGAGTAACCCAAGCTCACTGCAGTAATAAAGGTGATGATGTCCCTCAAACTGGATAAAAAAAGGCTCTTTTCAGTATTATTCTCTCCCAAGTACAATTCAATATTCTTTCTCTTAAAAAAGTTGATTGCAACAGAAAATTGATTATGCTCTCAGTTTCCTGCCATAGAAGAAAGAAAGAAAATATAAACTATGGAATTCTAATAATGTGTCTCCTGTTTTCTTCTCCATAGTCTTCTGGCTTGATAGTTTTGCTATATTAGCCATTCTTTGCCAATTATGAAAACCAAATCAGGAATATTATAATTATTGATGTATATTTTTAAAAATACCTTCGTGAGGCATTAAAATTAGAAAATAAATAGAGAACATGCTTTTATATTAAAGGTAAATTTGGTTTAAGGCCATATCTTATACCTGCTGCTGTGTTTGGTATCAGCTTCAAGGTAAAATGTAATGGCAAACTCTTACAAATGCTGCCCTTGAAACTGACACCTGGAAGAGAGAAAATATGAAACACATGGAATAAATAAATAAATAAATAAATAAATAAATAAATAAATCTTGGGCATGTCCTAAATAAGTGTTTTAAGACATTTTTTATGTCATGGTTCACAGCCCGCTACTTTTGGGAAGAAGAAGGGAAGAAACGATACCTCCAAATTATTAATAAGTGTCTTGGTTATGCATGAGCATTCCAAGCAATTTGTCTTGTAAAATGAGTCAGCTCATCAGCTGAAGCAGGCAGTGGAAGCTGCTGCACATGGCCCAGCATATGTGCTTTAACCCCTCTGAGGGGCGAGGGGCCAGCCCAGCCCTGCTGGCTCCACTCCCTGCTGGTGCTGCCAGCAGCTGAGCATCCAGAGCCAGCTGCAGGAGAAGGCCTGAGGATGGGCTCCTGTCCACCAGGAAATGGGAAAATTGACTGCTGAGCAGAGAATAAGTGTTTATTAGGGTGGTAACAAATTAGAGTATTGGAAAAATTTCTGGACACCGTCCAGGCAGAATTGGTGGATTTTAGATGTTTATCCAAGTCTTGATGGTTCTTTTCAGTCTGCCTGAAGGTGCCACGTTACTCAGATATTCCTACAGTGAATGCATGGCAAGGCTAAGGCTTCCAGCCAGACCCTGGAATAGCTTACTTTGCATAAATGACCACATGGAACATAACTGCAATAACACCACAATCTCTTTGAACTGCTGGATTCACCACCATTCATTTTTAGTCAATTTTTATAGAGTCAAGTGCATGCCAATATAATAATCATTTATTGAATAGATCCAGGCTTTTACCCATTATGGAGGAAATGCTTCTGAACTGATACTTTTTTAGCTTTTCTTGGCTTGAACATTGACATTTCCCCCTGCTTTCTTACTAGACTTTGTTTCCTTTTTTTTTCCACCCCTGCCATTCTGCCTTCCCTGGAAAGCTAAAATGCTCTGAAGGTGATTACCCAGATTTTGTCAATTATTATGAAACCCAAGCATTGGAAGACAGGTATAAGCCTTCAAAAGAACCTGACATTCTAAAAACATCTTTTCAAATGCAATTAAATGGATTTGTCTCCATTTTACCTCCAGATAAATTTAATATTTGAAGGATCATTTAGAAATAATTATGACAATATCTCTGAGTACTAAAAATGTTCTTATTAATTACATTTCTTTTTTGAATCAAAGTAGAATATTTTTATGTGCTACCTGTTCCCCAGAGACTGGGGCTTTAAGTCAAGTAGCAAAATGAAATATTCACATTGTACCCAGCAGATCCAGTGAAGATATCACATGAAGCTGTGAAGCCCTGCTGGGGACCTGGATCACACAATTTTATGATATTATGATTACTTTGCATGGAGTGATTTGCTATAGGGACCTCAAGATTTTAACAGTCAGCAAAATCATCTGGCTTTTCTTTAAGATCAAATTATACTGCATGCATACATTTGTCTTCAAGTGTCATGAAACTCAAATAATTTGAACATTTTTGAGAAGTTCACACAGATATTTCTGTGCATTCCTTCTGTGCATTCCTATTCCATCCTCTCTAAAATTATAAACTAGAGGTGGAAAACATCTGTCCAAAGTCCTGATCTAAGGCTGACCAAGCAAAGCAAAGAGAAACAAGCTCCCAAGAACCCTTCCTCTTGAAACAGGTCTTAGGTCAGTGAAACTCACTGATGAAAGAAATGCTGGATGCAAGAGGCTCTGAAGGGTGCTTGGGAAGTCTCTTAGAAGAGAAAACTATTTTGGGCAACTAAACAGAAAATATACAAGAGGATCTGAGAATTCTCTAAGCTAAAAAGTGAGTAAGGTTCATTGCCCTCTTGTTCATCCTTGTGAATGCACATCTTGCCTCTCATGGAAATAGGATTTTGGGCTGGGCGAACCTTGGGTCTCCTGTGCTCTTAATTGAATTTCCACTGATGTGAGGATTTAAAGTATTTAAAGTATAATTACATTCCCTTGATCAATGATAATTATCTTATTCTAAATTTCTTTTAATGAGTTATATAAGTCTGATACTCTTTCCTGTTTAAAAAAAAAAAGTGCTTTTCATACATTCAACAGCTTAATCCAGTCAGGAGATCCAAGCTCACCAGGGACTTTCTTCTTAGATAAGTAAATCTTTGCCTGCTAAATTTTCAGTTACAAAGACTTGATATAAAGATGAATCACCAGAAATACAGTATTTCCTGTCTTCAAATTATTTAATTATGGTATCTCAGCATATATTTATTTAAAGTTCATTAAAAGGAACAAGTAGAATATACATACCGCTCTAATTAATACTTGGTAAGCATTCCAGGTTCAACAAGTGTCCAAGAGCAGTGGAGCAAGCTCCTGGAAAGCTACTGAGTCAGGAAAATGTTCTTTGCAACAAGTAAAAATCTCCAAAAAGGAATCAAAGTTGGGCAGGGCAGCATGAAAAACAGAAAAGTGCCTTGATTAAAATACTAAAAAAAATTAAATTTTAAAAAGTAAGCAAATTGCATCCTAGAGAATGAAATGTTCCCAGGAATGTAGTGTGTCAAACGACAAGCATTTCTGGAAATCACTACTGAAGGTATCAGCAGTGTGTCATAATTAGGATCAATAGCTTAACAAGAGGCCTGAACACCCTGAAGAGTTCTCCTTTCTCCATCACCCCTTTGCAGTCCTCCCTTGAATGTGCTTTTTGCTCAGCATATCCTGAAATTATGCACCTCATTTCTTCCATCTGTGCATTCCTGAGTGCTTATCTCTTAAGTGCCTCTTTCCTAAAATGTTTCCATCCTTAAATCAGTCTGACTGTTAGGAAAACCTTCAGCAAGTTCATGCAAACCCTCTTTCTTTACCTTCTTCTCCTAGAGCTCAAAACAAAATCTCTATCAACCCATATCTTCTAAGCAGTGCTCTGAAGACTCAAAGGAAAAAATCCAGCAGATTTTTACCAAAATTTTATTTTAGTACAAATACAACCAGCAGGAATGCAATTATGGCCATCCTTTTAAAGGCTTATCACAGTTTTTGTCACTGCAGTGCCCCCATCCCCAGGGGCTGGGGACAGCTGGGAGCTCACCCTTACCTGGGTCACAGGTATCAGCTGGGGGAGAGCTGATCTTGGTGTCACACTCTACTTGCACCTATTCACATGGATTTTTAACTAACACCCACTGAGAAAACACCTAATCCCTCTCCCAGTTAAACTCTTGAAAAACCAGTTCCTTTCCTTTGGCTTTGAGAACTTCAAGGTTTTGATTCCAAGCCACTTTGAATAGGTTGAAAAAACCCTGATCCTTTTCCTGACTGGATTTAAACTGTTCAGCACACAGGCAGGACTGTGAATGTGGTTCTGTGTCTGTGGTTCAGAAACACTTCTGCTGTGAGCCACATTCTTCAAAGTTCCCCACAGATGCTACCACTCCCCGTGACAATGTCTCCTTCCCACTCTCATCCCTGCTGTTATCCTTTTGTTATTTATTTATTTATTTATTTATTTAATCAAAAGGTTCTCCACTGTGAACCCAGTGTCAGTGCAGTACATCTGCCTGGCTGGCAGGTAAAAGGACCCAGCACTGAATTTATCAGCGTTGCATTCCCCACAAGGAACACAGCCTAGAAACGCTGAAGTGCATTTTAGAGCAACTGGAGAGGAGCAAAGGGGGCAGCTTCCACACAATTCCCAGGAATTTCTACCTCAAATCTACAAATACACAATTTCCACCTCAAATTTAACACACAAATGAACCCAAATTCTTCTAGTTTTCACACACCTTTTACAACTTCAAATTATTCCCTGAAGCTGCTTCTCGCTAGCAGACACAGTCATGACAGGAGGCATTGCCTTCCTTCTGAGTTATTTTGAGGGGAAAAGCACTAATTTTAGTGGAGTAGGGCTTGAAATGGAAGTGGGGAATCTGTTTTTGTTGATGGCTATAGAAAGTCTAGGAAAGCCTTCTGGTCCAACATGTGAGAGTGGGATGTTGCCTGTTGCAGAGAAGCCTATTTTTCCTCTTTCATTTTTTTTTTTAAAAAAATGGTAGGAACAGAATTAGGCAGTTATGGGCAGTAGGCATTAATGGAACCTAGATAAGAAAAAATGAAGTCCAAAGAATCCTCCTGCCTCTTCCCCTCATCTTTGATTCACTAATTGTTCTCTTTGATTCTACCATAGCAACTGAAAGTATTTTCCAGCTCTTCATGATAGGCCATTGAGCCACTTCTCAGCAGTACTGATTTCCAGATGAGCTTCTCCCCTGAGTGACTGTGCAGCATCACATGGTCCACACCTTCCTCATCACTCATTCCTTGCATCTCCCAGGTGACCTTCATGCCACCAGCCCTGTTCCTGGGCCAGACTCTTCACTCATCCTGGCAAGATGCAGAGACATAACAAATAGAAAGCTGCAGCACTGAATGCCTGAGGCCACTTTTTAAAGCATGTGGGTTATTAGATGTTCTCTAACTAAAGCCATATGTTGATACCTCAGGAGGACATTTGACTCAGAAGCTCAACAACAATCATAATGAGCAGGGGAATGATTAGAGTTCAGCAGGCTTTGGCAAAATTAGGTTACTTATGGAGGCTTCTAAATATAGGTTTAGGCTCTTAGGGAAATCTTGGCCTCCTCAAGACATCAAACTACCCAAAACCACCACACAAAAACACCCCATTTGACCCTTACTGTGTTACTTCTGCTTTTCCAGGGTGCGATATTTCTCCCTAACTTGACTTAATGCAACACATTTCTCCTTCTAAATTCAGAAGTTGCTTGAACACCAAAGAATTATTTTCTCAGACCCAAAGCAGCACATATGTCCCCACAGCATCCCAGCACTGCAGAGAAGAGTGCATTGAGGCACTGCCCAGTCCTTGGCACCACACTCCTCCCCAGCTTGCTCCTGAAGACTGTATTAATTTTTGAAAGAGCCAAATTGATTTCCCATTTCTTTCTCTCTAGCAGTAATGAACAAAACAGCTACATGTCAGGAATTTTCTCCTCCACAGCCTCTTATAGTCTCTTAAAAAGCCATTAATTCCAAAGTTTCCTGTCTTTAGTGAACAGGTTACTGTCACTGCTGAACATGGGCAGCTGCCCAGAAGCTGAAAGGCAGGAGTAGAACAAACTTCCTCCAGAGCTCTCAGATCACAGATCCACAGAAATCTCTGAAGAAGCTGATCCTGGATGAGATCTAAAATCAAAATAATGGTTCAAATGGTTTAACATAGTCCTTACTTCTTCCTCAATGTGGCAGTTTTGACTAAGATCTCTTACCTACTCTGCTTTGGCAGCACAGGATGTCACTTCATGAAGGCATTTAGAATAAGAATAGTGATCAGCCAGCTCTAAAGTGCGTGGACACTTCCACTGGCACCAACACTACCCAAAAGTTCATTTAACAAACATCCATATCTTTATGAATCATAACTGAGGTTTTCTGGGGGCCATCCCCAGCAAAACCACGCTGTGTTAGAACAGAAGAGCCTTCTTAGTCTTTCCCCTTATTTTCTTCTGGCCCACACAGCATTTTCCTTTAGTGAGGGTGTCTTTACCTCAGCATAAGGTCATCCTTATATGCTGTGGGATTCTTTGTAACAGAGCCTGGAAGTTCACTAAACCTCAGACACCACAAACCAATGTGCTGTGCACCAGATATCTTGCTGTGTGTTTCAGAAAGTATTACAAAAACTTTTGTTTTACAAAACCAAAAAATTTCAAAAGCCAAAACACTCATAAAAATACTGCAGAAAGAAGCTGCCATGAGCTTGGAAATGAGGTTTGAACTGAGAGTGGAGAAAGTTTTCTTTGAACCACTAAGACCAGTAAACCCATTAATTTCAGTCTTTTTAACACACATTTTAAACACATTGAAATTAATGAGCTAATATCTCTAAGTAATAAGGTGGGCAATTATTCTGATAGAGTAACCCAGTTTTCTTTATGCCTTCTCCAGATTTACACTAACAAAACCAGCTGTGAGCATTTTCTACCTTAGGTTTGTTTAACATAAGACAGAAACTGGGACGGCACTGGAGCTCAAGGATTCCTGCATGAGGAACTCCTTCCTAACACAAATCCCAGACTAACACAGACGTGCACATGACTGCAACATGCAGCGCCCAAGGATGGCAACTTTGTCCCTTGGATGGCAAACAGAAAGATGAGTTTTCTTTTCCTGCTGACAGCCCACCCTTGCCAAGGGAAATGCTCCTGCTGCCTTGCAGTTTGGATGGTCTCTTGCTCTTTGCAGTTACCTGACAAGAGGTTAGAGCCATGTGGGAGTTGGCCTCTTCTCCCGAGAAACAAGTGATAGGACAAGAGGAAATGACTTTAAATCACGTCAGATTAAGATTCCACATTAGGAAAAATTTCCTCACTAGTCAAACACTGGAACTGCCTGCTCAGGGAAGTAGTGGAATCACCATCCTTGCAAGTGCTCAAAACCCATGTCAGCGTGGAGCTTAGGGATGTGGTTCAGGGGTGGACTTGGCCATGCTGGATTAATGATTGGACTCAGAGGTCTTCTCCAGCCTTGATGATTCTGTGAATCTTTTTGGCCCATGGAGAAGCAGCCCAGAGAAACCTGCACTTCAGTCAACCATGCTGTGGCTTCTAGGAGGGCAATTTTAGTCTAAAGAGCTGTCAAAGCAGCACCTTAGCACAAACCCTTTTCATAATGAAAAATATTAGCACTTACAAAGTTCTTAATATCTATGCAAAGGAATCTATAAATAATTCATTTACTCTGCACGCATCTGGATCATTTGAAATGCATCAGTGCTTTTATCAATACAGCGCAATGGATTTACACTGCAGAGAAGAGGCTTGAGGGCATTTGGGCTATCTAACTATTGTTGATCTGAGCATTATTACTAAAGGTAAACTAAAATAAATTACCTCAGTCACTACACCATGCTTTTTTCAGCATGGTAAATAAAACCTATTAGTTCTAGGTCATTAAATTCAATATTAGACTTTAAAAGACCCCAGAAATTCTATGATGTTATTAGAGAAACATGCAACAAAACATATGTGCTTCAGTATTAAAGATAAAAGGATCACTTCATTATATTTAGATATTAGTTATTAGTGCATTTTTCAAAGGGACTTTTGAGATAAAAGCCCAGCTGCCATTCTCAGAGGCGAGCTGGGCATACCACGGTCCTGACTCTCACTGAGTGGCAGGATTCCAAATAACTGAGACATTTCTGAAAATGTAATTTGAAGCCTCTTGCCAATTTACTCATTATTCCTCTTCTCATAGAATAAATATTATTTTTCCAATATTGCAGGTGAAGTGAGTGGGCAGGGACCTTAGAGAGAAGGGCTTGATTTTTACACTTGTTAAGTTCCTGTGACCCTAAACCTGTCTTTTGATGTTCTGTACCTCAGAGCTCCTCACTGCTTGAATATATTGTGCTCTTCGTTTCAGCTGTTATTCTTCCCATTTAACTACAACTCCTCTGCAAGAATTGGGGTTGTAGCCAGTGTCCAACCCAAGGAAAGTGCTTTCCTAATTAAAACCTCCAGTCAGTTACCTACAGCCCAAAATCCTGACAAGAGTCACTGCTAAATACACTGTCTTGCAAGATGCCTACAGAAAGGCCGGAAAAACATCCTCTAAAAATTAAGGACTGACATGTTGTACCCAATTCATTGCAATAACCTCTGTCAGGATATTAGAGGCTGCTCTGATGTTTTTCTAACTAAAACAGCATCCAAGTACTTTAAAAGTGGGCAAAATCTATATGTCATTCAAGAACAAAGACAGAAGATTAGCATAAGTCTCCACAAGTGGCATACACAGCTCAGTCTCCACTGCTTTCTTTTACATGATGCTTCCCTCCCCATGAGGAAGGAGTGCTCCCAGGATGCTGGGAACAGATTCACAGCTGGCAGGAGCCACTGCAGCTCAAAATGGCCACAAAACCAGAATTCATGACTCAACTGGCTTCTCGGGTCACGTCAAAATAACGACTATGAATTATTGTTTATAGAAGAAATCAGATGACTAAGCTCTTCAGCACAAAATGACAACAAATTTATTTATCCTGTTTTTTATTGAACATTACAAGAACATTACACCATCCCAACAAGCTTTTCTGAAACCTGGGCTAAACTGCTGTGTGAGAGAAATTACAGGAAAAGCCCAGTAATTATGAAGCCTAATTACAAGGTAATGTGGTGCTCATGAGCAGAACTGCTAAACAATTAGAGACTAGACTAACAGTAGGCCACCTGTCAGCTGGGAGAGTGCTGATGAAAGGCCAGCACAGGACATTCCTGACAGGCTATGGAGGGGGATCTGAAAACAAGGAAATGTTCAAATACTACATTTAAGATACACAGTATGAAGAGAGCCACTGATTTGAGCTCATATGCTTGTTAATTATATGGATACTATAACTGTAGTTGCACAGGAAGGGAAAGCTAAGTGCAGAGTGCAAGGCATGCAGTGATGAGAAGAGCACAGGAGGTGTGGGATGAATGGTGCTGGAACAGAGACACAGCTCAGATTATTTCCACTTGGACTGATGGATAAGGGTGTGCCAATTAATCACCAGAAGAACCTCAAAATTCCTGTACTTCACTGCTTTACACCTGCTATAGTATAACATATATGCTCTGCTGTCCTGACAAATGCAACCTTCTCAATAAAGTCAGCATTTACTCACACTACAGGGAAAACCTAAGCAATAGCAGTCCCTGGAAGTGGATCTAGAAATAAACTCTGGAACATACATTCTAGCCACAGAATCATAGAATCACAGAATGGCTTGGGTTAGAAGAAATCTAAAGATCATCCAGTTCCAATCCCCTGCCACGGGCAGGGACACCTTCCACTCAGAGCCCCATCCAGCCTGGCCTTGAACACTGCCAGGCATGGGACAACCTGTTCCAGTGCCTCACTACCCTCACAGTAAAGAATTTATTCCTAATATCCAGTCTAGACCAGCTCTCAGTCAGTTTGAAGCCATTCCCCCTTGTCCTGTCACTATGTGCTCTATGAATGCATTGTCCTTCTCTGAATCGCTCTTAACAGAGCCAAAGACAACAGTGATCAGGGCAGTAGAAGACAGAATCTAATTAAACAAAGTATTCTTTCCACTCCCGAAACCACTGGATAAAAATTGCAAACTGAAATTTGAAATTACAGTGGCATCACAAAAATTATAAAATGTTCAAATTTACAACTTTGCCACACCTCTCACTTTGTGCAAGTAAATTTAATTGCAATTCCAATTAAATAAAAATGTAAATACATCTACAAATGAGCCACAAGTTGTGATCGAAAGCTGAGACAAAGCCTTTAATCTTTACACTGAAAGTCTATTTATGTCAGCTTTGAGACTGGTCCTTTTCTTTTTTTCCCAGGTCCTTTAAAATCAATAGAATGACACAAAGCTATTGATTAGAAATATGTTATTTTTACACATGCCCACCGAGAATCAAGAAAATACTAAATTATGAGGTCAACACATCAATTTTGTGGAACTTTCAGCATACTTTTAAATGTGACCCTGAACATAAATATTTTATTTATTGAAATGCTCTAAGACTCATTCTAGATGTAGGAAGGAACTTCCTCATTCAGTATTTGAATCAGCCCCTTGCTTACTGGGAAGAACACAGATATTTTACTGACTGAATTATTTTGGGATCAAATCCCTCAGATGATCCAAATATTCCTAAACCTGCAGCATGCTTCATCTCTGGATACCAACCTCCTTTCTTCTGCAATAATGTGGAGGGAAAGGAAGGAAATAGAGCTTTGATGAGCCAGGAGGACTGAATTTTGCAGAGCTCTGAATGACTGTGATATTTTGCTGTATGATTAACAGGAGAGGAAAGGGAAGAAGGACACACAACAGCTACCCATTAGTTTATATTTATGTACTTCTATTTTAACATCTGTGTGGATCCCCACAAAGCATCAGCTAGGTTTGTAAGCTGTCATCCAATTTCAATATGCTATTTTAAAATATGCAGTTTTTCTTTTGCTAAGGCATTCCAGCAATCTTGTTATACTAAGTTAATTAGTTTGGCTTTGGCATTTTTGGAGACTTTCATTTGCATACTGAAAAATAAGAGATCAATAACAACATGTGCTTAGGAATCTGGCTACTGGTCTTTCATCTTAATCACAATTTCAGCACTTAGCCAGCTAGAGAAAGCTGTGAAAAATCCAACTATAATACAGAAAAGTAATTAATGTTCTAAAATGGCTCTGGGTCCTTGGATGAATGACACTGTAGATCAACATCATGCCCTTAAATGCAAAGTCACCCTTGGGTAAATCTGCAGGGTGCCTATTGACTAGCTGTATTGGCTTCAGATGTATTAAAATCAGTGTCAGTGTTTGTCCATATCAAAACAATAAAGTAAGTAATTCTAAAATTTCTGTGTATGTTTTTACAATATGTATTTGTGTTTTGTCTCTTACAGAAACAATATTTTAGTAATTTCAGAGGCAAGACAGCTCTGGAGTCATTAAGAGTACATGAGAGGACAGAGGTGGATTTTAAAACACTCAAGATCAGAACCTTAATCTTAATAAAAGTTTATATGACTTTAGTATTTGACCATAATTGAAAGAGCAAGGGAAATGCTGTTCTTTCACAGCAGACTGCAGTTGCAGAAAACAAGCCTTATGTCCACATAAAGTGATACTCACTTTATGGAGTTTATCAGTGGAAGAATACTATATCATCTCTATGGCAATACTTCATTCTCTGTTCCTGCAAAAATTTAGTTATTTTATTATAATTCTCTCCACTATGCTCTATTTGCTCTACTCTATCAAATAAAAAAATACCAGTCAAGGTCTCAGTAAAACACCTTTTACTTCATTAGAGCCATCAGGATATCTGTGTTAAAGGAAAAAGGATGCTAGACAAAAAATAGTGACCTGCAATTCAGCTAATATTTCCATCATCATCATTCCCAGAAAGTGTTTATGGGGAGCACCATTCCCATGGAGAGCACAGCCTGGAAAAGAGCTCCTGCACTCTAGCAGCTGTGTTTGTGAAGGTGTTTATTGTCTGCAACAGCTTTCCCCTCTACTTGAGTGGGTGGTAGAACGTGCAGCTGGGGAATGTGTTAATTCAGCACTACCCGTTAACACTCTCTTTTCATTACAGGTATTAAAATTGTTCCCAATGGGCACAGCAGACAAGGAAAGCTAAACACGAGGAAGGACTTGTTCCAGTTCCCCATTAAATTCAAAAGAAAAGCTAATAACTTCCGTGATAACAGGAGCTGGACTAGAACTGACATGAACAGCACACCACAAACCATTTTGTTCTCGCCAAAGCTTGTTCTGACTGCGGCAATTTCCAGTGAGAGCTGGAATCTACATCTCCTAAAGTAACTCCAAGCCAGAAAATCCAACATGCATTAATTCAAGCATTATTTGGTTTTCCCCTGACTGGAAAATGTCAGGCAGCAGAAGATAAAAAGAGCACATGGCTTGTGTGAAAGCCCCAGCCCAGCTGCTGCTGGACCAGTGTTTGCCTATTGCTTAGCATTGCTTCACCTCTCTGCCAGGAAAAAAACAGATTTGATGAGGGAATATAAACCCCGGGTTTGTTTATGGTAAAGTAATTGTGCTCCAACCACTTCTTCCAACCATGTGTTACATCACTTACTGAGTCTTGTATTCTCTTGGAGAAAAAGGCTGTAGTTTTCCATGCCTATCTATGAGCCCACTGGGCAGCCTGAGATAAAAGCTAAAACAGTGGTGTTTGAATGATTAACAATGGGGAAACTGGAATAGGAATTTGAAGGTTGAAAGCAGGAATTTGAGGGCAGGATTCTGGGCAAACAGCTCTCACTGCTGGAGCTAGGAGTTGGGCAAGATGATCTCCAGAGGTCCCTTCCAACCCCAACCAGTCCTTGATCCTGTTCTTTCAGGAGCAACACAAAGAATGGGAGGAATTAAGAAGAACATGAAAAAAGCAATGTCTAGGGAGCAAGGAAGCAAAGCAAAGATACTACAAAGTGCCCAAAACTCACCAGTTATCCATTTAGCCTCTGGGTCATGAATCTTGAAATCATCACTGAAGAGATCTTCCACTGTTATCTTCTTCTTCTGAGACAAGCTGTTATCTTCGACTGTAAAGCATTCAAAAATAAACTAACATCAATTCAACTTTGAAATGTATCTGAAAGCACAGAAACTGTGAGTAGTGACATGTCATATCTCATTTGGAAACAGCCCACATTAAGCTTTGTGTCACACACAAATCCCTTCCCACTGTTGGTGTTATAAAAGGACCACCTAATGGTTCACTAACAGAGCCCTCCTTGCTATATATGCCTGGTCTTAAAAACCACAAAAAGAACAAGAAATGATCCAAAACACACATTTTCAGACATAACATGATCAAAAAAGAATCTAAGTCATACAAACACACCTATAGATGTCATAGTGATATATAATGCTAACTATTCAACAGCTAAACCCTAAAATATTTTTTAAATTATGAACTACATTTTAAAAATGGCCAATTTTTTTACAGCTTATATTTTTATTTCATTAAAAGTGTTAACATAAAACTGCTGTTGGAAAGGTGTTTAACCTTATAAGGGTTCATACAGGTTACTTCAGAAATTCACAAAAGATATTCCATGGGAATCAGACATTTGATTGCAGAAATATTTTTGAAAAGTCTGTGAGATATAACCTTAATCCTTAGATGTTGCATAGCTGGCGCATACTTATTTTAATTTTTAGTGAAAGGCTATGCAGTTTCATTTGTAAATGTGGCAATATCAAAGCTGACAATTTTAGAGAAAAAACAACTTTGAAAACCCAACAATTTTGATTAACATGTTCCCTCTTTCCTTTTCTCCCATCAACTGTAATTTTTTTATTTTGACAAGCAGTCACCCTCTATGAATAATTTGTTTTCAACATTCAATTTTTGCTGAAATAGTATTTTCATGTAAACTTTTTGGCCAGCTTTAAATACGTTTGCTTTTTAAAGAAAAGAGGAGGCCACACTCTGAATATTGCCACAGCAGGAATGTGTGTTTCAGCATCTTTCCTCATGACAGTATCCTCATGCCTGAGGTTTATTGGCAGCCTTAGATATCTTTAATATTGTTTAGTGCTAAATTTACACTGAACACTTATGATTAGAAAAGTGGAATCAGACCCTGAAGGCACTTATTTGTGGGAAAAAAAAATCTTCTTTGCTGTACTAAATTGAGGCTGCTGAGCTACCTGAGATGACAGAAAAATACCCATGAACAGTGTTTAATGTTTAGTGTTCCACTAAAATATGTTTGAGAACAAACTTTCATTTTTACCAAATTAAATTATATTCTTCAATGTTCGTATTTTTCCCTGGTCTGGCTGAGACTTCAACCACACTATTCACTGTGGCTTCCAAATACCAGAACCCATTATTACAAGTCCTCAGCCAAATCCCTCTGTGTGACAGCGTTATGCCAAGTTATTCTGCATAATTTTATTCATTAAAATGGAAAATATAGGTGACAAGGACCCCAGGAAATCGTTCCAATTAATTTCACTGTGGTGCAAGTCCTCAGAACCAAATACCCAGGGAGGTCAGGTGGGGAAGGAGCCCACACATAGCCCTAGGCTTGTGCCTGTTCCAGGAGAAGCTTCCCAAACACCCTCTGGAGTAACACAGGCACACTCTTCCCACCATGAGGGCATAAGGACAGGCACAAGCAAATCTCTGTGCTGGAGATGTGGAAAGAGGCAGGGTGGGAAGCCCTTCTTATTCCTCCTTTTTGTGCAGGATGAGGACAGCCAGTTTGGGAGCTGCAGCATCTCTGTTCCTCCACAGCACTCCAGCTCCTTGTGAGGGACAGCAGGAAGAGAGAGAGGCAGCACCTGGACTTTGCACACTTAGGAGCCTCTCTAAGGGATCAGGTGAGATTCCCTTCCTGTCCCCTGCCTTGGGCTGAAAGAGCTGCAAGAGGTCCCCTGCTGGACCATGGACTACATTTATCTCAGACACAGAGCTGGGGCGAAGACAAATTAAATAATAAATCCATCAATTAATTTCAGTAACACAAAAAAAAAAAAAGAGAGAGAGATATTTACTGACCTCTCCTCTAACAGACAGGTAGGTCAGAGGGCTTTTAAAGAATACCTGCTCCATTCCTCCATCCCTAATGGAGACATTTATGGAGGAAGAAATGCAATTGAAGGATCTCAGGCAACCTACTCTGTCCTGAGCAGCAGATTCTAGGTGTGCCTCAGGGTGTCAAGACCAGCTGGTGGACAGGTTGTGTTATCCACACGCAGCTGCAGGGACCTGGAGGCCTCTTTGGGCTTATGGAAGGACAGGACTAAGCATGTGCCACCATTTCTTTTTTTTTTTTTTTTCCATTCACATCCTCCAGCCCAGCAGATCCAGATGGCAGCATGGCAGCCACACAAGTGGCACAGGGTCTTGAGATCTGAGTGCCAAGTCACAAACCCAGCATCCAAACATCACAGCTACGTGCTGAGAGAACCCAGTAGAAACCGTGTCCATATTGGTTTTGATTCAACATTGGAGGCATGACAGGAAACTTGTGTTTGGGTTCCTCTGTCTGCTCTTCATCCTTGCAGTCAGTGCACCCAAACAAACCTGGGCTGAACTTACATCACATGGCTCTCCAGACAAAGATCCTCCACAAATACAGAAAACTCAAACAAAAAAGGGCAAGGAGCTGACTTTACTGCCTGTTTTGCTTCTTTTTCAAGGTTTTTCTCAACTCCAGCCATGCTCAGAGGCTGCTTGATAGGTCAGAAGGCTACAGCTACCTCTGAGTGATCACCTTTCTTTCCATCACCCCTGGTGCTCAGACACAGGCTGGTGTCAGATGCTTTCCTCACACACCTCCTGGCCTGATGTGCATTGCATGTGAGGGACAGTGTCTCCGTCTCTCTGTGGCAAGCACACCAGGAATTCCATTCCTTCAGCATACCTGCTTGATCCCTGGGCAGACCTGACCCCTCTTTTCCCCCTGATGACCTCTCTGTACCCAAAAGGCAGTTGCCAGACAAGGCAAACAGGCAGCCTTTCTCCCTTCTGTAATATCCCACCTGTTTGTAATGGTGTAAAATACAGTTTTATATATAACTGTGGTTAACAAATTGCTTTTATGCACAGCTGGTCAAAGGTTAGTGCCTTGCCCTGAGTATCACAAGAGCTACAAAGCTTTCTAGGCAATGCCTTTGACTGTCAGACAGCATGCTGTGAATTAATGCTATGCAGTGACTAGCTCAGTGCCACTTCTGAGAAATGTTTCTTATGGATTTAGCAAAAATTTTAATATGGATTAGGGTGTACTTTCATTTTTTTTTCAGCTAAAAGGTCAGATTTGAAAGGAGCAAATGTGATATATATCTCTAGAAAGCTTTAAATATCAAGGACGGATGCATGAGAAATCAGCCTCCACCTAAGCACAATGTCCAATGGAATTTGGGATGGTCTTATTTTACTCAAAATTTCTGTAGGACTGGGTCCCCTTTTCAGCATTGCTCTGCGTGTGTGTGCATGGTCAGTCTTCTAGAAAGTTTTGCATGTCTTCATGCAAAATACACAAACAATGTAATGGGACCCACCCAAGTGCTACATGCTGTGACAAGTGAAGAGCTGCCAATTATGAAAGCCTCAGGAAAACACTGTTATCATTTGTATAAACAGTTTAACATTTTTCAAAGGTGGGTGAAATGGCAGGACTCACACACCATGAAAATGGAGAAGCACAGTGTAGGCAATGGTGTGCGTGTGGTGTCCTAGAGTGAAATTAAATGTAAACTTCCACCAATTACTGCTTCTTCTTAGAATTTTGTTCTAGAACATTAAAAGATACACAAATCATAGAAAAGTTGAGATTTTTTAGGATTTATTTAATAAGACATAAGCATTAGCTAGTAATAGGGCACTGCCACTGTAATTACAGTGCCTGCTGAATGCAAAGTCCACTGCTCCCAGTCTTTGTGCTAATCTTGGAGCAGGGTAAGTGACCTGCCCCTGAGAAACCCAAACCTGTAGGGGTTTCAGCCCTTCTGAATCCATAGTTTAAACCTATAAAAGTTTGGGTTGATTGAAAAATCATCAGGAAGAGACATACAAATCCTCCTTTTCCCTGATTATTAAATACCTTAATCATTAACCATTCTGATAAGCAAATCTTCCCCACTTCCCACTTTTCCTGTTCTTGACTTTGCAGGAGACTACCTGAGAGATTACCCAAGCTCTCCCAGTATTAGACCAAGTTATGGGTCCAGGTAATCACTTTTCTTTGTCTGAGCATGGACTATATGCCTGCATGCTGCACTCTACCCCATACATATCCAAAATTACTCTCTGGAATCAGGCACTGAATGATATTCAGAACTGATTTTAAAGCATCTCTGTATTTCATGCCTTGGTACTGCACAGCAAAACAGGCCTTCAAACCAGCACCAAAATACTGAGAGAAAAATGGTTTCCCAGACAGGAAGAGGAGATAGACAGGAAAAAGTAAAGATTCAGAGGTAAAAAAAAGCAAAATGTTATTTGTACTGATGTGACAGTACAGGATGGACAATATCACTAAAAAGAAGAATTAAGAACATTTAGATATCCTCAAGTACTTTGTTCAATTCATGCCAGACTACATCACCACCTTCGAGGATTCTGCAGTGAAGAAGGGTTTTTGTTTGGTTGCTTTGTTTATTTCCTGATGTCACTCATACTTGGCAGCTCCCCCTGAACATACACAAAACTGCTCCACCTCCCTCCTTCGCTGTGATCCTGCCCCTTCCTCACCTCTTGTTCACATATCCATCACTTAATTTTCAGTTTGACTACCAAAAGATAAACACTCCTTCTTCCAAAGAACTATTTTATGGCAGAGAAATACAGACTGTCTCTCATTTTGGACAGGCTCCTCCACCTTTTCCACTCCTACCTTGCTGGGAAATGCTATGCCCAGCTGGGATTAGCAATGTGATATTTTTACATTTGTCAAATCAGTCTCAGAGTCCCGTTTAGCCCATGACATGAGCCTCCTGTTCCCTTCTGTCAAAGCCCAACCTTGTAACAAGTTCCAGAGCCAGTGGCTTAGAAGAAGACTGAACTCTGCTGCTGCCAAGCCACCACAGCAACCTATGCTCTGTAATTTACCCTTGGCATGGTCTCACCATGAAGCTCTTTGGATCCATAATAAAAAAAGGAGCACTACTGAGCTCAGAGTTTTCATATGTACATGTAGGACACAATTCTGAAATATCAACAGGGGAAAAAGCAACCCAAGACCAGCTTACCAGCAGATCAGAAAATTAGAAATCTCAAAAAAAAAAAAAAAAAAAAAAAAAAGGAAATTTTTAGCACAGAAAACGACTTTGCATATTCATAAGTTTTAAGCATAGAGACCCTCTCAATACTGTTATCTGGAGGTGTTGCTGAGTACATAATAAAACTCTGTGATTTATGTGTGCATGTGTGTGCCACACACCCCAAAGGGAGAATGTCTTTGTGCATGTGTATAAAATGTATATATAAACAAATACGCCTCTGAATTTTATTTATAACTGAATGTGAGTATTTCAAGAAGGAGAAGAAGGAGGACCCTGGAAACTTCAGGCCTGTTAGTGACATTTCAGTGCCTGGTAAATATATGGAAAAGATTCTTCTGGGAGGTGTTGAAAAACACCTAAAAGAGAATTCAGCCATAGGTCACAGCCAGCAAAGCCTCATGAGAGTAGAGTCCTGCTTATCAAACCTGATTTCATATCATGACAGGGAAACCCACACTGTTGATCAAGGGGAGCCAGTGGATTTAATGTTTTTGGATTTTGATGAAAGTGCATCCAGGCAGTGCTTTAGCTTCAAGAGAACTTGAGGCTCATGGGCATGGACTTAGTAACCTAGGCTTTCATGTACATCTTTGAAAAGTCACAACCTAATAAGTTGTGCCTGATGTGAGTATAGTCCATACACCCTGCCCCAAAACATCTCAGAGATGAACAACGCTGTCCAAAGATGTTGAATCTGAGCACCAGCAAAATTAATTTAATAAATGATCTTTAATTAAGTTTAACCTTAATTAATTTAATTACATAATTATTCTGGCATGACCACGTGGTATTTAAATTTGCATTGAAAACTTCAGGATAACATGAAATAAACTCAATATGGCATGACAATAAATATGTCAAAATAATGTACTGATTGTTTCATTCATTTTCAAATTAACTCAAGGCACTCCTGTATTTCTTGTTTTGACACTGTCTCCAGTTCCTCACACAGCAGGACTGTGGGATAAGAATTTTGTCAGGGAAGATGGTATAGACCTTCTGGACTGCATGTATTTTGCATGTAATGAACTGGAAATCTTTTGCCCCACAACTTCTGTCTCTTTTTTCCACTTCGCTACCTTGTGCTCTTCCATTTCTCTCTTGCCCCCATTCTGCTCCTCAGCTCTGTGCTCTCTGTCCTGCTGCTCCCTAGATTCTACCACTCACATGTACTCATGCAAGAAGGAGTCCCTGTTCTTCTCCTCTGCATCCTGAGCAGGGGAACTTTGCCTCCCCCTGTGTTTTGTAACTCCTCACCCTTTCTGACACTGAATTCTTTTTTCTGTGTCTTGTCTCTCACTTTGTTTGTCTTTTCATATTCAGTTCACAATCTTGTCAGTGCTGCAAAAGTGCTTTATTTCTACTCCTTAAGTAGGCATGGAAATTTACAGGGCTGTATAAATACATAATAATCAATAATCATAATAACACCACATTAAAATTCAAGCCTACAACCTCAGCAGCTACTGTAAAAGAAGTAATTTACAGAGGTTACATGCACAGAACTTTGCTGAAACTTGGTAAGGGGATTAATTTAAAGAATTCCTTGTTGGGAAGTTACTGATTATTTGCTGTGGATAAGTACTATCTGATAAATTATTATCTGAAATTGCTTTGTAAATACTGTAGTCTGAACTAAAAATCAATCCAGCTGAATGGGGTGGGATTTAGGTGCCAAGGCATAGCATCTAATGCCATTTGCAATGGTCCAGGATATGACACTCAACTGGCAACTACTGCTCCATGTGGACATGAATTTCAGGAGTTCCTGTGCCCTCACTGACTGCCCTGCATGGGTTCCTCTCCTACACTGGCACATCTAAAATGACATTCCCGTCCATGTTTAGGCAATCAAGTTCCAGGCTTGTGCCCTCAGGTCAGCAGCCCTGATGCCTGAACTGAAATCTAAAACAATCTACCTGAGAATGGCCTTGAGCTCAGCTTCACACTGAGATGAAGTGAGGAAGGAGGATCCCTTTGATGTCGACTTTGCAGTTAGTTTGCAATCCCTTTACTCTTGGAAGTGTAAAATTACAGAAGAAAAACAGAGTGAAGTGAGTTAAAGGTTCTAAGTACCTGGTGTCAGGAGTATGACAGAGGTGACAATCAGTGAGCAGATAACAAGAATAACAAGTAAGGCAATTGCAATTCCTTTCCAGTTTCTTTGAGGAGGATTACTTCCCACCAGCTCCTAGAAACAACAAAAGAAGATGAACATTTAGAAAAGGGCACTTAGGCAAGGAAACAGGTACAAAATCCAGACAGAAATGTATGTTTGCAGAACTACAGTCTGAGACCACGGTGGGTGACACCCTTGAGAGAAATACACACTGTTATAATTCATGGTGGCATTAATTGAATTCATCCCAAATAATTGTACAGCAAATAAATGCAATGCACCCACAGGTGGCTCAGCAGTGGAACCCACACTCCCCATTACCTCCTGGCATACAGGCACCAACCCCCATCCCAGCACTCACCCAAACTCACTCATCAACACCGATTTCCTACCAACCCTCATTAAGTCTGGAAATGAGGAGCTTTACAGTAACCTTCAAGAGACTTTCATAATAAGATGTCAGAGAAGCATACAGGAAGATAAATAATTCACAAGGGCATGCATAGAGATAAAAATCAATAAGGATATCCCCCAGGTGAAGTTTCCTGCCTTCCCAGAAAACATGACATCTCCTCAGGGCATACTGCATGCACCTCTGGGTTGGTAGGTCTAAGGAATTGAAGACAGGCTTCTTGTCTAGCATATACATTAAATTTAATCACATCCTTAAAACTTCAGAATAAAAGCTCCATCACCACTCACTGATTAGCTCTGACTGCACTCTGTTTGCACCATATGTTCTGCCTACGATGTATACAGCACCCCTGCTCTCAGGAATGAGGTTTTTATGAAGTGCTGTGTTGGCATTTGAAAGATCTTAAAAATTTATTGCACTTTCATGCATTTTGCTGGATTCCTTTTAGCATTTTGCACTATATGTGATTTCATGCACGCATTGAAGTACACACAGGAACTGTATGAAATATTAGTGCATTCTGCTTTTCTGGGAGGTTGAATTCACTCAAGGGATCTGATCTCACAGCCAGAACAACTCTGGATGCTCCTCCTCCTTGTGAAACTCATCTATTTAGGTTTTTTGCCTCATTTCCTTTATTATGAGGGATGGTGTGTCTAAAACAGAGGTGCTGGTATTTCTTTAAAAGGCTATTTTTTTCCATTTTAAATTTTTTATAAAACCAAAAAGCTTTCTAGTAGACTAAGTTCTTCTGTTATTCAGAGTTTGCTTTATTTCTGTTTTTTATACACAACAACAAGACTGGAAGAGGGAAGTCAGGCAAACCTCAGTTTTGTTTTCAGATGATGCTGGGAAATATTTTTCAACCTTTCCCTAGAATCCATTTTACAGGAAAAGATAATGTCTAAACTCACTTTCTATATGTCTGGGGATCTAGCCACTACAAAATCTATAAATCTGCAATGAAAAGACAAGTTTGAGGCATTGAACACCTGATACATTCCATCATTTATTCTAATTCTGGAAAAGATAAGAGGCTTCTCTTCCTTCTTGCAAAGAGGGGTAGAGATGAGCACACCCTCCCCTCCTTGTCCTTCCCTTGTTTGTACTTGGCTTTCTATTTGAAATGAAAAATAATTAGAAGGAACAAATTTATAGTTTACTTTTGTAACTGAAGAAAAATTTGAAAAGTAGATCACCGGCTTTGTGAAATGTAATTTTGGCAACAAGCAAGCAGAAGAAATACTTCCATTTCCATGGATTCTTTACCCTAAATATGAGTACAAATGTTAATCAATTTAGTCTTCTAACACCATTTTTAGGAAACTTATGGTTTCCGATTCTCAGGTGATACAAAAAGGCGCAAAAGGCAGGCTTTCCAAGGGAAGGAAATTTATAAAGAGGCCAGGGAAATAATGCTTGGCTTCTTTGTAAGTGGCAGAAATATTCTTTCTATCACAGCAGGATACAGGAGGGTCTAGAGAGAAATGGGAGAACTGTAGAAAAGTAAGTAAGAAACCCAGGCAATCCCTCAGAGTGTCTTGGGACAGAGGTAAAACACTAACAGTGTTACAGAACTGATGGCAACAGTCACAGTCCTGAAAATAATCTAACAACACTCTCACCACAAATGGTCAGAAGTTTAAAAATCAAAGAAAAAATTAGCTCATGGACTTGAATAACATCTACAAACCCAGATGTAGTTCAAGAGCTTAATAACACCCTGCATTAAGTGTGATTTCCCCATCCATGAGTCCCAGTGTGATAGAAATACGCACAAATACTTGAGTGTTCAGGACAGCTGTACTTGCACTGAATCCATTATCAAGTCAATCCCATTAATTCTCCAGACATTCAATCAATATTTGAGCAAATTCTCAAAAAAAAAAAAAAAAAAGGATTGAATTTCTAGTGTATCAAGAGGAGGAAAACTATTCATAAGCAAAATATTGGGGTTTAATACACTGCAAGGAAGTAGAAAAGAACGTTTTCACTTTCTTTTCAAAATTCCGTCAGGAAATTTCCCCTGGTAAAAAGCAAGGAGAGATAAATGACTTTTCAAAGAAAGACAAACAGCTTTATTCAGCACAGGTTTGGAAAGCTGCTCTTTTGTTCTCAGTCATTTGAAGTCTCTTTTGATAGAATCACTTACAGCAAAACTGCATACACATCACACCATATTCACGATAGCTCTGCCACCTCAGATTATCCCTGTCTGTATTTCTTTGTTAATGTTAGTTCCAGAGGGATGCTGCTGTGTCACTGTGACCATCCTTTACCTCCAGGGGACTACAACCCCACCAGTCTGTGATAGCCCCTGCCCTTGGCAGCAAACTCCCACCCTTTGCTGGGATTCTCCACCAGCAGGCAGCAGCTGCCTGTTCACTCTGCTCAGGGGAGCCTCTGCACTTGGGACTGAAGCCAGAAAGGAGTTTAATTCAGTCCTAGACAGGTACTGATTCAAGCACACAAATGATGTTCTTGAAGTGGCAGCTCAAAGGATGTGTTTCCAGCACAGAGCTCAGAGCTGGAATTTGCCTGTTCCTGAAAGACCCAGTTTGCAGAGATAAACATGGAGATCCAAACCAACCAGCAAGCACCCACACTTTGTGTTAATCCTAGAGACACCAAATTTGGGTTTCCTACTGAAATCTGAGCATATGACATGAAGGGAAATAAACCAAGCACGAATGGTTTCTGCTCTGATGAAAAGAATGTGAAAGAAAACATTGAGGTCACTCATCAGTAGGAACCACCTCCTCTCTGCCTCACATGAAGCACTAACACAACATCCTCATGACCTCTGCAAGCAAGCTAAAACCCTTCAGCCTGGTTTTCTCCTTATTTTCCTTTGCTGTGTGTTTTACACCTCCTTCTTCCTCTTACGTGAAAACTGAATTGATTTTGGATTTGGAAAGTAAACCAGATGTTTCCACAGGTTTTTTACATAAGCACACTTCATTGATGCTGCATATTAGAAACTGCAAATGTTATCACTTACATCTTCATTAGTGATTGAAAAATGTCATTAGCCACCTGTGAAGTTGATTCTGGAGCTATTTATCTAGACATCTAGAGTATTTTAAGACTCTAAAATACAGCTCTACGGTGACATATTTTCCTGCCTGTGAAAGAATCACTGTGTTGACATGCTATGGATGAAGACTGGATGTGCTCCAACCCAGGATGCTGTCAACAAAATTATTTCTGGCATGTTTATTTGAAACCTGACAAAAGCCTGGCAGCACAGTGGTCATATTACAGTAATATAATAGCTTCTTAAAACAACTCATCAAGTACAACTTCTTTTTTCTTTTTTTAATAACCATTCCTATATGGCTGAAGGACAATATAGATATCACTTGTCAAGTATAGGTATTATTTAATAAATCCTGGACCAAAATCCTTGAAGTATCAGCAGTGAGATAGTCATGGTTGGCTTCTTAGTCTTTTTCAACAAGGAGCTGTCACTTTTGTGCAGTAATGAAAAATCCCAGGTGTGTTATATGAAATATATATATTCCAGATACAGGTGCTGTATTTAGAGGTTCCTTGCAGAAGGAGGTGGCACTGGGCCATAGAGACTGAGCTCTGGACTCAGTTACAGTGGTGTAAATCTGAAGCCAAAGACAAAAGAAAATCCAAGAAATTAAAGGTATGAAATAAAAGCAGGTGCAAGATGTTTTGTTGGCTTCAGAGGTGCCAGGATGGGGTTTATAGCAGTAATTTTGTAGTTTCCATACTCACTACTCTTGCAAGCTCTGTTTCTTGCTTTCTGATTTATTTCTAATTTTTGACCTTAAATATTACACTTATAAACACAACAAAGAAAAAAAATTCTTCTAACAAGCTTGTTAACACTGTTAATTGAAAAATGTGTATTGTACCTGTCACTCATGCCACATGGTTCTGAATTAGGACTTCTGCCTGATAAAATGTGGGTGAGTGTGGTATCTGTGACAACTCAGCTTACCAAGTCCAGAAAAAGGCACAGAATAAAAAGGTATGGGAATACTGCTGTCCAAGACAAAAACTCCTGTGAAGTTCAGTGGAAAAATAATCTTGCTGCTAATTAGTTCTTTATAATACAAAATTGCAGCAAATTATACTTGCTGAATAGTACAACAAATGAGCTGAGGAGTGGGTAACCCATACAGTTATTAGATTATTAACCTTATGTTGCAAAAAAGAAACTCTAATTGTGATGATAATGGCGGTAAACTAGATGAATTGCAGTGGTTACAGCAGGAGGTTCTCTGACACTCCTGGTTATTCTGCTGATTGATACTGCATTACTGTCTCATCACAATCCTCCTGCCTGGATCCTCTACTGCTCCCCTGGAAGAGAACCTAGGATGGAGATTCTTCCATGGGCAGGAATCAATTTTGCTTGGTAAATAGGCACCCTCAGTCACTACAGGATTTAGGAACTATCATTGCACATATAAACAATAATAAGCCTCCAACTGCATCATTCTCACCTCTGAAGTCAAGCTGAATTACTTTTGCTTGGGGATATTTTATTTATTTTCTTTCCTTCTCCTCCGTATTTGCCTCCCTCCCCTCTGCTGCTGCAGACCACCCTGAGCTGTGCTCCCTGAGCTGGAGTGTGATGCTGAATAACAACCAGTTTCCAGATAGACACAGAGCCTGAGGCCAAGGCTACAGCAAACTCAGTTGTTCATGTGCTAAAGGTGACACTTCAGAGTGAGAGGAATAAAAACTTGCTCTGTTTTTACAAATGAGGCATGGCATGTACGTGGGTTTTCCTGCAAAACCACAACAGAAATAAGAGGGATAAAACCATCTGCTGTTGTGGTGATGAAAGACAACTATGTTATGTTTTTCTTCATCTTCTGTTGATGCTTTTACTAATAGGGAGCAATGACTTAAGTAACAGTGAACATCTTTGCTGCCTACTCCCCAGCGCTGTGAGACAAACCTTTTACCCTGTTCACAATGCAGCACTTTCTCCTGCCCTGTATTTCTGGGAGGCTCTTTTATGAATGCCCTGAAGCCATTCTCTTTGGTTCCATCTCCTCCCATCATTATCTGCAAAGTGCACACAGGCAAGTGTTCAGAGGCTGGGCACTAATGGTGTATTTGAAAGTGAGCGAGGACCCATAACACTCTGTTCCCCACAAAATTAAACCTTGCATCTTTTATGTCTTGGTAGAGATTTCAGTCTTACATGTTTCTACTACAAAGCAAATAGGAGAAAATGAATGCCATCTGCATCCCACACACCTAAGTGTAACTTTAACAGATGACAAGTTTTCCATAGCAGAAGGCACCAGATCCTCAGTTAGTATTGACTGACACAGATCATTGGTTCCACTGGAGCCAAGCCAGTCTGTGTCAGCTACAAATGAAAGACAGTGTTGTTACTAAGTTAAAAGAAAAATAAATCCGTAAAATGATTTAAATACAGTGATATCTGGAATTCCTAGCTGTTCTGGATTGCAGAAATGGATATTTAATAACTTCCATCATTTTTATAGGCATTATGATGAAATGGCTTTGGATCACTTCCAGACCCTGCAGTGCTAAAAGATTAATTTAGCCCCTCTGTGTTTTGAACTGGCATTTCACATGACTTTTGTACCCAAGTAGAGTAACCACACTGCACCACCCTCCTACACCCTTACGGCATATGTAAATAAGCACCACTGCCATTTGAAACATTCCCAAATTATACCTAGTGCTTAGGGACAGAGTGACTCCATGGAACTTTCAAAATAAATTAAAACCTTGAAATGTGGACTCTGAAATCCTGCCAGAAGCCTGTTCTCAAGGTGACAGAATTCAAGCTGCAAACACCATCTGGACCTGTTGCACTGCAAGTGGTTCCAGCCAAAGGCACAGTGATGTTCTGACCACAGCCAGGAGAAAGGGGATGGCAATACTGTACCTGCGTATGGCACAGGACATATGTGACTACAGATACTTCCAGCCAAGAACTGTGTTGGTCTTGATTTAATGTCATTTTATTAATCTCCTTCACTTTCCCCCCATTACTTTGGTTCATTCTGGTGCTGTAACCCAGATGTTTTTATAGCAGCTGGCACTGTGGGACTGTGAATCCTCTCAGGGGCCCTTAGCTGTTACTGTAATTCAAGTCATAATTAAAGATCCATTCCCAATACTGACAGACCCCATAAAATCAACAGCATTTCTTTGATTTTATTTCAGTGGTTGATATAAGCACACACATTCACCCACTAAAATGGAAGCAAATCGTCTCCTGGAGTGAAATATCTGCCACAGCACCAGCAAAACTTGCTTTGATGCTTAGGATTTTATTCCAGAGGAGCCTGTGTGTTCACCAAACCCATGAAAAGCCCAAATGTCATAGATTATATCACTGATCCCAGGACTCCTCTATGCCACAGCACTTGCCTAGCTTCAGTTTTTCTACTGCAATGCTCTGACAGCCTGACTCCCTCCAAACTGAGCCCTGAGACAGTTCATACCTGTGCAGAAAGCATCTGCAAAGAGTGGTGTTGCCAAGGCATGCCAGGATGACATCTCCCTACCCTATTTTTGAAGAATTATAATCTCAAGAAACAGGAAAAGAAGCTTTCCTGGAAGATTTGAGAGCTTGACAAAGCAACCTCTCAGTTTTTTTGCCTCCTCTAAATCTAAAAAAAGGGCATTCTGCTTACTTTTGTAAAAAGATGATTGAAATTTTTAGTGGCACTGTATTTCTGTTAAAAAAAAAAAATGATTTATCATGCTGAACACCAAGAAAGGATTTGTGATAAGGAAAATAATAAGATGTTTAATCCCCCTTGGTAGAAAGACAGCACTAAAATTTTTGTTCAATGTTACATTTTATAAAATCCTAGACTTTTTTATAATTTAGTTCACAAAATATTTGTTTTTAAATGGTACAGGAAGGAAAACATGAGGCAAACAAAATTTAATTCCTGAATAATTTGCTTGGGAGCAATGTGGGGAAGAACTATGAAGGCAGCCAAGGTTTGAGGTCAGTGTGCTGCAGAGACAGTGGGAAGAGGAAAATTAAATCCCTCTGTATAGTGAGGGGGGATGGGGTGTGGGAGAAAATGGATTTACACAACTTATTCTCAAGCACCAGTCATTTACAGCTTTCAAAAAGACAAATGGTTCCATGCATGGATGTTTCAAAGACAATGCAATTGCATAATTAATCATTGCATTAGTATTTATATGAAAAGGATACTTATAATTTTATCTTTAAGGGATAATTTTACCTTTAATTTTCTGTTGTTTCTAGGATCAAATAATTTTTGCTATGTATGTCTCTAATGTTGCAGTATTTTGCCAAGATTTTAAATAAAATTATGGAAAGAATATTCTGTGATACAAATTTTAACTGAGTCAAGCAACTGAAAAGAATGTCTAAGTGTGGTCCTGCATTCTACACAATTATTTTAGATTAAAAGACATTAAGAAGCTGTGGGAGTGTGATCCAGTATGGAGGTTCTTCTGTCCCAGCTAAGTGGCTTTCTCCCCAGTCTGTACAGCCCAGAGTATTTGCTTAGTCTGTGCCCCCTTCATCCCATCTCCTGAACATTTTATTCCTGGTTTCACAAGTAAATACAAAACAATAAATAAAGTCACCCAAAATCTGTTCTCTCGTCCTAAGGGTGATTTGCTGCACGCTCCTCTCACCCAAAAGCCAAACCTTCCCATACTGGAGGGCAGCACAACCCTACCACAATTCCTTTAGCAAAGCAGTCCCTGGCCCACTCTGTACACCAACCTTTTCTGCAGCATTCCTGTGACAATGGGCCAGAACCACTCCTGGAAGCACACTGACAAACCACACCAGTGATCACCTGTGCTTGGCCCCCTCCACCTATCCAGCTTACTTCATTCTCTGGTTTTATAAAAATACTTCTTTCTCTCTGTTTTTCATGGCTGCACTGAGAAATGTACAAAAGTCCGTTTCTTCCCAGCCAGAGATTGAAGAACTGGTCGTGAGCCATCTCTTCTGTTTCTTTTTCATGATTGTTTATTCTTTCTTATTTCTAACATTCTAACATTTCTAACAGAGCTCTGCACTGCAGGTCAGTCCCAGGCACAAAAACCCACCCACACAGGATGGTGTGTATTTTTATATTAAAACCCATGTAAGCAATATTTATACAAAATCTCCAATAACTATTATTCATGTTAGAAAGTTAGACTCTACTCTAAGAACTTGCCACCTTCACAGCAGAAAATGGAGCAGAGAAGAAGGAAGAAACCCAGAAGCCCATGTGGAATCCTCCATCTTGTCTTCCCTGCTTGCCATCCTAGAAACCCCAAAAATCTAAAATTCTCACCCTGTGATACAATACACACTATTCTACTATCTAATACACATTCTTGAAAACTCTTGCTTCATTCCAGAGCTTAAAAAGCCTTTTTCCATGAATAAAGGTTAAAAACACTGTTTGTCACAGGTTTTAAAATCTCTTAAACATGCAAAGAAATATTTCTCAGAATTCCTAATTCCCATACTTCATCATAGAAATGCAGCCCTAAACTCCATCAGTATCCCAAATCCAAAACCTTAGCCTTAATCCCCAACTCACCCCCTGTTGTGTAATTCTTACACTGAAGGAAAATCATTTGCTTGAGCCCACACTGTTACTCAGAAATAAAGAGACACAACAACAAAAGAAGAGATTTTTTTAATATATTTAGATGCTGACTACCTTTTTCTGGTGAGCAGCAACCTGTGCTGACATCCATGGGCATCACTTGGATGATGAGGCAGGAGGCAGAGGCCACAGGCTGTGAAACTGTCCTTAAAGTATCTGGGAGACATCTCACTTCTCCCAATGGGATTTGCTTGGGCATTTTTCAGATATTCTTGAACCAGAAACCACTTCATGGATATCCTGATTTGATGTTCATGAAGGTTTTTTTTGTTTGTTTGTTTGTTTGGGGTTTTTTTGTTTGTTTGTTTGTTTGTTTTTTTGTTGTTGTTGTTTTTTGTTTTTGTTTTATTTTTTTTAATAGTTTTAATTTCCCCAGGCCCTTGTCCAGCACTCTTAGAGCAACTGTGGTTTGAAGAATTACTGCTCTTTGAAGGGTGCTTGGGCTCTTGGCATGAAATGCCAGCAGCTGGCTCAGCACGGATGCTGCTGTCAGGAAAAGCGACTCCAAGGTCTCCAAAGGTTTGTGAGTCATGCTTGGTCTGTTTTAATTGATTTGTGTTTTTGCTAGGGTTCTCACAGCACACTACAAGGCGTTGCAAAGTCGTTTATTTTAATTTTCAAAACTTTCTGGTTGACAGAAAACACAACCAACAAACATTAAGTAATTTTTCCTCAGGAAAGCAAGATGCCAAATTTCCCATAGTGAGTAGTGTTAACTGTGGCACAACACCAGAGCAGCGTGACTCCTTGTATAGAAAGAACACTTTTGTTGCTCATTTTTCATTTGAAGGAGCTATCCTTAATTCAACAGAATTCTGAGACTCAGTAAGCAAATTATAGAATGGAATGAAAACACACACATTCCCACTCAAAACAGAAATTAAATAAAAAGAAGCAAAACTGATTGAGACACAAATTGCAATATTTTCCTTTTGATGATCTTCTACCATTTTATGAGGAACACTGCCACCAGGGCCACCAACAGTAAAACTATTGCATTATCATGATCGTTTCTAATCTCTCTGAACAATTCATGTTACCATCACAGGAGCACTGACAAAAACACCTCTTCTCCTGAGTCATGCAGGAGGTTTATTCAAAAATGCAGGGATAGTGTATTAAAATAAACATGCTGTAGGATTTGAAAAGAGAAAAATCACTCCTGCAGGCTCAATGACTTATGTGTGACAGGTTCATTGCATCCCATGGAAAAATGCCCTAAGAATGGTAAGGAAAAAACTGTCCAAGAAAGAAGTTTCTTCTCCACACCTCACCAGCCTGTTAATCTCACAAGAAGCAGGGTTTGGGCTCTGAAATTGAAGGGTTTATCAAATCCAGCAGGCAGAGCCATGGCCACATTTCCCTACAGAGCTAGCACAGCTTTGGATCAATTTGTGATCTAAACACACATTATAAAAGTCCTCTGTCTTCATCTCTCCATCCATCTCACTCATTTTGCAAGACTTAAAGACATCCTGAACTTGTGATGCTTCAGTGAACCTTCCAGCACTGACCTCCCAACCAAGCCCCCAGGCTGAGCCCTCTGATGTGGTGCTGCAAACAGCACATTGCACCACACACATGCCAGGATCCTCAGAGCTGCTCAGGGCCCTAATTCCCTGAGGCTTCACTGGGATCCAGGTACAAGAATACTCCTGAGGACCTTTGCCTTGGCACCTCCCTTCACCTGATCTAAGTTAAAAGATAAAACTCCTCCACAACTAATCAAAGAGTTCAGAAGTGATCAGACATGGAGCAGTGAAACAGTAAATGACAGGGGCTGGTAATACTGTTATTTTTAAAGATAGATGAGCATTAGCACAGCCAGGAATTCATTTTACCATGTGAAAAACCTATTCCGAGTAGAATGGGAGCTCTACCAATTAATACACTTCACAGATCTATCTCTTCAATAAGCAGAGCTACAGGGATCATTTTTCTTTGACACACACCATAAGGGAATGAAAAGGTTAATGTAGCATATGTGAGAGCATTTTTAAAAATCAATTCAAGGGAATTTTTTCTGCTGTAAATTATGCTCTGGCACCAGGGAAAGCCATCAAACTCAAATTAACAAAAGGAACAGAAGAATTTAATCTGAAACTACATTACATTGTATTGCTCATTGATGCACACAAAAAAATCAGCAACATATATTTCGTTTTTACCTCCTTTGATTACAAAAAGGCTATTAGTGAAAAGTAATGTTGAGTCATAATTAAAAGCAGGACTTTCCCTCCTACCAGCCTGCAAAGCACAACATTTTCTGTAATGCAATATAAAGTCATTTTGGTTAGGAAACCCATTTGTCAGCTCTTCTCACATTCACCAGGCTGTGACCCCTCTACCTCCTCTTGCACACACTTCTGTAAGCTCAGCAAAAGCAGGGTTTGGCTTCTGAACTCCAGACTTCCCATTCAGCAAGACCTGATGTTGGCCTTGCTACAGCTGAACGTGTGAAGCTTCACTGGACTCGTGGCACCTGTCTAGAAGATCTGAAACAGTTTCCACTAATTTTAACTGACAGAAAAGCAAATGTCAGCTAAAATCCTATTTTTCCAAGAGATCCAAAACAGTTCCTGTAACTTCATGGCACTGCCACAGGCTCTCCACTCCCCATCATCTGACCTGCAAACTCTAGACTCCTCTCCCCTTCAAAACTATGCAGAGGGTATCCTCTCTACATGGAGAAGACACAGAGCAGGACAGTGACATTCAGTCTCAAAGCCACAATCAGAATGTGTCTTTGAAGTGACACAGCCCCACACCGTGTTGCCCAAAATTATCACTCATCATAGCTCTTGTGCTTTTCTCAAATGACATTTGCTGTCACCAGGCTCGGGAATTGAAAGGTGGCAAGGTTTTATGGCATCTTCTGTGTCAACAGAATGAAGAGAGAGTATGACACAACTGATCTGTGCTCTTTATATTTGCTGCTGTGCTGGTTGCCAAAAGATACCACAGCACAGTGCAGGAGCAGACAGAGCCTGAGAGCTGCTCAGGATAAATCAGCTGCATTATTTTCCTTCCATGGCATTGACATAAATACCACCTTTGTTCCCCCTGTGTATTCAACAGCTTTCCACCACTGAAACTTCCCTCTGTGGAGGGCAGATAATGGTCAATGTAAAGAATCTCAGTTATTTGGTCTGCACTCTTTGCCAAATGAGGAACAGAGGCTGTGGTTGTTTTGCTCTTGGCATTTTTCACCCCTGGAGTGTCCCTCACACTGAGTTTCAGACTCCACATTTCCCTGCCCATGTCATCACAGTACCATGGGATTTTCTACCTCTACTTTCAGAAATTCTTCATCTGTTGGTAAATAATGGCAGGACTATATGACTATACATGACTGTAGTATTTATGTCTGGAGAGGTTGTTATGGGCTGTTTATTCCCTACTCTTACAGCTGGTTTGATCTATCAATGAAGGGACTGTCAAGTGGTACTCTTGGCTGCCAAGATAAAACACAAGGTTAAAGCCACTGTTTCACCTAGAAATTGAACATAGAAAAGGAAGTGAGCCATGGTACTAGAAAAATTGCAATCATTTTTATTAGATTTATTTGGGCAAGGGGTGTGAGGGAGGGAGGATCAAAGAAAACCAAACAAAACCAACTTGGCTTGCACAGATTCACTGTTTGGTATTGCTGCAGCAATGAAGTATATATGCACACACACACATATATATATATATATATATATATATATGTATATATATATATGTATATATATATGTATATATATGTATATATATGTATATATGCACATATATATATATATATGTATATATATATATGTATATATATATGTATATATATACACATATATATATACACACATATATATAAACACAGCTTTTTCTCTCCATGTCTTGTCACGGGAAAGCAGGCTCATCCTTTACACACACTTAGCTTTGTGTAAGGAGTCATTTCTTTTTCACTCACTATTTTTTATCTCCTTTGAAAGGTGAAATAAACTGTCCTTCCAGACTCTGGGTGGAGCTGGGCTTTGGCTTCTCTGAAGGAACAGCTCACAAGCCAATAGCTGCAGCCTCCTCCCAGTCAGGTGGGACAGGCAGCAGTGGAGAACTGCAACATTTTCATCACCTCACCTAATCCCTTCCCTATATGGCCAGCCACTATGACTATTGAATAGTTAATTAAAATTCATCTGATCAGAAGTTCAAAAGAATCAGAAAAATTGAAGTAAAAGCCAGTGACTTTTTTAACTTTTTTTCCCCATTTTCTTTCCTTTTTTTACCATGGGCTTCTTCAGGTTCACAGGGAATAAAGAGACTTTTAGAGGTTGTATACTCCAAGTCCCTGGAGGTGTTTAAGAAAAGGCTGGATCAGCTCTGGTCTAGTGGAAGGTGTCCCTGCCCATGGAAAGGGGTTTGGAACAGAATGGTCTTTAAAGTCCCTCCCAACCCAAACCATATTCTAAATCTGAAAGCTTACCCCATCCCCACTTGTGCTGCTGTTGGTGTGGTGGCTGTTGGTATCATGTGCCTGCCTTGTGCCTTCTAAAGCTCACGAGGGCACCTGGAGCTGAGCTGTGTGTGGAACACGGACCTGTCTGAGAGCTGGGAGAGGGGCTGGGGCAGTCAGAGCAGCCACATGGCCCTGGGACCTCAGCAAGATAACTTAGAGCTATGACTTGTGACAGGGACTGCAAAACTTTCATTTACTTTTTAGCAGTAGGATGGAGGAGAAAAAAAATTGATGTTTTATGACCTCCCCTTTTTAATAAGAAATATGTAAGACTGTGCCTTAGTACCCAGCTGGGTTATTGGAATAGTGAAGAAGAGGCACTGCTTTTTTTTGTAGACGGTATTTTGCTTTTTAAAATATTGTCTTATAATGTAAAATGAAGAAGTCATCTTATGTACAGGAAAACTCACAGCAAACTAATGGGGCACTACAAACCTAGGATTGTTCTTTTTTTCTCATTTTACTGGAGTGAATTCAAAACCATAATCAGAATCTAGTTCATTCTCTTACATAACCCTTTGTGAAGGACTCTTAAAATTCACATCAACAGCATCTCATTCCCACTTTCCCCTTAATTTCCATTTTGTTTAATGGCTTCATCACCATTTATTCATGATTTTGAATTTTTTTTTTCCCTCTTGTGAGAGAAAATAACCTCTCCAGGGTAATAGGACAAAGAGTTGGAAGCTGTTTGCTTCTGGCGTGCTTCTGTAAAAAATACATTTAAAAAAAAATTCCTTTACAGGGAATAAGCCCAGTTCTACCTTTTTTTTTTTTTTTATTTTTCCCTGGGGTCTGGTGACACAATTCCAGCAATGCCAAGTCCAGCTGCAAGTGCCACGTGAGGAGGTGCTCTGAGTGCAAGTTTCACCACTGCACAGCCCATCCCCTTCGCAGGCTGAAGACATGGAGTGCAAAATAATCAATCTTCCAAGGCCCTAATGAGCCCCTGTGCTACAGCCTGTACCTTGCCATCAGCTTCTAGAACAACAAGAAATGCCCAGCACAGACAGATAAAAATAGCTGGAGGCTTCTATCAAATTTCTTTGTGAAATTACAGGAGGTACTTAACATTTGTTCTATAACTTCTAAAAGGGAAATGAGAACATTTTCCATCCAGACAGGAAGTCATTCTCTCCCATGGGAATGAAAGACATCTTGACAGAATCTTGATCCTTTAACAACAAAAATTCTGAACTCAGAAAATCCCAAAAGGTGGGTTTATGAAACTGCTGTGCTTGGATTCATGCTCAGCATGGACTTCAAAGGAACCTCTCATATTCTACAGCATCCACACTTATATATCTCTTAATTACAACACAACTACGTTTTCACTTACTTTAAGCCTCATAATACGAATTAAAAAAAAAAATTGTGGAAAGATCAAATGAGAGAAATGGTTGAAAAAAATTTTTACAGACTGTTTCATGCTTGTACTGTTAATTTTTCTGATTTTGAAAAAATCCCTCTCCCTATCAGTTGGTCACTCCATGGTAGAAGCGTACCATATAGAGTGAGAGCCCATGATGTGGAAGCAGTTTTTGATCCAGTAATGGACAACTCATTAACCTCCCTCAGTATCGATGCTGATCCCCAAATGTGAGTCTTCCTGCTTCCTCACTGTTTTTTTGCTTTTGCTGCCACTGTTTGGCCACTAATTTTCCCTCAGAGCAGAGCTTTTGGGTAATATGGAGGGTTTACTAGGTCATCTTTGCAAGATATTTGGGCAATTGCATTGAAAGCAGGGTTAGTTTGTTAAAAATCATTTAGGTTCTTAACTGGCCTCAGTTTCCCTGCAGGCAAGGCTCCCAAACATTTATGAAGATTGATGCTCAGTGCCTAAGCACCTCTCCATTTGAGTATCATCTAAAAACATCTTCCTTTCCTCACATACAACAAAAAAAAACCCCAATACCCCACAATACTTATGAGGTAGGGGAGCAGCTCTGAAGTTGAACCTAACACAAAAGAGTTTTGCTGGGCAGGGCACAGAGAAAGGTGCAGCTCCCTTTATTTCTGCTCAGCAGGACAGGCCAGAGCTCTCCTGCTGTCTGCCCATCTCTCCCTTGCCAGCAACACCCTGTCTGAAGCTGTGCCAGGTAACAAAACACAGCCCCAAGCTGCAGTTGGTCTTGCATCCGTGCCCAGGGGCAGCACATCTGCGGTGTGACCAGCAAGGGGGGATTGAAGGGCAGAATTCTGAGTAAAACTAGCAGGAGGTAACACCTAATCTGCTGTTTCCATCGCCTTGTCAGGACAGGAGAACAGGAACTTGGCTTAGAGGATGCTATCAGGTGTGCTGCCTGTTATCTGCTGCTCTGCACAGGTAGATGCAATCCCGGTGCTTTTTATTAGCTCCTGTTATGCTGCATGAATGGATACCCCACATGGTTCCAGTGTGCTGCTTTCAGTTAAAATTATTAAAAATCTTGATGCAGCGGGAGAAAGAATCCCATCTCCCTCACAGCAAAATGCCTGAGCATCTTTCACAGAGCCTGATTTGGCAGAGAACACTGCCACGGCCAGACACAGGATCAGCAAGACGTGGGGATGCTTGGTCTGCCTGCTAATGGGGAGCACACTTGGAATCAGCCTCTGGAAAAATGCTTCCCATGTCCATTAGGGATGACATTTACCTTAGTCCAGATGGCACTCACCACCCTTTGTGCATCAGTTAAGCTCTGAGCTCAGAGGGGTGGTGTGTGGTGTATGGGGATGATGTGTGCAGTTCCAAACTGCAAGTGTCAGTCATGTGTGCATGTAGCCAATTAAAAAAAAAAAAAAAAAAAAAAAAAAAAAAAAAAAAAAAAAAAAAAAATATATATATATATATATATTTATATATATATTTAAGGGAAATGTGGGAAATTAAGCAAAGGAATAGAAAATAGGAAAATAGTAAAGTGTGACTATTGCAATTAGGCTTTGCTTAATGTCAGTCAATGTTTCATTAAGTAACTGTACAATGTGCCTCAGAGTATTGATGATTTCTTCATCCAAATACAAATTTAACACTGTACACTATGGACTGCTCCTAAAATCACTAACTGTATTTATTACTTTACTAAATCTTCTTGGTTCAAATAAAGAAATGCTGTTCTCAGTTAGTGCATGATCCTGCACAATGGCTTCTCTCTGTCCTTTCTCACAGGATGCTTTCCTACCTCTGCAGGGAAAATATTGCCAGGAAAGGGCAGTGGTTTCCTTTGGCCCCACATGCCCACAGGCTGAGCTGTAGATGAATTTGCAAAAGGCAGTTAATAGATACTTTTCTGTAATCATTTAGAGTTGTGCTCAAGTCCCACATACTTCAATGGGATGCAGATATGAGTATTTCAGCACTTCCTAGACATTTTGGTGTATGACTTCCAAATAAATTGTTGCCCTGCAAAGAAAGACCCAAGATCCAACATAGGTGTCTAAACAAGGATATCCTTTCCCTGGCAGGGGGATGCCTGCCCTGAGCACAAACTCCTGCACCATTTCCCTGCAGCACCCAACCCTCTCTGCACAGTGTGGGGAGCTGAGCCCAGCTCTTGAGTGTCTATCTCAAAGTGGATCTGGCCCTTAGTTAGGAAAGGAAATTAAACATTGTGGTGTTTCACATGTGTGCTGTGAAACACCATGGCTGGATGCTAGGCACCCACCAAATCCACTTCATTATTCCCCTCCACAGTTGGACAGGGGAGAGAAAATATAACAAAGGGTTAATGAGTTGAGATATGGGTAGGGAGAGGTCACTCACCAAACACCATCATGTGCAAAACAGACTTGGGGATTTAAATTGAATTCATTACCAATAAAATCAGAGCAGGATAATAAGAAGCAAAATAAATCTTTAAATCTAAAAATCACTTTCTGCCCATCCCTCCCTCCTTCCTGAGCTCCACCTCCTCCCCCCAGGCAGCACAGGGAGGTGCTTGGCCAGTGGTGGCTCTGTCCTGTTGCTGCTGGCATTGCCTCTGCTGGACATAGGGGAAGCTTCCAGCAGCTTCCCACAGAAACCACGCCTGCTGCCCCACACTAACAAAACCTGGCCTCTCAAACCTAACACAACAGGCTAATGGCTCAAGAACGTAAATTATATTTGACACAATGTATTAAGGAGCTCATAAAACTTCATCAACATGACAGAATATATCCTCTGTTTTCCTGCTTTTTAATAATTCTAATAAATCAGATAAAAATGATGCCGCAATGTACCATTACAAAAGAAGATTATTAGGAGCATAAAAATGAGAAAAACAGGGTGCCACCACAAACTTTGGAAGATGAACTTTAGAAACAAAAACTCCAATTAAATTTCTATATGATTGATGGTGTAGATTTAACCACTCCATTACAAAAGCAAACCAATGTCTCAGTTTTCTTGCCTTGCTTTAGCCTGCATCTCAAGGGGGCTTATAAATAGTTAAAAAGTTATATCAGAATTCATCAGTTTTTAGAGAAAAATTAAACCTCAACATTGATATCTGTGATATAATGACTTACAAGTCACTGCATAATTAATCTTGATATTAACTGTGTGCACTTACGATATATGATTTATTATGGGTTATTCATCTAAATTCTTCTAAGGGTATTGCTTCATGCACACACAATATAATAACTTCTGATGCAGTAGCAGGTGCTACTTTATAATAAAGACATTGACATATTTGGAAAAAATACTTCTATATCAATTGAAAATTGTGTTTTCACTTCTCCAATGGACTTGATAGTGATTAAAAACGAAACAGGGAATATAGATCTTGTACTTCCATCTTCATCCTTACTGCCCTTTTCGTTGTTTTTCATGCTGAATTTTCCTGGTTTCAGAACTATTTATATAACTGTAGTTTCACATATGTACACCCTTCTTAATGGTATTCAGGGAGAATAACATATGACATTCTCTATTGCTGCCTCTTTAGATTGGGAGTGCTCAGAGAGGATTAAGAATTTTAAGAGGCAGCTCATTCAGTTTGACTAAGAAGGCTCTCCTGGACAAAGCTGTAATACATTGTGGGATACAACCATTAGTTTTATTTTGGTTTGAAGCTCTAAATTGTCTTTCCCCCTACTTGAATGCCAGCTGCTCTCAGACAGATGGTTCCTTCCTCATCAAGGCAGCTATCAGAGATACAGGCCTGAGATAGACAGAGAGGTCCTTACTTGTCTTTGAAGAATGTTTCCAGAGAGAGATAAAAGGGAAAGCCCAGCACACATAAAATAATTTGAAAAATATCTGAAAATAAATGCAAAAGTAAAAGCATTCCTGCAGCAACCAAGAAGAGTATGTGGGAACAAAATGTAATGTCCATAAGTGACCACAACAGAAACATAACTATTCAAAATGGATTATTTCATATACTAACATCACTTTCTTACTCCTTTCTCAGATATTATTCCTCCCAGACTATTCATTCATTTACAGATTCCTCTGAATCCAGCCAGCCTCCCAGTGAGGTAACGGGATGATTGGATAAATTAGAAATTACCAGGAATTGCAGCAGCTTCCAAAGAAGATGGTGATGCTTGGGTTGGCATTGCCTCAAGAGGGTGAGATGTAGATATCCTCATATACTCCCCATAAAAAAATGAGAATTTACCACTAGTGACTATCCCTCTGCTTAACAACCAAATTTTCAAATTCTCTTCAGTCTTGGCAGTGGACAGTAAATGTTTTCATCATAACTATGACCTCCCTGTGTTAGAAATTGTCTGGACATTACTTGTAAAGGGCTCAATTAGAAGAGGCAATGTTGACCCTAAAACCCCAGTCAGAAAGTCACTGCTGACAACCTGAAATGTTTAAGCATCATTAGTGCACCTCTGACACAGCCAGCAGACAAACCCCACAACATTCTCTGAAATTTTTAAGGTGATTCTACCAACCCCGTGCATAAGAAAGGGATTTCGGATTCTTCCTCTACCTCTACATATTTCAACTATGTCAAAGAGCTATATTGTTAATACAAACCAAATTCATGTGAATTAGGATCTATTTCAGGAAGCTCAGTCTTTTGCTACCTCATCCTGCCTTGCAGCAGATTCACACCTAAAAATTCAGCATTCTGGCCACAGCAAAAAGCAACTATGCTCACCATATGTTTACTGGTTAAAATAAAATCCCTGCACACATGTGATAGATATCTCCTTTCAAACAAGCAATGAGTTAACACAGGGATGCAGAAATTGGCTGCAACCATTACAGCACCCTAGTCCAAGCAGGTGGCACTGCCTCCCATTGCTCCCCTCCCCAGCAGTGTGTGTTGACACACAAAAAGCAGGCTCTGTGTCCCACAGTTACTCTTTCAGGTGAAAACCCACAAGCTTTCCAAATTGCTGGAAACTCCAAAGCCAGATCCATGCTAAGTTAACAGCTGTTTGCACATGACACTCTTAGACAGGAGCTTGCTGTGCTGTCACTGTGAATAATAGACAATTGCTTTAGTTTGGTCTTCCATAATCATTCCCATCAATGCCTCAGATTTAAAGATCTAATCCTGTCTGCAAAATTCAATTAAACTTCACAAGAAAAAAAAAAAAAAAAAAAAAGGATTAGTCATTAAAGTTTTAGATAAACAGATCCCAGCAAAGGACAAATCTGCACCACTACTTCTGTGAATTTCAGCATTAAAGAAAATCAATACACTGTGTCATATTCCTGTTAAAATATTACCTGCAGTACCACTTGTTTTCTCATTTGTGCATGGAGTTAAATTTAAGTCCAGTTTTCAGTGACTGCTTATTTGCTATAAATATTTAATAAAATAGTAAAAGGACAATCACCTTCTATTCCTGCATAGAAGAGGTGGCCAAGTAATGCCCTGACCTTTAGAGTGACATAAGGTAGAAGCCCTGGTTCTGAACAGCCAGCCAATGGGGAGTCAGCCCAGTAACACCTGCCTTTTATTAATCTAACATAGCAGTACAATGACAATTTACATTTGAAATCAAATAAAAATTATCCAAGCTAAATTTTCACTTTCTATATTTCCTTTGCTTGTTTTTTCTGCTTTCAAGTATACCTCAGGTATATATGTGTGGGGGACAAAGAAGTCATTTTGGGGGAAGGAGAGAGGTGTAAATGGTCTTCTGGCTGCTGGAATCTTACAAACCCCAAGTGCAGAGGAGGCACAACTGTGTTTTTCTCTCTCTTCTAAAAGCTATACGTTAATAAATGTTAATTTTATCAGACTGTGTCTACAAGGTGATTTTCAAATTCCTGTTGATTTAGTAAAGAACTTATGTGTTCTGCACTTGCAAAAACACTGCTGTTTCGATAGACACCTTCAGAAAGATTTAGGTATTTAACCTGAAGAGTCAACATTTGCATTTCTCCAGCAGGATTACCTGGGCTTTCAGGGCAAATTTCTACATCATCAACTGCTCTGCATGTTGTGCTAACCTGGGTATTTGCCTGGCCCCTGTATGAAGTTTGTTGGTAGAGATGTGAGGTTTCTGCAAACTCAGGAACAAATCCTTAATGAGCCAGGATATAAAGAAGAATCTCTTTTATATTTCTATTTCATTGAATGTTTGTTCTCCTCTCACATGTTTCTGGGATGCATGCTTTTCTAGAATCAATGTGAATTTCACTCCAAGAGCAATCTGATAAATTCCTAAAGAACTGACAAGAAAATCTTGAGGAAAAGAATAAAACCCAGCTTTTTTTCTTCTAAAATATTTAATACCTGGAACCTATAAAGAATTGTTGAAGATCTGCCAACAGTTCCAATCATTTTCAAAGTCATACCATATTTAGTTGCTCCAGAATTGCTGATATCAGCAAGCATGCCCTTCTAAATAATTTATTGGCATTTCTACATAAATTAGATACTAAAAGGTGAAGATGCCATGAACCTTGTGGAGGCTGAGTGCTCACTACATGGACTATAATTCATCAATGCAACAGACAGATTTCCAAACTGGCTTAAACCTCAGCAGGCTCACGTCTTGGAAACAGTTCAAGGACTCCAGAGATTGCAATACGCTCTTGAAATGTCACTTACAGTAAAAGTACATTCTACACAAAAATATATCACCATAAAATAAGGTAGAAACCTCAGAGAGTTATAAATTGATCATTTAAATCACAGGATAGTTACTGCTCACAAAAATAAGCAATGCAAAAAATACGCCAACTTCAGCTAAGGAAAATGTATTACAAAATACAAGGCAAAACCATCAGATAAAACACATATTTGCATAAAGCTAAATTCTTCAGTAAAACACTTTAATCCTGCTAACAGTTTCTAAAGTCATCATGGACTTTTTTTTTTCTTTTTTTTTTTTCAAAAAACTATATAATTCTGGTTTGCAAAATTTAGCTATTGGAAAATGTTGTGTTGGCATTTCACCTGCAAATACTGTATTTATAAAGGCTCCAGACTGCAAAGAAGGAAACAATCTGATGAAGAGGGGGGATGATATTTCAAAAAGAACAAAAATGCTTCTTCCCCTGGCAAGTAGCAGATAAAAATATTAGATCTTCAGAATTTGTTTTTAAATAAAAAAGGGAAAAAATTATCAAAGAATGCTCCCATCCTGGCTAGAGAGTCACTGCAGCCAGGTGTGTGTTAGATCCATCATCTGAATAGATCCCTGAAATACATTTTTATGAAGGGGTAAGAAAACCAGTGATGAATTAAATGCTAAAGGGGATGTAAAGATGATAAAAGCAATATTTTCATCAGAAAACACGAGAGTAGGAGTGTTAAAGTTGCTGTTTGAGAGACAAAAACCCAACATTTAACAAGACTATAATGAAAATAAGCAGGACAATCAACACAAATACCTCAAATGAATAATTTGCAAAAAGAAAAAAAAATCATCAGGAACTCAAAATAATTATGAAATCAACAGTGATGGCCTGAAAGTCACAGAAAGCTTGAGTTTCAGCAGGAGAAGGGGGGAGAAAGCTGCTGACAGCAGAGATAAGTGAGTGTTGGTGAGGTCATTCCATCTCCCTGGGCTCCTGGTGACCAACCCCAGCCCACCAAGAGATGGGACAGCAGTGCCAGCCCTCCCTGTAAGGACACAGGGGCAAGGGCAGGAATTCCTGCCTGAATACAAATCCTGGCTGCATTTGTTAAACAGGCTGATGTTCTCATCTTGGAATTCACAGGAATGCACACAAAAGAAAATGCCAGCATAGTGAACTTTTCATCTCTTAGCCAAGTAATTCTTTGCAAGTGTGTTTTTTGGTTTATTTTCTGATCTAGCTCATAGCACAAACTCAGACTATGTGGGGGCACAAACAAAAGGAATAGATTAAGTGGATGATGTTTATAAACTAGGGAAATTCCAAGCACAAAAAAAAATTAGTGGGTTCTGGGGGTTTAACTATTTGTTCTCTAAAAGTCTATTTTGACAATGAATTATAAATCTTTTATTGACTGTTCTTATTCTGTTACTACCAAAAAAGAAGACTAGACATTTGTGTACTTGCTGCAAACCCTGAGTTTTACCCTGATCCCCAGCTCTGTGTTCTTTTCAGCATTTGGTTTTGACTCTGACAAATCAACTGTCCTAGCACTAACCAAATTATGGTTTTGAGGCCCAACAGAAAATAAAGTTTGGCATCATCTTCCTTGTGAGAAGAGATGTAGAAAATTTGTTAATCAGAATACAGTCACTAAAGAAATTTTAACCATGGCTGACCTCCTGCCTTGTTACTTTGCCATTCCGAGCATTGCTCCCTGTTTAAGATGAGACACAGAGAGGAAATTTGGGGTTGCTCTCACATTTACACAACACCATGACTTTGCCTTAATGACCAACACGCCCTGTTTAATAAAACCCCAGCATCAACTTTATTACATCCTGCCTTCTAATGATTTGGTAGTCACCTATCATATTAATCTTGATTCATGGCTCACTTGAAATATTTTTATAGTACAAAATGCTCAAGTGAGGTCAGTTGCATGCAAAGCTTCAAGAATAAATTACAAGATTTTGTGCTTCCTCTAGCTTTTCCTCAGCAGGAGAACCCCAGCCTGGGCTAGGGTAGGGAGCCAGGCTTAGGAAATTATCCAACAACTGTGGGCATCAAAATCAGCCATATGGCCACAAGCATAAGATTTTATTACTAAATAAAGGACTTTATTTTCACTGCTTTTTACATTCATAAAGGAACAAATGCTTTCAGATGGTTTCATCATCATTCCCTTGATATTAAAATTATGTGCTGGCCCATGGAAATTCAAGCTATAGGACACAATGCAGACAGCATGAGACCTAGAATAAAAGCAGACAGATGAATCTCTGAAATAACTAGAAAGGCCTTTAGAATCATAGAATCATCAAGGTTGGAAAGGATCTTTAATATCATCAAGCCCAACCTTCGACCAAACACCATCGTGCTCACTAAACCATGTGGTGAAGTATCACATCTACTCATTTTTTGAACACTTCCAGGAATGCTGACTGTACCTTCTCTAAGCACAAAGCAGTCTCTAAATCCCAGACAGAGCTGCTTCTGCAAGCCTATTCCCCAGCCATATGAGGCAGGCAAGGCCATGCAGTGTCAGAGACTGCTAAGCCTGTAACTTTTTGCCCCTTTTCCAGTCCATACCTCAAAGCACACAGGAAATGTCAGTACTGCTTCCAGCAGGACTCACTTTATGTGCTAATTCTGCAGGTGGTACATGGTTTTCTACTGGAGCATCGCACCACAGGCTGCTGGCTACAAGATGCTGTTGAGACTGAGAGCTGTCTGTGAAAGCTGGGGTTGATGGGGAAGAATCCAACTCAGCCCTCATTTTCTACACTATATTCTCTTTGCAGCTGTTTTTTTGCTCCCTGTGCACTCTCTGGTGACATGAATCATGGAACAGAAGGAACAGTTTAATCAATAACATGCTTAATTGCTAAAAATTATTCCACAACCGCAAACGCACAGCCAAGAGACCACACTATCTGTCACTGAAGATGCATTATGAGGGAGAAACAAAAAGGTTTAAGTGTCATTAGAAAAAAAATAATAAAATAACACATAAAAATTGAAAATATGAGTTAGTGAGAGCATATAAACATAAAACAGTGAGGTTCCCAAGATGAAATCATATTGCATTATAGATAATTCCATATAATGTGGTTCAAAATGGCAAACTGCATTTGTGTTTTAAGGTGTGCAGACATATTTATTATGAGCAGCTCGTTTACTCTATTGCTTTGTGAACTCAAGGAAAATGTAGCTTCCATCAAACTGAATTGCATTAAGTGGTCACTGCACATTGAGAGGAAGATATTTCTGTTGCTCTCAAGTGGCAAAACTATCTGCAAATGTATATGAGAATAGGAATTTCTGCATATTAGACACTGTGTCATATAGCAGTGATTACAGTGAGCGTGTTTCAGCTCTGATCCTTAAATGCAATGCTTCCTTGAATACTTACTCACTTTAGTAGGAAGATATATGTGAAGAGCCCAGTGAAATAATCTGCCTCAGCACTTCTGTCGTAATTAAATGCAGTTGCATGTTGGCACAAGTAATGACCACCATCTGCTCAGATCCGTGGCTGGTCTGTCCTTCTCCACAAATCACACATCTCCACATGTCCAGCAAAGTACCCATTACCAGCTGATTCTCCAAAGCAGCACACAAATAATCTGAATATACAGCAGGTTTGTTACAGATGACTGCTAATGTATTTGGCCTGCAAAAATGCTTGTCCAGGCTTGGACACTTTAATACCAATACTGTTAAATGCTTAAAAGAAAACATACTAAATGACCCAGGTTGCAAAGTCAGGTCACAGGAATTAGAAAAAGCCAAGACATACACTGTCTCTTCAGACTGTAAGCATTTGGATACACTACCATGTCCTAGGTTTAGCATATCTTTGCCTAAAACTGTCTCTTTTATTTCACTAAACTTGTTTCACACTGTGGGCATGCTCGATGTTACTACTTCATTATTTTTATTCTATTTGTATATCTCATCTTTTAATAACTCACCGCTCAAATCTCATTACATTTAAAGGTTATTAACTCCCTTGAAAGTTTTCCATTAGCATTTCTACACCCTCAGATGAGTCTGAGTGCTTTGTGAAGTCTGGGCTCCCTCTGTTCCCATGGTGGATTTGCACATCCTCTGCAGCATCCTCCAGGACAAAGCTCAGCCCTTCAGCACTGCTTCAACCTCCCATTCCTGCCTGGAGGACTGGGCATGGCTCTGTCATCAACCTGCCTGGACACCACCTCTCCTGACACCTGCAGTCTCTTATGGAATCTTTCTTCCTAACAACTGCTTTTAAGGAAGTAAGAATTTTTGTCCTTGTTTTACAAATGTACAATTAAGGCTAGACAGATGAACGTCCAAATTTGCTTCTAATCTGAGATGGCTGATCCAAAATTCACTGTGTCAGTCTCACCTTCTGCAACCAATCTTGAAGAAAACTTCACTATGCAAGCTCTGCTTAATCTCTGAAATCATCAAGCTTGGTGGATGAATGGGATAGAGAATCCAGTGAAAAACAACCTGGGGTGAGCATTAAAGATTGTGCAAGGATACCTGTGTGTGTGTAAAGGACACTAATCCTTGCGTTCAGCCTGATGCTGCTGAACATGTACAGGCAACTTTTAAGTAAACACTGCTAATGAATGGGAGTCTCTCTCATTCCTGAGTCTTCTTTTCTTTGCTTTTATGGGCCTTTGTTGAACAGAGAAAAATTTCTTGGTAGTCCTCTCACAGGACACAAAGATCTGTAACATGGGAAATTCTGATAAGACATGAAAAAATCTTCATAATAGGCGTGGTAAATCTTTGAAACAAGGGCTAGAGAGGCTGTCATCCCCACCCTTGCAGAGTGTCACATCTGGACTGCATGAGCCCCAGAGTAACATGATGTAATTGCAATTCAGCCCTGCTTGGAGTGGGTTTGGGGCACCTTTCTGTGGCAGAACCTCCAACCTAAGGTTTTCTGTGACTGTCCTGTGGTCTCTCCACACAACCTGTGCCCCCTGCTCATTGCTCAAATGAGAAGGAAATGAATGGATCACACTCGTGACACGCTTCATTTTGAAGATATAATTTGTACAATTGTATGATTGGTTATTTAGGCATGACTCCTTCTAGGTCTCCCCATAACTGAGCAGCTGTCACACAAATCTATGCTCCCAATGAGGTGACACAGTCTGGCTGAGGCAATTAGATCATCATTACCAGAAATAGAACTGAGCTATATATTGTCTGACATTAGTAAATTCAAGGGAATGAAATACCTTGTTCCAAATTATAGTATCATCCATCTAGACTTTCTGATAGTCCTGAAAGACAGATGGCCCAGCAAATGGCTTTAATCATCATGTGGGTACAGTTTAACTCCCTAAGACATGTTAAAAGAGCAATATTTACAGAAATATCAACCTGTAAATGTGAATGGAGCCTTCTGACTGGGTAGGTTCAGTGAAATATTTCACTAAAATTTCAGAAGATATTTCCTTTGGATAATATTTTGCTTTCAAAAATTAATTTAACAAAGAACTTGAAGATGACTGCAATTAACAGATTTACCATCAGTAATAACGAATATGTCAAGCTGACTTCATGATCCTTAGTTTGAAACAGCTCTTCTCTGAGACAGCTGAGAAGTCTTTGCTTATGAAAAACATAGAAGCAACATGTGCCTCAGTAAAGTATGTTGAAAAACTACATTTAGTTCAATAAAAGAGGCCAGAACTTATTCTCTGTTTCAGAAGCCAAAACAGAATGGTCATTTCCGGAAAGGTCATAGCTCCCATGTGCCCCAAACTGTTCCTCTTGTGTTACTGGGAGAGCACTGACTACCATGAGCCAAAAAATTGCTGAGGAGTAGCCAAGGGGAACAGTAGGGGCTGTGCTCAGTTCTCTGTCCAGCCCTGATATCAACCCATTTATTCCTGTATGTGCTGCAGTGTGGGGGTTTATGAGTATGCTTGGGAGACATTTTTCCTGCTGCACAAAGACCTCACCAGTGCACAGTGTTATTTATATCTGGCAAGGTTTTGTGTTTTGTGTACAAGTGCAAAACATGATTCTTGACGTTCACAAAGCATCATCTGAATTTATCACCCAACAACTCCTACAACAAATAATTCCAATTAATTCTCAAGAAAGAAACCTCTGGACCGTACTTGTGTTAAAAGAGAGGAGCTTCTGGAAACACACTGCCTCAAAAAGAAATGAAAACCAAGAAGTTAATCCTGACATGATTTATTACCCCTTTCACCTCATGCAATACTTCAATTGTTCTCTGTGTCATGGTTTGATCCTTTAGTCCTTTCTCTTCTAAATCACCCTGTTTTTAGCAAAAGGAGAAAGGTCTGAAGGATTAGGTCCTGAACTCCAACCGATATTCACCTCAAAGGAAAATGATGCATTCTGCCTGCTCAAATTGCCATGATAGTAAGTGGCATTGGAAAATGTTTTGTTTTGTTTTGTTTTGTAAATAAGATTAAGTTATATAAATTCACTTTTTCATTTGAAAAGAGTAGAGACTTTTCTTCACCCAGTTTTACTGGATTCAGTAAGTCAGCCATGAATAGAGCATGTGGGGAAGGGATGCAGAGTGTCTGTGGGAAGATCTGTACGAGACATACAGATGGCATTAATCTACTCATTCCCTAGTTGTAATTGCAGTTGCACAGAAATTCTGCTAAAAAACACATTTATTTGGCAGTAAATACGATGACTAATTGCAAAGGATAGCTTCACATAAATTCCAGACTGAATTTTTTGGCACACTTCTAATTTTCATATAAAAGAAAATTACACACACTCTACTCATTTTTCCTAATTAAATGCAAAAATATGAAATTATTCCTACTACTCTTACTGGTGGAAATGAAGGCTGTTTCAATTTAACTATGAAATACAACATATGGTTCCCTGATTATTGGTAAACAGTGCATCAGAAGTCCTGGACAGATGATTCCAGAGGAGGATCTGGCCATGCCTGCACTGAGACCCATGTAAGAGCTCTCAATCCAGACTTAAAAATTGTTCTGTAGAGAGTTCTGTAAAGGATACATGGCTCTAAATTAATGACTACAGGATTCAGGTTATTTGGTTGTGGTTTTTTTCCTTAAAAGGCTCCAAATATACGTTACGTAAATCTCAAACACAAATTTTGCATGGTAATCAAGGTGCTGGAGCAATCCTTACTTGCCTGTGATCTGTTTACAGCAAAAGGCTCTTACAAACACTCAGCACCCAAAGTCATATGTCAGATTTGGCAGCAAAGGATGAAATCAAATCTTTTGTGTCCCAAGCCAATGACAAAACTGACTCGCCATATAGGATTACTAATATTAGAAAAAAGAGTAAGATAAATTATGTAAAAATTACTTCCTGACAGTTTTGAATAATGAAACAAAAAATCCTTTAAAATAGCACACAGTGGATACTACACAGATACTACAATATATGTGACATTAAAAAATCCCAATCCTGCAGCAGCAGTACAGTGCAAGTCTAGCACAAACCAGATATGTTCCAGCAGTGCAGAAGGAATGAAATGCTGCTGCCTTTATCTGCACACACAAGAAGAGCTCTGTCATTCTTTCCACATAATGGGATGCAAAATATGCCAGTTTATTAATTGCTTAACATCTACCAAACAGCACGGTATTTCCCAAGTGGGAAAATACATCGTAAGAAGGGAAAAAAACCCCAGACCCCACAACCAAACTACAACTTAAAGTGTGGTAATTCTTAGCACTGGACATAAAAGAGATTCAATAGGAATGCAGTTGGTTGAGTCACTGTCACTTGCCTTGTGAGCCCTTCTTTATGCATGAGGATTTTGAAGGCTAATGAGTATGCACAGAGCATTCCCACTGATTCACCACCACAGAGAAGAGATTTGGCTGGGATTTCATCCAGAAAACAGCTTAGAAAATAGAAAAATACAGGTAGGGGAAAAGCTCTGCTGTGCTCAAGGATTCTGCCTTCTTTCCATGGCACAGCTGCTTTGTATGACTGCATATATTTTCCCTCCCTTGCTGCAGGTAAACCCTCTTTAAGCACTCTTTTGACGCTTTTCTCTTGGGAAGTTCTCCCATATCAAGGGAAAATATGCTGCAAACCAGGGTTCTGACTTGAACATCTCATACATTGAACTCCTCTGCTCTGCACAGGAAGCTCAAATGTTAATATCATGTCAAAAATAGATAGACAAGAAATATTCTCAACTTTTTTGCTAACTGAGATCTGCCAACTTTTCAATAATTAAAGATCATCAATCAGGCAAACACAGACCAAATTATGATACTGTTTGCAAAGCCATGGACATTTTCAAACAGAAAACCTAAAATTCATCATTAGCTTTCTGGATTTGATCTTTCCAACACATTCATTTCAAGGCATAATTTGTTCACCTGTTTGATTGCTCTAAGTTGAGGTCTGCATGGAGCCACTTACCTCCTGGGGGACATGAGGAGAAATGCCAAATATTGTGAAGGACTGTGATAAAAACTCTGTCTCTTAACCCAACTAAGCCTTCTCCTCCACTCATGTTTTGCCAGAGAGAAAAAGATGAGCCCCAGATCTGCCACACTCTGATCCCCAAGGAAACTTGTGGCTATTTTGGTGGCTACAGAACATCCTTGAAAGTGAGAGAGAGGGCTGCAGCCTTTGCAGTAGCAGTGTGTGGTCGGGATTTTAGTGACATGGGTCAGGAACACAGGCACTGAGGAATTGATGAGAAACAGGCCAAATAGGGACTGCTGAGAACACAACCTTTTATTGCTTTTCCATTCTCATGAACACATCTCTGCACTGGCCTATTGACTCATCAACCCCCAACACAGTGCCAAAGACAAAATTTCAGATCATGAGATCCACATGGTTATAGTGACAATCGTGGGATGCTGGCTACCCCTGGAAATTGCCATGTCAAACCAAGTCTCTTCAGCTCAGAGATATTAATCTCCTTTCATTTTCTGATGCTTAAGGAGTGTCAGTGATGATAGGACTGCAGGACAAAAACCTTAGATGTCATTTAAATATGTCAGTTTAGGGGAACACAGCACCAAGATATAGCAAACATATGAGCAGCTTTATCAGTCAGAAACATTTTATACCTAAACCTCAAATTCTCTAGAAAAAACTTCAAAGAAACACCAAACCACTGTATAATTCATCATCATAATCTTGATGCATGAGCCTTTTCACTGACATACTCCTACACTCCTGGCTTTTATTGTAGTCTGACTCCTGTTAAAGGTGTCCATTTGGTCTTATTGAGGGATAATGCAGTACAATCATCTTTTCCTGTTTATTTCTTTTGGAGTCAGTGAGGGACTCAATGACATTCTCCAGGTGGTAGAAGATAGATCTTATATTTGTTTCAGCAGAGCAAATCTATGACAACACCACTGATTTAAGTGACATAACATGTGGTTACATCTGGAGAAAGCTGTATTTGATGGTGCAAGCCCTTCTCCATCTATAGGTGGAAATCAGGAAAATTCATTTTGAGAAAATGCAGTTGTACATTTGCCCCTTTTTATACACCTACTTCTACAAGTATCTGTGAGTGACCACTGCCTGAGAAAAGGCACTAGACTGGATGGGTCCTTTGTGTGCTCTCCTAAGGTCATTCCTATGTTCTTTGTAGAGTAAATATCTCCAGGAGTGCACCTAGCCTCATTCACCTACTCATTTAGCCTGTAGAGCTATATCTCAGAACCCATTTCTTTAATGGCATAAAATATTTGGGTCTTTTTGTTTAAGTGGAGATCGTAAATAATGCACTGTATAATACATTTTAAAAATCACCTGGTATTGAACAAACCATTTAATTTAACTTGGCTTATCTGGAATCAATATTATAATTAATTTTCTACTTCATCTGTCTTTTGAAGTGGTGGAACAAACCAGTTTGTGTCAGTTCAGCCCTGTAGGATTGTATGAAATGCTGAAGTTGTATCCTTGTTTACCCCTGCTAACTAAGACTGTGATTGACAGTGGAAGGGTTGCTTGCTTCTAGGAATGCTTTATCGAAGCAATTCATGACACAAGAAAAAAAAAAGTTTCACAACTTCATTTATTTGATTCAGTTTCAGGTTTGATTTTTAAGTCATCAGTCAGGCTGAGCTGTACTAGCTTCACTTTAGGCAAATCATAGGGAATTGTCTGTCCTGTATTCTTGTGGAATGTTGAGATACTCCTGGGCTTACTTTGCTTGAAGGAGGCTCAAGGTACAGAGACTAATAAGAAAAAAAATCATAGTCCCACTGAAGGACTCATATAGTCCAGTGAAGGAAGAGCCAAACCTGCCCAACTCCTCCAGTGCCTCCTGGCACAGCACCCAGGTCTCCAGTCAGTGTCACAGCCACCAGATACAGCCTCCCTCACCTTTGTGGAGAAAGAAAACCTCTTGGCTTTACTATACAGTGCACATTTGACATGCCAGCTAGGGCAGCAAGTCTCCTAGAAAGGCAGACTGTCACCAGTCCTGCCACCCTCTTGTCTGTTAATGACCCCATAGCTGAAGGATCATCAGAAATCCTGCTCACACTTCAAAGATTTTCCCAATTACCAGTCAGCCAGACACAGGACCAGAGGGAATATCCTTGGCTGAGAGCTCACAAACACAGCCCACACTGCAAAAAAGACCAACTGCTAGAGAGGTTAAATCTTTCTCCTGCAGACCTTCAGTTCCCTGTGATGTCCAGTCCAAACACATTACAGCTATATTTTTTAAAACAAAAAGTGTTCATTTTATCTGTCTCTCCCTTAGCAGAATGACTTCCCCATCCACAGGAGCTGTGCAGTGAAATGGGAATTGGAACATGTTGGAAAAGTCTGTTTTCACTTCTACCCTCCCAGCAGCTTTAGGGGTTCAGTGCCCAGCCAGGGCCATGGGTCTCTTGGTTTGGTGTGATATCAAGCAACATGTGAAAACCTGTGATATGTAAAGGGGCTAGAAAGCTTTAAATAAAATAGTTAGAAAGTGCAGGCCCTCACAGACATATCAGGATGATTTAATGATTTAAAACTTCCTTTCCAGTCTTCCAATTCCCACAACTCTTATTTAGCTTAATAAGAGCTGTGAGCATGCAGATTTACTCACCAGCATTGGGAAACTGCTTCCTTTAGCCTTGTGATGAATAAAAAATGCTTCTTTTTAGAAAAAAAAAAAAAAAAAAAAAAAAAAAAAAGGCTTTTATGGTCCAGGGAGTTTATTAGCATGATTTGAGTGATCCCTTCCTTAGAGATTCAGAAAGCCAAGCAGTAATTCAAGACAACAAAACAATTTAAATTTCCAGATTTCTAGGGCAAAGAGTAATTTCTTGAGAACTCAAATCAGGAGGCACTGGCAAAGGTTGCCCAGAGAACTTGTGGATGTCCAGTCCCTGGAAGTGTTCAAGGCCAGGTAGGATGGAGCTCTGAGAAGCCTGGTTTATGGGAAGGTGTCCCTGACTGTGATTTTGAAATGCCTGAGGCCAACATTCTCTGCAACGATTAAACCCTCTCTGATGCTTTCCTGACCAGCACAGTAAACACATGTTGGTATCTCAAGACAAATACCAGTGAACACTGTCCTGGCAGCTGGGCTTTCTTTGAAGGGGAAAAAATATGTCAAAAAGAAAGATTGCATGCAAGGATATCCGTTCCCTGCAGTGTTGCTGCAATCTACCAGTGTGCTGAGAATGGTCCAAGGGACATTGTTCCACTCAGCTCCCAGTACCAGGCATTTCTCTGATCCCTCTTCTGGTCCCTGCCCCAGCAGCTGGATTTCTCAGGAGCCTCCAGGAATTGTAATACACTGCCCATTGGGCAAGTTAGACAAGGGAAAAACAAGTGTGCAGTTGAATGACTTGGAGATCTTGGAGGCTTTGTCCTTAACATTGTGCTGGTGGCAAAGTCACACTCTTCTAAAGCAGAAGACCATCAGAAAGGATAAAACCAGGACAGAGCCCTGATTAATACAGTTTGCCTCCTTGCCCTTTACTGCATCTGCTGTGACAAAAGCTGGAGCTGGCTTTGGGGAGTAACTTTGAATCCAGCCTGCATTAAGAAATACATTTTGCCTTCCCCTGAAATTCCTACTTGCATGTCTCAAACCCTTTTATGATGATTTTCATCCTCCCGTAACACTCCCCTGTAAATACATGTGCTTCTGCAGATTTACTGATTAAAACAACTCAAAGAAAAGTCTGTATGACTTGGCTTTTAATAATTTCATTTAATAAGAAAGAAAAAAAGCAACAAAACAAAAACCTCCACATATTTTTTTTATTTGTCTCAGTGGATAACAATTTTTGGGACGTGTTGTTACCCAGCTGAATTCAACAGCACACTAAGCTGTTGCACTCCTGACAAATAGAAAGCACACTTGTTATAAGTGTTAAAAAATGATGACAGCAAGAACCCAAGCTCTTCTCTGGGAATTACTGGGAAACTTATGCCCTTTTGACAACTGAGATCTCCAGAGAAATCCCCTTGTGCTTTATCCAGTTTAAAATTTTAAGATGAGCTGCAGCAGGCAGCAAAAGCAGTAGTCAAATGATCTTCTTCCCACACCAGCCCTGCTAACTTCAAAGGAGATTCATGGGTACAGAGAACAATTAAGATTGGTTTTCAGAACATTCTGACTCAATACAGAACATCACTGCTAATTTTTTTTTTTTTTAAACTGGACTTATTTTTCAGTCCAGTAGCAAGCGTATAATCTCAATTACATAAATTTTGAGAGACTTATGAGAAGCAGATAGGGGACATTTGATAATTAACCTTTCTGAGACCAAAAGAGATCAAATTTAAAACTGAAAAAAAAAACCCCTTAAAAATAATTATATTAACTAAGAGCCCTCTTTGAGCAATATTCTTAATGTAGTTTCCACTCCATTGGGAATGCAAAGTACAGGATACAATACACATCAATAGTTATGGCATAAAAGTGTTTTGGTTCATGAAAAATACTCAAAGTGCAAAAATCAAAATTTTGTTCCATCCTGTAGGCAACCATAATGTATAACCATATTTGGGGTCTTTTTTTGATATCTGGTGTTTGCTTGTTTTTTTAATTAGGTATGACATTTTCATCACACTGAATTCCTCAGTTTTGCCTTTTTTTTTGTACTACATGTGCTGATAAAATACGGAGGATTGTGAGCACTTTTGAGGCAGCAAACACAGCATTTGAATATCCAGAAACTACTATATGTGGGCAGAGAAATAGCACATGCTATGCCTTGTGCTAAGAAAGTATCTTGCAACTTGCAAAAGGTAACACAATATTTATCCTCCCAGTAAAAGGGACAGAATAAGTTAACAGGCACATAATTTTCATCCCTCATCTTCCAAGGTCCATCTGGAGAAAAAAACCAAACTGTGGCAGAAGGCCTGTTTATATAAATATTTCTAACACTTTGGAGTTAGACAAATTTTTTGAAACAAAAGTGTTGAATCTGCCACAATCCAGTCTCAGAAAATAACACTTCTGCTAATTTTTATGTGAATGTGCTAATTTTTATGAGATCATTAGAAAAGATCTTTGTGCTTAGAATGGCCTGGGACATATGGACAAGTGCACCAAAGAAAGGTAAATATATTCAGGTGACTGAGACCAGCAACTCAGAAGTAGGTCAGAAAAATTCACTTTACTAGTTTTGGAGTTGAGAGCTGAACTTGGCCACTCATGTCCCAGGTGAATGTCTTTATTCTGCACATGGCCAATCTGTTTTCCTGGTCCAATTAATATTTAATTGTTTATGCAGCTGCAACAAGAAAGGCTGAGAGAAATCCAGCCCAGAGCAGCTAACTGCTGAATGGTTAGCACATTCCTTGGGGAAGTGGGAGAATGGAAAATGCTCTCATCTCTTTGCAGTTTGCTTAGAAGCTTTATATTTTTTACCAAGAACTTGCTCAGTTCTTGGGTTTTCACCCACACAAAACAGGATAAAAGAGCATATTTGAAAAAAACCAACCAAACAAACAAACAAAATGCCAATAACCCCCACACGAGCAAACAAAAATACCCAAACAAATCACAAATTTGAGCTTCTTTGCTAGACAGAAATATTTCTTCCACAGATACCACAAAAGTGCAGTGGTCTCTTATGGACTCTCAGAGTTGAGGAGACTCTCCCCTCTTCTGCTCTTCAGCAAAAGATCCACTTATTCCCCCTCTTTTGAAGACATTTCACAGCAGATTCTGCACCAGTAACACTTATACCCAGAGCCCTGCTGGTTTTGGTGGTGAAACTTTTCTCTCTGAAGACTGAAACCCAAGATTAGTAGAAGTGGTCAGATTGGCCAAAAATTGTTGAATCTTAACAAAAGAAATGAATATAAAAACTGAAATAATAATTTTAAAAAAAAAGTAGAAAGCTTTAATACAAAGGAAAAAAATAAGTCTGTGACATCTAGTTTACCCAAACCTTTTATGCAGGTCACTTCTACCCCTTTGAGATGGAGCAGCTCTTTCCTTCTCTCCCTTTCACCTCCTCTCATCTGCCCTTTTGAAATGCCTCCCAAGGTCACTGTCTGGGTCTCTCAGCCTAGTTCAGAGTAGTTAAAGCCCCTCTGCAGACTGTCAGAGGTGTGTGTCAGAGCAGATGCTCTGCATCACCTGATATTCCTGGAAACCTCAGCCAGGATGTGTGACACTACCAGCCAACACTGTCCCTCCTTCCCTCCCTCCTGTTCCTGGGTGATTTTTATTAGCAAATTAAACACCCAACGTGTGCCCTGATGCAATCACTGCAGCAGCCTCTCAACACACTGCTTGCATTACTTATCACAAATGTTTCTCCTGACATTCTGGTCCAACTGCAAACTCAAACAGCCCAACTGTGAGCAATGACTGTTTCTTCAGAAGTTGCTCAATGCACTGAAGCTACAAAGGGATCTGTGGGAACTGAGTGATTCCCACACCTCCCACAATGCTAAATACCATCTCATGGTCAGCCATTCCAGCCATGAGGCACTTGCAGGTCACATAGCCAGGGATATTCCTGCAGGAAACCACCCATATATGCTGGGAGCTCCTACACTGCAGAAATCAGACACTGATCCCTGCAGAGTCTAAATCTGCACCACATCATGAGAAAATGGCTCATCTTCTGGCACTGCAGTAGTCAGTGTGCAGTGCATTTATTGACCTATCCATACAATTGATGACAAAATTAATGGCAATTTGGTTGCAGCCAAAATGCATGTGATTGACCCCACTTCATTAGTCTGGAGAGTATTTTACAAACTGAGAGCAAAGTGCTGTGATTTAACAGATGAACTACAATAGCTGATTCATTTAATCTTATTTCAACTCTGACAAACCCAGTTACCTTTCAGAGATGATATATTAATGAAATAGCCAAGTATTGGTCCAAGATTAAAGAAAGCAAGTGTCTTTTGTCTGGATTTGTATTTCAAATAGATTTCCATGTGCTCAACTTTATCGATTCAAGAAGTAGGTATATGATTAGACAGACAGATACATGGAGTGTTTCAGCTGATCTATATTCATGACACCACACAAAAGCCATCAAACAGCATTTTAGCTTTAATCTCAGATATCTGACTCCACATAAATTCTTTTTCTAAGCCAGAACATCAGTTTATGAAGCTGCAGGTGCAATAATGACATGGAGGACACCTTTGCTAGTGACAAACAGCCTCAATATCTTTTAATTGCAGGCTGTGGTGGGAAAATAAAAAAGGCAGCATTCCCTATCCCCCTGCACTGGTGAAGGCACAGACAAACCCTTGTGGGTTCTCAGTGAAGGATTGAGACTGCAAAGCAGCTTTGACATTGCCTTAAGTGGGCCAGAACTCCAGTCCCAAGGGGCAGGGGCACAACATAGCTAGAGCCAGCCAAAGCTTCAGAGACAAGACACTACATTAATAAGAGCAACAACGAAAAGCATTCTGACAAAAGGTTTCTGCCAAAGCATTTGATTAATAGAAATTTGATTTTTGACTTGTGATGATTTCAAAATGAGTCTGATCCTGTCTCTTTTCAAAGGTATAATCAGCACAAACTGAGACAGACAACAACCTTTTTCATTTGGTCCAAAGCTATTAACTTTTCTCCAGCCCTTGGGAAAGTACCATTTTTCATATTTTCTTTGGAACTGCTGTAGAGAGAAAAAGCCATCGTTTGCACGGAACTATGGATGTGACAAACTTTAGAATAGGAAGGAGAAGGAGGAGATCCTTGGTCCTCTGGCATTCCCATACCCTGGAAATTCACCTGGGCAGCATGGGAAAGAACCCCTGCATGCAGTCCACATTAGGAGAAAACACATTAATTACATCTCGTTTTTTCAAAACACCAAAAAAGAAATTAGGGAACTAACAAATTTACCTAATTCCCCTAGGTAATATGATAGTCCCAGCTTCACCAGAAGTGTGATACTACACAAAACAAACTGCTGTTCCTTCAGGGTGTGTCTGTCAGTTCTGATAGCTCAGCATCTCCACAGAAAGTCAGAGCTGTTTGCTTGTCAGTGAGGATCTGGCCCACAATTATTAGCTTCAGTTAAATATGCTCCATTTTTAACATTTTCTATGTGCTTTAAAGGAAATGGAAAGCTAAACCTAGCTCAGATCACACTGTTTATATGCACTAGCCTCTTAATGCAACATCCACTACAGAACATGATCTGAATTAGGAGCCCTACCACTCACCCTGGCTTGTCCTTGATCACATGTCCTTTAGAGACTTAGAATAGCTGAGAAATAAATCTGAATAAAGTTCCAGAAGCCTTCAGCAGCGAAAACCAGCATCAGTCCTTTCAGGGCTCAGGCTCCTGTGGGAGGAGAAAGGGCACCAGCTGGCACAGACTGAAGCAGGCTGTTGTTGCAAGGGATACTTGCTATCACCTTCTCCTCCTTAGGTTTTGGGAACACACTTGTTATTTCTGCCTTCAGCAGTTGTTCAACACATCTTGCTGGGTTGCCTTTTTATGCCGTTTATTTTCTAATGGATTCTTCAAGCACATAATTAGCCCTCAGGCAGAGTCAAAGTAACAGGCAAATTAGAAGCCTAGAGGAATTTGTAGCCAAAAAGGCACTTAGAAATGAGCATTGAAAGATATTCAAGCTTGTCTCAGACCCTCACACATCCTTCTGGTGTTGCAATAGCCTGCAGCGGATTGTTCTACTCTTCTTATGAAGCTGAGGGATTTAATCTCATCCATTTTCTTGTACCAGAAGTGTATAAAGCTTACTAAGGGTCTGTTGTTTTCTGTAACTTCCATTTTACACTCCTGTCATACATCATCCTTACCTGTTCGCTCAGGTTTTTTTTCTTCTTGTTTTTTTTTTTTTTTTCTTTTTCTTTTATTTTATTCTTTTCTTTCCTTTTTTTTCTTTTGAAGATAAACTTTACTGGAAAGAAGTTCACCCTGTGTTGATTAATTCAGCAGTTAAGTCTGCCTTTGTTTTTCTTGTGAATTTTAAAATGTAGACAGGATAGCCTTCCATCAATGATGTTATCAGGATATTTTTTTGGGTTCTAAAGCAAGCAGTAGCCCATTGCTGACTTCCAACACAGAATCACCAGTCATTCCGATACAGTTTGGCTTTAAGAGTTGTTGGCTGCTTTTGTCTCTTGCCTAAAAGAAGAATCAGCCTCAGTAATCAGAGCTAAATCCAACAGGAGGAAAAAAACCCTGACTCTTCTTCCCGGTGCCAAAACCCCCACATGCTTACTGCATAAAGAGAGCACTGTTAAAGTCCCTCAGCCAATGCCTACTAACCAAAGATCTTTTAATCTGGTTAGAGATTTGACCGGTTCTTTGGTAATGTTCATCAGAAAATCAACACATTTCACCCTATTCAATTACCATGGAACTGCCCGTGAATTTTCCGTAGGAAAATTCACCTGACAGTTTCAGTCATTTCTCATCTTTTACCTTTTGCCACTTAAAAATGTTCAGGTACAGGTTGTCCCATGAGACAAAAGACATTTTTTCACCTTATCCTATAAATTCTCTTTTCTTATTATTGCAAGATGCTAAAAAAATCCCCTGCTGGTCTGCCCTTTTCTCAAGTCTACACTTTTCCATATTTAGATTAAAAGTTTTACCTATAAATGACAGTTCTGCTGTATTTCAATTACATTGGCATTACAAGACATATTTCCCCATGACAGGTACATTTGTCCACTTCCATGTATAACCCTGGTGCAAAATATTCTGCAGGAGAGCCAGGTTCATGAATCTTATCTCTCAAATACATTTCTAAGTATCATCCTGCTGTGTGAATCCCTAAAGTTCAGCAACAGGCTGAATAGGGAAGGACACAGATCTAGCCCAGTGCTGGAGACAAAGCACCATCTGCTCATTGGGGAGGTTGTTTATTTTAGTGAAGACTCCTATTCTCTAAAACGTGGGATAATTTCTGAAATCATTGCTACATGGAGTATTCAAGAAAAGAAGGTAAATTAAATCAGCCTACTTCAAAATTAATGGATAAAGCTCTCAGGGTTAGTCAAAGGTACAATGAGATCAGGACTTCCTAGCACAAGTGAAAAGCTCAGATGTTCCTGGCCAAGCAAGTTGTTGCTATTCATGAAGCTGATCTAAGTTTTCCTTATGTCCTGAGGGTATTTTAAGTGGTTTTAATACATTCAATTGTCAGAACAGGAGAATCAGGTTGGAATTTAAGCTACAAGGATGCAAGGCCAGGCATGAAAGATTGCAGCAAGCCAGTGGTCCAGTCCAGGACGGGCACAACAATTTCCTACATCTCCCATCTACTCAAGTATGCTGGAATTAGATTTTCTGAGAAAATAAGCACTTGTTACTCCAGGGTATAACAGTTTCCTACCGAATGAACACACCTGGAAGACTGGAGGGTTTCAGAAAAAAATTATTAAAAGCTCTGCAAGACAGAGCAAGAAAAAGGTGTTATGCAAGTAATGGAATTTTCGCCCTTCTTCCGTATCTTTGGTTCCTAGACAATTTTGGCTGGAACTTTCGATCTGGTACACAGATTGCACTACAAGAGTAATCAGAGACAAACAATTTCTAGTAGCTGAAACTTGCCAAAGTGGTAAACTACTATTGTATAACTCCTATTTTCAGAGAATATAGGTTGTATTAGCAGTACTGGAACAAAACCAAGCAGGCATGAAAGCACCAATTCATGCATTCTTCATGGATTTCTAGAGAGAAACTGAGCTGCACTACAGGAATGAAATACAGACACACTCCCTGCCCACTAAATAGTCAAAAACCTCTGTAGGCCTTTCTGTTGAGCTGCATTGCCAAAAGAAGGATCAGTGTTTCAGCCTCTCAGAATTATCAATTATTATCTATAGAGCAGAAAAAGGAAATGCAGTTTTACAACTGTTTCTGTATAAGACACAAGGGAAGAGTAGAAGAAGAGTTTCTTTGGTAACTAATGACCAAAATAATTTGTGTTTCTCTCTGCTGAATATGAGCTACTGATGCAACAGTTTCTGAAAAATGCATTCAACTGAGTGGATTTTAAATATGATCAAATACCAAAGGAAATCACTAAAGATAAATATAGTTTGGGGAACAGAAAACCTAAACAAACAGAATATTTCTTTAAAGGGTATTGAGCTTACCTCCTGCTCCCCTCAATAAAATGAATGAGATGCCTTCTCATCCCAAAATGAGAACAAGCACAGTAGCAAGAAAATCTGCCACAAAGGATCTCTTACAAGGCCCTTGCAATGTTTTGTACATGTAAGAACAGTTTTCACTACAATATTATGTCTGTTGCAAAAGGTTCTGGTTGAAATTGCTTTCACAGTTTCAGGCAATGTGATTGATGCATCATCCCAACTTAAAGACAAGCAGTTTTATTTGAATTTCATGGGATGATTGAAAATGGAAAGGAAATGAAGAAAGGATAAAGGTGACAGGAATAGAATAACATGGTCTCATAAGTGCACAACCTGACCATCTTCAAACTCAGTGTCAATACTATTACAAATGACTAATCAAGTCAATAGTTTGTAAGATTGAGTCCTTTCTTTTTGGCTAAATTAACATTAATGGAAAGAAAAAGATAAAGACTTAGTTATATTTGTTCAGTACAGGACCTCTCTCTACAGGAAAGATGTTGAGATGCTGGACTGTGTCCAGAGAAAGGAAACAGAGCTGGGGAAGGGTCTGGAGCACAGAGGAGGAACAGCTGAGGGAGATGGAGGGGCTCAGCCTAGACAAAAGAAGGCTCAGGGAGACCTTATCTCTCTCTACAACCACCTGGAAGGAGGCTGTAGCCATGTGGGGGGATCATCTCCCAAGGAAGAAGTGTTCAAGAAAGTGGAAATGGCCACAAGTTGTACCAGGGAGGTCTAAATCAGATATTGGGAAGAAATTTTTCCCTGGAAGAGTGATCAGATGTTGGAATAGGTTGCCCAGGGAAGTTGTAAAGTCGCTATACTTGGATTGTTTAAAAAATGTCTGGATGTGGCACAAGGGAATGTGGTTTAGTGGTGGGCTTGGCAGCGCTGACTTAACAGTTGGACTTGATCTTAAAGATCTTTTCAACCTTAGCAATTCTATGGTTCCATGATTCTGTAGTTGTTTCAGAGAGAGGTGAAGTTTCCTTGAGGACATTGGCCCAGTCAAGAATTCCACAAAGCACAGAGGAGTCAATATGTGAGATACTGTTTACTGTGCATTGTCCATTTAATCTTATAATAATAAAATATTTGCTAGAAATTACAGTCCTAGGGATTTACCAGATTTTTTTTCCTGTTCTTTTTTTTTTTTTTCTTTGTTTCTTTGAAGATTTTGTGTGCATATTTTCTATTTGTCTTTCTAAGAAATTTGGTTCTCTGTGACAAATAGATCTTGAAAATTATAAAACTGCATGCAAATAATCAAGGATATCATCATGCTTAAGTTACATAAATGGTTCACCAGTTTCTATGTATGGGAAAAAATTCTGTTCTGCCTTGATTTAGGTGTCACTACAAATTTTCTAAGAGGTTCACACAGATGATGTAATAGTTTGTGTCATAAGATCATTTAGAAATTAACATTGGTACAATAAACTTGGGGCACGTTAGTGTTAAAGGCCTAATTCATAACTTCTCTTTTTGGAGATCTTGCTAACAACTTTTCCAGATTTCTTACTAAATTTTGTGAAAGCAGAGCATGATGGTACATACCTTCTAGGAGAACATCCGTATGCCCTTAATCCAAGGAGAAACGGAGAAACATCCCGGGAATTGCTTTGATATCTTTCCAGTTCCTACTTGATTGACTAAACCTATCTCAACTTTGGCCCCTTGTTCTCATGGGAGAGCAATTCCAAGAGGGAGCTAACAGTAACCTTGTTGTAAACATCTAAATCCCATGTTATATCCATATAAGACTAGCAAGATTTGAAGATTTCAGTATCTTTCATAGAGCAATTGATAATATTTTGGCTGAAACAGAGGCAGAAAACTTCAATCTCAGTACAAAGCAGGACACACTGTTCTGAATTTCGTTCAGTTATGTTAATCAGCTGGACAACTTGAGAGAAAATCGTCATGAAGGGTAATCAAGGGAAGAGGTGATAAGGCTCATTTCCTTATCGGTTGGACAGGAAATGGGACAGAAAGGGTTTATCAAGAAGAAAGGTTTAGAAAAAAATTGTAATTCAAAATAAAAATGAATCTGTTGTGTCTGCATTTCTAATATCCAGCAAATTTATGCACTTTATCCCAAATCGCCTTCCTCAAAGATATTTTATACACCTCCCTTGGGAACGTAGTGCAGTGAGACAGATAAAGTAGCTGTTTGCTACTTCTCTGAGTACCAGCTTTTCTGTATTTTTCCAATTATCAGCAGAGTATTTTGGTGCAAAGTCACTGTTTCACTCACATAACTCCAGGAGGGTATTTGGAGCACTAGAGAAAGTGCATCACATTGTAACATTTTTATGTGTGGAGCTCACTGGTTATTTGACTGTCAAGAATTTTTGTTTTGTTTTGTTTGTCGTGGCTTTGGAGATATTTTGGCAGCTTTTCTATTTGTTGTTGTCACACCACCTTATTCTATCAAGCTTCTGATAATCATTTGATAAGGTTTTGGAGAGGTGTTTAAAGGATAGAAGGGAGAGGGTCAGCATGTGTTATTTTTCCAATTCAGGAGGTAGTCACGGAGTGATTTTCTGTATCTCCTATGGGATAGTAGCATAAAAACCCTGGAAATTTTCTATTTGAGTATTTAAGAGTGTTGTTCAAGTCCTTTTATCAAAGATGGAATTATTTCCACAGACAAGCATCCTGCTGTATGGAAGTTGTCCTGAGATGGCTGGGACAGGCTGAGTGCATTTTCCTCTCAGTGTAGATGCAGGTGCAGCAACATCTGACTCCATCATGAGCATGGGGGCTGGTTTGAGTAAAAGCTTGTTGTGTGGAAGTGTGTAGGCTTGTGAGTCTTCTATAAGAAATACTTTATAGATTGCTCTTTTTTCTGTTGAACATGATACCTACCAACTTTTCCTGGCATAGGAATATTCTTAAGACAATTTGATGGAGGACAAGGTAGTTAATGTATCTTTGCTATAAAAACAGAGGAAAAACTTGCTACCTGTCAGGCTGAAGAATTACATGTCCTACTCCTTTCAATCACATTCTAACTGGGTATATACTTCCCTGCTATCCCCACTGAAAATTCACTCTGGATGTCCATCTGTGATTTGATGTTGCTTTACAAAACCCCATCAGCTATTAAAGTCCATTTGCTCTGGGGATTTCATTATGTGAATATTTCAAAATCCATTTGTCAATGAATAGCAGAATGGCCAGTCCTTTCTTGGGGTCAGTTCTCACTGAATGTTTGTTGCCTTTCTGCTGACAGCTGAATGACAAACCAGTGCAAGCAGAACTATTTGAAATACTAAGAAACAAGCCTGTTTCTATGCTAATATGTTTGAAACACTACATTTCTCTGACAATATCATAATGTTGGAGTTTATAAAATGTCTATACAATAATTGTTCTGTTGCTGTGCTCATAAACAAGGATTCATTATTCTAATTTTGTCCTTCATTCTCTGTAACCTTTGCAGAAAGAAAAAAAAAAAAGTTCATAAATAACAGTGGTGATAAATTAACACAGAGAACTAGACATATTTACATGGACATAGACTTCATATTGAAACACTAATTACTGCAGGCAAATTTAGTTTTCCCTTTAATCAGATTTTACAGGTAATTAGCAGTTAACTAAGATTAATTACGATTCATTTTGTGTTAATGTCATCTTTTGGTCGCAGAAAGTTTACACAGTATTTTATTTACCAGATGTGAAAGCTAATTCTTACATAGACATATCAAGGTTATGCAAACTTTTTTTTAGCTCACTGCACACCTCTTAATTGTGTTAGAAATATACTTTTGCAAGAGATACCCCATGGGTCTCCAGAGAGGGACACAAGAACCCCAGGCACACCAAAACTCATGTAAAGCTGCAAGGTGCTCCACCCAACCAGACTACCACACAATTCAGCTGTAACCAAAAGGGTTACCAGAATTGCTAAACTCAATCCATTCAGTGTGAGACCACGCTCCTGTGTCCCACCCTTGCAGTCAGACCCCTGCAGCCTCTCTCACTCTCCCTTCCCCAGTGCCAGATGTAGCCTTGGATCAGTCCTTCAGCTCTTGATGAGCTGTACTGCACTGTGAGGACAAGAGGTGGGACATGTTCAGAGAAGCTCAGCTACTTGGTGGGCTCTCCAGTTGTATCCAAGCATTCCAGTCCTTCCAGTAAAGCAGCACCCGGCACCCAAAGCCCCTCACACCAAGGAGAAAAAGGATGTGTCCCAGGCAAGAGGAATTGAAACCTCTTCCAGAGACACCAGAATCCAAAGCCAGCCTGTCAATTTATGGCCAAATCTAGCTCTGGGAAAGATCATAGAAAACTTGTTGGAATAAAATTTTTTCCATGCAAAAATTCAAGAGCCTGAGAAGATTGATATTCTTGACTTGGAACCAGGTTGCATCATGCCAAGGTGCTCTTACTGTGTTCCCAACTTCAATAAATCTATAATTCTGGTTTGCTTTCCTCTGTCCTGTTGCAATCCATGTGCTGTAGCTGCTCAGGAGTATCACACAGGAGATTCACTGCCTGAGGTCATCCAGATCCTTCCTGGATGAATGGACACCATTCACCAAACTGACACCTAAATTATTAGTCACCTTTTCCGTCCCCCTCCCAGGACCCTTTCTAGGGATGTGTGAAGCACCCTGTCAAATAATTGAGCTCACATTACAAAAGTTATTCTCTACAGAACCAAAATACCTCCTGACCTCTCATTGTTCACGAATGTGAAAATGAGGAGCAAAAGAAATGATTTTTAGGCCTCATCAAAATAATCAGCAATCAAAGCTGCTACTGACACTGGAGACTATAAAAACCCACATTTTCTGAATATCTGCTCAGAAAGTGAGCTGTAAAGGTCAGACACAAAACTCAAGAGAGGCTGATGGGACCCAGCATCTCAGAAGGTATTACACTTTAAAGATCCTACTTCTTGGGGCAAGACATTTGAAAATGGTATTTTGGGTATACCTCATCTGTTTAGAACAGAGAAAAGGTCTATAAAATAAAAGACAGTAATTGAAAGACAGAAAGCATAAAAAACCAGTTTCCAGGAGAGTCCCAGTGCCTCTGCACAAATGGAAAGGGTGTCCCTAAGCAAAACCCACTGGTGAGTGATCTCTGTGAAAGATCCCCTGTGGAGCATCACAGGCCCAGTTTCACACAGGCTTGATTTCATTCAGGTCCCACACACAGGGCTTCTTTTCTGGCTGCCCCCCAAATCTTTACAGGCATGGAAAACTCTAGGATGTGGGTGACACCAAAACTGTGAAACTGGGGAGTCAGTGTCATTGTCAGATGGAGAAGGTAAGGACAGGGAGATGCTGAACTGATCTTTCCTCCTGTCACATGCAGCTGTGCTAACTTTGTGCTGGTGTCAAGTGAGAAAACACTTATTGGTGGGTTTTAATACTCCTCTCCAAACCAATAAAGTCTTAAATGTCATAGTCTTACCTCAGACAAACAAAAACAAATGGACAGAAATAATTGTGTTAAATCACACAGACACTTTCCTCTTCTGTTTTTACATTGTCTTCTTCTTGTTGACCTTAATGAAACAAAACCAGGAAAAATACAGAAGAATGTGAACCAAAACTGCAGAAGTGGATATATACTGAGTCATGGAAGTTCACCACATCTGACTGTGGAGCACACTGAACACTGCTTAGCCTCAATGAGGAAATAAATCTGATTGAGAGGTGAATAATGGGGAGTATATCATCAAGCTCACTTGAGGCAGGAAAGCAGAAACATACACTCAAGATGTGCTCACTGCAAACCTTCCAGCTGCAGTTACCAAAACCACAAAACACATTTCTGAATGTAAGACTGGAGTTCAAGGAAAATTTCCCCTCAAAACAGCATGGAAAACTATTCCGTTATATCAATTCCCTCCTGCTCAAGTGAAAAGTCTCTTGTGAACATCTGCCCCAGATAAGAACAGCTCAAATGCCTGGAGACCCTCAGAGCACGGGGAGGCTTGTCAAGTCTTTCTTACAGTAGGGAGACATGGCCTCTGAGTTGGCCATGCAACAGTGGTAAGATAATTCTAGAATCACAGTACAACTGAACAACAAAAACCCATTGTCATTCTATTTTTAACTTCTCAGATGAGTCATTTAGCAGTGAAATAGTTTAACAATACCCTGCACTGGTAACCTGTTTTAATCTAGTAATTTCAAAACATATTTACTTGGTAACACCCCGGGAACTAAAAGCTACTTTATAGAAATTTTTTAGGGGAAAAAGTGAAAGAATGTCCAAGGTGAACAAGTGATCTTACCAAGGCTATTCTAATAATCAGCAATAAAATTGGAAACAGTAATAGAAACAGTGACAGTCCAATTTTCATACATTAATCCTGGAATAGTACTTTTCCCTCTGCAACTGTGTTATAAAGGTGATCACAATGATTGCCTGCAGCAGTCAGATCTCCTAATAGAAACAATAGTATTAAAATTAATTAATTTAAAATTTAAAGAATGAATTTAAATTAATGAAAATTAATTCTGCCTGCACATCAGTTTCATCTTTGTATTTTCCTAATTAGGGTTCTCAAGCTCTTTTGTTTATCAATCCTACACCTAGAGAATGAAAGACAGAATGTCATCGTCACTCTCTGGCACCAGAGCAGTTGTCCAGGTCCACACTGACCTCTGCAAGACCTCTGAGTCTGTGAGTGTGCCAGCACCGTGATACCTTGCCAGGCAGTGGGGTTCCACATGGCTGGGCCAGACTGTTGTGAGTGTAGGACAGGGGTTACACAGCTCTGCACCCTCTGTAAAATTCCTCTTCTCCCACTGAAGCAGATGTGCATAGAGAAATGGTTTTGGTTTTTTTTTTTCCTTTCTAGCACTTCTGTGCTCCATACTACTCTTATATTAAACTGGGGAGTGAGCTCTGGCAAGACCTTGGTATCTGTTTGATATCAGGGGGATATTTTCTCTGTCCCCTTCATTACACACGGTGCTGATCCCTGCACTAATACAGCTGTGAAACAGGTGATACAGAAAAACTAAATCTACTCCCTGCACTCCAGAAAGCTGAACTGTCAAGGCCGATAGAGGAGGATCTGTTGCTCTTATTTCTGCACCATTCTGCATAACTCAAGGACAGGGATAGACCTGATATAATATTTTCAATGGTCCCACCTATTCAGTTCCTTGAACCCAGCTCTGTAGGGTTCAAGGGACTGCCATCATTGCTGCTGAGCAGTAATTAGGCTACAACAACGAGGCTTCAAAGAAAACACTTTTTAGCTGAAGCTGCTGCATGTGTGAAACTGAAGCAATAAATTAGGCAAGATGACACTGGGGTCACGATGACATCTGAGTGTTTGCACAGCACCATGTACCAGTCCTGCCTGGGGCCCTTGAGCAGTACATAGCATTAATATCAATGTTCCCTAAGGACAGCGAGTTCATTAAACTCAGTCAGGAAGCAAAGTGAACTCAGTAGACAGTGGAAAAAAACACAAGATAAATTAAGTGAGACTTTATACTTCATTCATGTGTAAGAATTCTAGACGCTTCCATGAGATTTCAATAAAAAAGTTCTGCTTCAAGAGGCTAAGCAAATCATTTTCCAAGAGGAACTAAAAAACTGAGATAACTTTCAGTGGTTATATGAGATATTCAAAAGTACTGTAGTTTATGCAATATTTCAAATGCCAAGCAAGGACACAAAACCCAATTTACATCAAAGAAGTTCTTGATAAGTACTACATAAACTTTAAAATCAGCAAGAATTTAGAACAAATTAGTTATATCTGTCTTCACTAAGAAACTTTTAATTCTTTTCCCTTTCAGTACTGCTCCATAGCTACTGCTCTCTAAATTCTTTATTCTTTAAAATCCCTGAGGCTGTAGTTTATATTTCTCCAAACATCATGTTGGAGTATACCAACACCAGCTTTTATCTCTGCCACAGGCTTCTTATCTTCTATCCAATCCAGAGTATCATTACTTTCCATTGCAGCACTCCATTTTCTTCCTCTTTATTCGTGCTCTTCTGATGCAATATTTGCATTCTTTCCCAGTATCTCCTTATGACAGAAATGCCTTCAAGAGTAGTCAAAAAAATTTAGTCACTTCTCCCTGATTCTGAGTCACTTGCCTTTATTCTGAATCACTGTGAAACACTGCATTAAGTGCTATACTTAGAATATATTGCAAATAAAATGGGATCTAAAATACATTTCAACGATCAACTCGTGTCATGTATCAATATGAGCAATGAATCAGAAGACTGCAAATACAGAACCTCCTAAAAGTTGAAACAAAATCCCTATCTTTCATGTCATTTAAATGAATAGGAGAGCAAGCTAGCTATCCTGACAGCAGGCATCGAAGTCTGAGCTATATTTTTAGAAGATTTTGAGAAGTCTCATCCTGTAACATTAGAGGAAGAAATTTTTAAAGAGGTCTGCCTCATTAAATTATGTCTTGGCTCATGGATTCCCAAACTGTGGTGCCTGGAAGTGTATCCTCAGTCTGTAGTCCTTGGGCCACTACTGGTCTACAACTTCACAAAACACCCCCCTCAAAATGTAGCACAATTCCCACCTGGAATGAAAAGTCAAAGTTTTAACTGAACTATTTTCTTATACTATTCTGCACAAGAAGATTTAGAATTCTTTTTTAAGACTATATAGCCTGTGAATAAGAAAGGGTGAAGACAGAGATCTGATGTCAAAGGGGGAAGGCAATGATGGAAATGCAGAGATCATTCACAGAGGGGATGTTCTCATGGTGCTGGTGTACCTCGGTTTTCATTCATTAAACACATTAAAAATGTCAAATTTTACAAGAAACAACTGAGAACTTGACTCCTTATATCTTGCAAGTTTCCAAAATATTATGAGACAGCAAAAAAATACCTACACTGCTTTCTTAAGGCTACTGTTCTCTGCAGGTAACTTCCTGAGCTGCTGCTTTCATGTGGTATAACCCCTAGTGCAGACAGAATATGAACATGGAATAACTTTTCTCTTACAATGAGGTGCACATTATGAAAAGAATTCATATAACCCCTCTCAATTCAATATTTGCAAGTAGTACCAGTCCAACTTTCTGCAATCATTAATGAAAACATCAGTCTGGAATTTCCTTCTTCTTTCCTTCTGTGCAACAATACACAGCAGGAAACTATGCAGCATGACTGAAAGTGATTAATAAGATTTCCTTGAAATAGGGCACTGACAAAATTCCCCTAGTACTTTCAAAATCCAGTGAAGTGAAATCAAACTGAACAAAACAACAAAGTGAACCTTAGTTTCTATATTGAGGATCAGAACAATGCTCTAGCTGAGTGGGTACCCTATTTCCAACTCACACTAACACTTTTAACCTCAGAGAGATGCATTTGTGCTCCACAGACAAGTAGGAGGAATCCAGAACAAGCAGGACTCTTTGATAGCAGCACATTTCAGTATAAAGAGCTATGCCTTAGAGATCAGGCAGGATTAGATAAGCAGAACACCTGGCCCTGCATGGGATAGTTTAAAACTCCCAAACGGAATGAATACTTCAAAGGATTTAGTAACATTATTTACTTCAATAAAAAGGGCAGACTCACCAAAGGAATTTTTTCAGTGTATTTATGTTCTTGGGAAGTGTCCATAATTTCAATCCTGATTTTATGATGAAATTCAAGAACTAATCTCAGTTCATTGAAGTGTATTAATTCATCTGATTCCTGGGCAAGGAGGGCAATGTGTATTTATCTTTATGTATTAAGGTATTTAAGGTTAAGAAGTGTTTTCTCTTGCTTTCTCTTAGTAAACCTAAGATGAGATTTCATCCTTCAAAATGCTGACTTGCCTGATCAAGAAATAATCCATCAACCAACAGCAACACCAAAATCTTTTTTTTACTGAGAGATGACATAGAATGCTCATAACTGTTTTTCATAAGGGAAGAATAAAATTCCAGCGCTTAAAACTGAGAGCATCACTACTGAGTGAGGAAAAAAGAACTCTCTTATCTAAAATATGCTGCGGGGAAGAAATAATCTTCAACAAAATTCTGTACACAGAAATGCAAAATATCATTCTCACATGCACCTAATCACAACTGGTTCAGAACTGCCAGTTCAATGAGTGCCCTGAGGCTAACAACTGCTGCCTCTGAAATCCACATCACCATAGTAAGAGCTTCCCTCTTGAATCAAAAATACATCTTGTAAAGCCACCTTACACCTGAAAAAACCTATTAACAAACAGTAAGTAGCCAGCAGAGTATTTAAAATAAGCAAGCATACAGCAAAAATATGAGAACAAGTTTAAATAATAATCTACACTATTAAGAATTAAGATTCTCTATGCAGAAATCTTGTGGATAATACATAGGAATCAGGAAATTAGAGCTATTATTTCTATAATGTTGCATGAAAAACAAGTACATAAATGTATATACAAGCCCACACTTAGACATATACATTATCCTTAACCCTTTCACACCCCAAGACACTATAATTTTATCTCCACACTTCAGTTATGCCCCTTTCTGAAAAGCAAAGACTTAAAATGGTTGCTTCCTATTCCATTATTGTGTCTCACCTACTTGGTAAAAGTCCTTCTGCTACAATGATGGCTACAATAAATAACCCATGAAAATATTAAACTTTATTTAATTACTTATATTATAACATCTTTAAATGATCACCTAAAATTTTCAGTACAGGAAGATCTTTGGAATAGATCAAGCAGCCTGGAATGCCTTTTAAAAAAATAAGAGACATCACAACAGACTTTTTGTAGTCCTTCAAAGTCAGAAATCAAAATCTAGAATCCTTGATTTTCAATTTTTTTTTTTTTTTTTTTTTTTTTTTTTTTTTTAATATGAGTATAAATATACCTATATATAAAACTACTGGAATTTTATTCTGTGTTTATCTGAGCATTTAATATGCTTCCAGCAGTGGATTGTTTCCCTTGGGTTGGAGACAGCAGGAGAACTTTGCACAAAAGCATGCAAACTGTGGTAGCCCAATAGTGATGCAGAATTCAAAGACCCACCACTGCGAATTTTATGATTCTCTCTTCAGCTCTTCATAAAGGGAAGAGAATCAAAGAAAACAAAATGTATTTTCATGGGTACTTCCAAAATTAGCATTGACAGACAAATTCCCATCTGAATGTCATTGCTCGATCTGTCGTTATTATATTAGTAAAAATTTTTTTGATATCTCCTCTTACACTTAATAGATCTTACTTGCCTGAGTCAGGTGTGCAGGATTTGCCCATAAATATGGCATAACCAGTAACATAAAGTCTTGAGAAGGTAGTAATTGCAATAACAACTTATACTTTTTTATTTCAGACACATAATATGGTCATGTAACTAGAAAAAGAAAGGAGTGCAAAAATATGGGTGGAAAGCGGGGCATAGAACAGCCTGGGCTACAACTTAGATCATGCAAATTTGTAACACATCTTAAAAAATTAAGCTTCCTGATGACATTTTCATCTGGTTCCAAAGTAGCTGATTTTTTTTTGTGTCACCTGCATTTGGAGGAAATCAAAAGCATTGTCACACATGCAGATTTTCAATAATGCATATGAGCACTGATACTCTCACTCCCACATTAGCCTTCTTGGAGAGAGCAGCTCACCAGGATAACAACTGTTATTGAATAAATTCCATCTTTAACTGGAATTATTTCTCACCTGATACTAGCTTGCATTTATCTCATTAGTAGTTACTTGTTTCCCTTTTCCCTCAGTACCTCTTACTTCTGCCCATCTCTCCAGTATGGTCCATGATGTTTTTTGACAGCAGTCCCTTGGGGGACCGTATGTGTTGCTTACTGTAATTTTTATTCATGTTGGCATAATACAACTTAAATTGTTCCTGGCCTTCCAGTGGTATTTCAATAATGCATATTAATATACAATAATAAAACATTTGTGTGGGCTGGGAGTATTCTGAGTGCTTCACAGAAATCCACACAATGTCAGAGCCTCCCCTGAACTGAGTCTGACTCCAAATTCCAGTTTGGCAGCTTCATCTACACAAGCACATCCTGTGTATACACATGAATCAAGAAGGAGGATTCGTGCCATTTGCAGCAGCCTTTGCTCAGGGGCACTTATCCCTCTCTGCACAGCTGTGTGGGCACAAATGTTCTGCTACACAGAGAGATGGCTGGGGCCATAAACTCTGCTGATGAGTGGTTATTGACTTGCTGGCTCTGGGCATCAGGGAAATCCTGAATTTTCAAGAAAAAAGGGAATGGCACACTGACTTCTGCACACTCATTTGAAGGTTTGTGTTAATCTTCCTCGTATTTGCTGGAAACCTTCAGCACAGATTAAAATTTGGTGGTGTGGATGGTACAAGCAAAGCTGGCATCTCGCCAAAACTTTGCATATCAAGAGAAGAAAACAACATTAAAAAAAAAGGCAGTAAATTATTTTAAAAATTAAAATATCAGAATTAAAGAACATCAATGAGTTTATGACAGAAAAACAAACCAAACCAAAAAAAAATAAAAAAAAAACCCTTAAGAAAGTTAGTGAAGGTTTGTTATAAGAATGCAGGGAGATGAGCAGATGGATGGAGAAGAAATGCAGAAAATTATGGAAATTAAGGAAAGCCAAATATTACAGCTATAAATCTCCAGTGGTTATATTGCAGGGATTAATAAATTCCAAAGCTCTAAATTTTTTTCCTTATTCAGACCTTCACAGAAAACAAAGCCATTACTTATGCTAATATAACTGTCCAACACACAAACCCCACACATACATGCAATTCCAGCTGGAAGCCATTAGTCTGCATGGACTCCTCCAAGCAAACTACATTTTTCCAGGTAGAGGTTTACAAAGCTATTGAGTCTTTACTACATGAGTTTTCCTTCTGATGTATCTGAGACAGGAAAACCATCAGCTTCACACTTCGTTTGTGGTGACATATGCTATTCCCTTGGGAATTACTACAGCCACCCAGGATTTACAGCCCACTCCCAAGCTGCAATATTCCTGTCACTAAGCACTATGAAATCTGAATTTCTTTCCTTGAGGAAAACTTGTGGGACAAGTGCTAAAAGCTATAGGAATCCTGAGAAATGGGAGCCAAAATGAACAATTTCCAATGCTTTTTTGCTCAGAAGCTCAAGCTTCATTTTCTAGACAGACTCTTCTTCAATATTAACTCAACATTTTCCTGTGTAGAATTCATGAATTCTGGTTCTCTTATTTCCCTAAAAGCTTATGCTGCTAAAAGGGGAGTCTCAGATCTCTTCCAATACACACAAAAAGGGTCAGGAAGCTTTACAGCTGTGATCTGGACAGAATTACAGCCCAAGTCAGAAAATTGGCCATGGAAAGGGAAACCACTCTGTGTGCTGCTCAGCCAGCTGGCAGGTCAGCCAGACCATGAGACTGCTGGGTTCGTGTTCCATCCATTCCCCCTTCAGAGGCATTAATCTGAGCTTCTTTATTCCTGTTCACCCACTAATTTTCACATTTGGATTTAATATGTTTGAAATCACTGCCTGTTCCACCACATTGGACTGAAATCAGCTGCTGAATTCCAGTTATTGGCAGAGATGGACAGAAAGGTGAAGGCACAGACAGATTTACTTGTCTCCCAAATCAAGCTAGAGGTTAATCTACTTCTAATCAACTTCTAGGAAAAGTTATTGATGTCAATATACAAAGACTGTATCCTACCAGAATATATAGTTTTAGGTATAAACTAATCTTGCAAATCACTTTATTCATTTATTTTTTCTTTTTTTTCATATTACAAGCTGTTTGTATGAGTGATGCAGATATCCTTTTTCTCATTCCTCAGCAGCTACTGTCACTTTCTATATTTTTTTTGCATTAGCAAATAAAGAGTAATTTCAGATCTTTTGGTTTCAAAATTTCCGTGGAACTCTCTTCATGATCCATTCTGGTTACATGCTGTCATAGAACTGGTTTCAGGGTAAGTAACTGAGACATTCCTGCTGTATGAATTACAGCAATTAGATCAGTTCATAATAATTTAGTTTATTCTTCCAAAACTCTCTTGAACCAATAGATTTTAGATTCTGTAGTTCATGTATGTAAAGTTCATCTCATGATGAATACAGAAGAGGGAATCACTTTTGCATGCTAGAAACTGAGCTAGAGGAGGTAATCTTAGCTGTAACTCTTTCAAGTAGAAGAGAAATATTCTATAAAATCCAAGCAACTGTCTTTCATGTCAATGAAAGTTGAAATAATGTCTGTATATATTTTGTGAAAAACATTCATCTTTTATTCATTCACAAATGTATATAGCTGTTATCTGAGATGAGAAATAAAGAACTTACTATGAAACCTTTATGGGAAACACAAGACACTGGAAGAAAAACAACCCATGTAAGGTCTTTAAGCTGAACACTCTCTTAAGAAACTAAATATTGTAACTCTGCAAGATTGCGTGGAAGGAAAATAACATCAGCTGTTAGGGAGTATTTCAGGAAACCAGAAAGAAATTAAAAGTCACTAAAAAAATGAATATCTCTAAACTAGTAGGATTCTAATCACAGATGTCGTGTGCTATTTTAAATGTCATGGTCTACCCTGCTTGGCTTCCCCCTGCCACTCCAGAAAGATGAGGTCTTTAGTTCTCTGTCTGTGACATAAAATGGCACTAAACATTTGCATTCAAATACTTGAATGCCATTCTTAATGCCAGGGAAAAAAACACATAATCCTATCTGAAGTCATTTGCAGACAATGAATGACTGTGATGTAATGACTGCTTATGTCGTCTTGGCCTAACTTCAGTCTTTCAATGGCACCAACTTCCAGCTCTTAGAAATAAGAATAGCTTATTTTTTTAGCAGTTATCACTGCAATTCAGACTTCAGTCTGGTTCCTACTAGAAGAGTCTCACATAAATTTCTATTTATGTGTGCTTGTAGACCCTCTACTATAATTCTTAGAAAAAAAAATTGATTTTTCAGCAATTCAAATATACCGTAGGTCCATTAAACAAATCATATAATTTAATAATGACTCTGATGACTAATGATAGCCCCATTTATAAGCAGCAATGAAATTTCTCAATATTATCCTTGCCCTGGTACAGTAGGGTTGTTAAGAAAAATGCAAGTTTACTGCCTGAGGATGTTTTCAGGTTCATTAGTCAAAGGGGCTGAAGTGAGTAATGATTGTTTCATACTATTTCAAATAGAATACCTTTATCAGAAATAAAGCATTACTTCCAACACAGCACTTCAAAGAACATGTTCAAGTCACTGCCAGACTATTCCTAAAGGAACTTACAGCATCCTATTGTTAACTCAAGCAAATTCATGCTCTGTGTAACAATGGCTTCTCCTGTGCAATAATGTTAATCTGAAAACACCTCTCAAGATTCATGCAGTGCTGAGCAGCCATTTGTCTGTTTACAGGTATCAAATAAAAGCATTAAATACCACACATTTTTCTATATTAGCAATAAAACTGAAATATCGCAATGGAATGCAGAGAACTACTCATAATAATGCCACACAAAAATTTACAAAGTATTATAAAAAAAGGCAGCCACTAAGCATAACTAGAAGTCTGCTTATAAAGAGATATCTATTATATCTTTTATGTGTGTAACCTTAAAAAGGAACACAAATAAGTGTTTTCTTAGAACTTTATAGGGAAAAGCTTGTGAGTTACACCAGAGAAAAAGCTTCCAAAGGGGCTCCTCTCTGCCCATGTGCCAATAGAGGAATATGTACAATAACTGCATTTGCTTTTTCTCAGGAGTACACATTGCCCTAGCAGACTCAGAGAGGGTATCTCACCCAAATTCACCATCACAAGGTGTTTGGGGAGGAAACCACCCAAAGGCAATGCTGGTACTGACAGATCAGACAGCAGAGATGCAGCAGTAACAAATGGGCAATTTAAAACTTAGTGAATAGCTCCTACAATTCAAGCACACTTCCAGCAAAACTGAGCCCAAAATTTTTTCCTAATACACATCTGTAAGCAGATTGAAGGCATTTTCCAGCATTGATATGACTGGCATCCTGAACTCAAGAGAGGAGCAAGGAGGGATGAAATCATGGAATAGTATTAAATCACAGCTTTGTTGAAAGAAGGCTCAGAGAAATGGTAAAAAAATAAAATTATTTTGACTGTCTTTGCACACAAAAATTCCAGAATCCTTCCCTTTTACTGTCCACTGTATTCCTTAAGCATCATGTCCTGAATAATTTGGATATCAGGTGGAAAAAGAACTCAAGCCTGTGGTTGAGTTCTGGAAAATACAAGTCATCTAGAGCAAATTGCTAAGAAATAGAATTTTGCTGAACAATCACAGATATGCAAGAGTTCATGGAAGATAAATAACATGAGCTTTTAGCAAGCATTGTAAGTTCCTGGGAATGAAACCAAGAGTCACAAAAGAAATCAATAGAACTAAAAGGAAAACAGTGTTTCTAGTAGGGCTTTGTGCCTCCAAATAACACTTGCTTTGCAGGTACTTTTAAAATAATACTAACATTTCAGGAAGCCTTTTGAAAGAAATTCCTGGTTACACTACATTCTCTTCTTATTTATAAATAACAATCCAAGTTCCCAGAATCACGAATTTGGTTTGGTTTTGGGGTTTAAATGCTTCTGGTTTTCATTAGTGTTTTCTGTCATGGTTTGGAGAAGATTGAAACTGGAATATTTAAACAGCTTTCAATAAATATGGCAGACTACATCTTCACTTTAACAAAATAATCCCAACAGTGGAGGCATTTGCAATGGCTTGTGCAGGTGAACAGGTGCTCTGCAAAGACTGGGGTGGTCCAGGTGCTCCAGTGGATCAACCTGCAGAAATGGAGCAGCTCAAGAGCAACAGAAACCTTCCTACAGCTTACAAAATTATTTCCTATAAACTCCTCCCAAGGATTTCCCTGCCACAGTAGTGATGAATACTGTTCCCATCCAGCTGAGAAGTAACTTCACCATTCAGTTCTAGAAAAACAGCTTAAGTCTTGGAGGCAATTTAATATGAAAACATATTAAATGCAGCTTTGTAATGTTCACCATGATTCCATTGTTGGTGAAATCTCACATTCATATGTTTTTTTTATCTTACAGAAATTTTCTGGGATCCAACTTTTTATTCTCTCTCTTGCTTAATCAGCTAAACTGGAACAAGGGAATGATTTTTGTCCTTCAGAGGTACAGACAGAAACCTCAGAAATGCCCACCAAACCCGCTGGGGGTGTGCCCTAGCACATGGAGCTTGCTCTTTGTCACTCAGCAATGATCTTGCTCCTTGTAAGAATCAGTCCTGAAATGGGGTGGATAGAGTGAGATTTCAAGCTATGAAATAACAGAGGCTTCCATCTCTTACAGATGGGCATCCCTGAGTGCACACCACATGAAAACCCTTCTGCTCTTAGGAATACATTTAACACATGATATCAGAGATTTAATGATACATTCCTGTTCGGTAAGAGGACAAAACCTTGTTATTCTTAAGACTAATTTATTTCTAATATTTAAAATCTCATCATCACATAGACTGCTGTTCTTTTATTAAGATTGTTAGATTTTTTCTTAATAATAAAGACAATAAAAAATGAAAAATACAGAAATGGGATTTAAAACTGAGAGTCTGGTAGGTAGTTATAAAACAGAGAGATGAGATACTAGGAAATAATGAAATCACTTGGTTCAAGTTCCCTCAGACCTGTGTTGCCAGAATCACTGCAGGCAAAAAGCAATGCAGAGCTTCTCTTTTGTGCCACCATCCAGTCAGCTTTGCTGAGCTGCATGTTGAACTTCCCTCCTGAACACAACAATGAGAGAAGAGAATCCACTTGCAAGTGCACTTTTCCTCCTTTTCAGAGTCCCACTGAAGAAAACACTGATTTTCAAAAAGTCACACTCCTTTGGGATGAACACAGTATTCATTCCTAATCATTGATGCTCAGTATTGTAATGCTCTTAATGTATAACCCTGTACTTTAGGATCCTTATCAAACCAAAGGAAGAAAGTGACCTTTTTATTATCTTACTTCTTCCTATTTCACTGTTTGTGCTCATCAACATGATCTTTTGCTCTACGCTTAGTTCTTCATTTCCTTGAAACAGAAACCATTATAATGACCAGAGCTACCAGATATTATTACAATATGAATAAATACAAGACAACCTAAAAATAGGAGTTAGATTTGTGATTAAGAGAAAATGAAGGGTGTTGGAAAGTCAATTGAATTAGAAAAGCTAAGTGAAAATTTGAACAGTGATTTCACAGAAAGGACAGTGTCTCCATCTACTCTTGCTACCTCTAGATGTGGTCATCCCTGAGCCAGATTTCAGCATGATAGGCTCTTTCCAGCATGGCAAAGAAATATTGTCCTGTGATATCTCAGTTTGTACATGGGTGTATGTGCTATTGAGAGATTTTTTTTGCTCTTTGATACCACAGCTCACCACAGTAGATGGAACCCATGAAACAATGGAAAAAAGAAAGGGTGCTGGTAAGTTTCCGTGGCAGCTGACAGATGTTTTCCAAAACATTCCACTGGTTTGTGAGAGTGGAAAGCTTCCTGTGGTTAAAACAGGTATTCCAATCCAATTCCTACTCTCGCAGTGAGGAACACTTCGATTTGCTTTTGCTGCTTCTAAGGAAATAATGCTTTTTTCCCCGTGAAGTCACATAAATTGTAGCAGTTCAAATGGCTCTTTTTTACTGCTAAGAAAATGTGCAGGATCAGGGAGTCTATGCCAAGAGTATGGTAGGAAATTATGCTGGAGGTGGGAGGAATGCACTGTACCATCAATTCAGTACACTCTGACTTCCAAAGTTCAAAAGAGACATTGTAAGTGCCATGAGAAAAGCTATGATAAAAAAATATTTTTGCAGAAGACAATTATTTTCTAATAATATAAGACATTGATTATGTAAAAGAGGACAGAAAAAGTCTTAGATGGATAGGGAAAAAAAAAGCAAAATCTCAGCATGTAGGCTGGAAGACTGTATCTGCCAAGGAGATGAGAAAGGAATTAACATTGCTAAAATTACAGTTCTGACCCAACAGTTCTGGATGCTGCTAGTGACTCTACCAAAGATTCTGTGCCTGACTTTGAGGAAGCCTCTCCTCTTCTTCAGTGAGCATTAAACAAATTCTGCTCTCTGCAGGCCAGATTCTTCCTCCTCTGTGTGTAAACAGGAACAAGAAAACTCCATTTGTCAATTTATACTGCCAGATTTTCATGGCAGTGTCTGATAAGAACCTGACACAATGAGGTTTTGATCTCTGATGTTTTCTGCAATATAAATAATACTAAAACTCGACTCTAGGTCATTTAAATACCACTTGGTGCATGTCAGATAAAAGCCTCTGGAGGTTACCACAAGGTTTGTGATGTTCAGAACCGGGTCAATGGAATTCTGCATTCAAGGTTAATAAGAAAAATTGTGCCTACTCATGTTATGCACTGGCAAACAACAACAATCACTGCCAATACCTAATTTTAGCATCTCACTTACAAGGTTGTTCTTAATAGAAAAAACTAACAGCCCTTAGGAATGACAAGAACTTCACTGAGTTCAAGCATCAAACACTGCATTTTTTTCTCAGTGTATCTTTCAGGCAATGTAAAACATAAATCCTTGCTTGTGAACTTGAAAATACTCAACACTGGTCTAGCTCTGCTCCCACTAAAGCCATCCATAAAGTCCTGTTATCTCTACTGACAACAGAGAAAGAGCTTTTGAAAATCTCACCTGTAATCAACAGTAAGAGACTAAAGCTACCTTAAAGTTAAGGTTCAAACATAGGCAGTAGGTTGGGCAATATCAAATTCAAACCTCAAGGTTCATGAGCTGTAAATCTGCCCCCTGTACATATATATTGTGCAGAAGTCTAATTACACATCCCACATACTTTCAACTGCCTCAGACACTGCACCAAGTGGTTGGTGCTCACATGTAATGTGGTCTCTTCAATATTTCAATTGATCCTCACTGCATTTGCAGCCCACAATCCCAACCTGCTCTAGAGGCAGAGTTATCAATTTTCTCACAGTGTTTCTATGGAGCTCACCACTACAATACATGAGTGCTTCAAATATTCATCATTTTCTTTCCACAGCACCTCTGTGTGGTGTAGAGAGAATGTTATCCCATCACACAGATAGGGAGCCGAGTCAGAGAATGATTAAGGTCAAACATTTTGCTAATTTAGGGTGTTTAATTTCAGATGCCTGAGATCTGATTTTATTCAGAGCAATTATCATAACTTTATATAGTTGAGTTTAGCTCCTATCTAGTTCAATTGTAGCTAGAAATGTCTAGCACTTCTGAAAGTCAGAAAAAAGAAAGCTTAGAATCCACCCTCTTACTTAACAACTATATCCAGACGAGCATTGAGGAAAAAAAAAAAAAAGAAAAAAAAAAAAAAAAGAACAATTGGGGAAAAACCAGGGGATCACTCAGAATTATGTAGAAACTGCAGAACAAAGGTGTGAGGGGCCCCATGAGAGCATTTAACCTCCTCAGCTATCAGAACATCTTTCTTGGTCCTTATACTTCACCTGATGCCTTCAACAACTGAACCATGAAGTCCTAGATAACATCAGTGTTAGACTCCAAAAATCCCTCTTAATATCAAAGACTGCTCTTTTGAAAGTCCTTAAATAAGGCATTTTGGTTTCTTTCAAGCTTCCCAACATTTGCTTCAAAACTTATTTGCTATTTTCTTTGTATAGGAGAGGTTGGTTTTGAGTGGGTATTTCCACTTAGATGTGCATGTCTGCATTTATTGCTTGATAATATGTAGACATAATGAAAATAAAAGTAGCATCTTGAGTAGTTCATTAAAAGGCTGTCATACTTCATTGAAAAATACTTCTTAAAATCAGCATTTTTTGGAGTCAATCAAGGGCCAGAATCTTTTTCTGCTGCAAAATACAGGGCTGTCCAGCCATCCCTATGCCACTAACATTGCTAGAGCCAAAGAGAAGGGGAAAGACCACTTGGAGCATTTTAGGACAGAAACCATCTGGAGCTTCAGATGCAGAATTTCCAGAAAGAACAAGAAGCAGAGGCTGATGATGATTTATTTTACTAGTCACTTTTCCTCATCCCCACAAATATATTTTCAACACACTACATCTATTTTCAAAGGAAGACTCCCTCTCCTCCAGCCTCCACACTTTCCCTAGGTTCTCATGCCCTCATTAGTTGTAGCTTAGAGAAAATGCTGTCACTTTGCCATGCTATGTAAAGCAGAAAGAGAGATATTTCAAGGATTTTCCTGAAAGCCTTATCATATTTCTTTTTCTCAGACCAGCAACCCATGGCTTCAGAACCATCAGTCTCGGGGGACAGCTAAAAGCAGCATTGTTCACCTGTCCCTCATGCCACTCCTATTTGCCCACTAAGGAATGACATATACTCTGCTGCTCAAAGGAAGCAAACACGTTTGCAGATTATAAAATAACTTCTGCCACTGGCAGTGACAGGAGACACTGAATTTTCTGGGAGAAAGGCTGATTCAGTGAAGAAAGCATAGAAGGTGTGGGAGGCAAGGGTTAAGCACTGGGTCTGAGACAGAGCTGGATCATCAATTTGTGCCTCTATCCTCCTCCCTGTAGAAGGAGAAGCATGAATTAAAGGTAGAAGTGCAGCCTCTTACAGTTAAGCAAGCAGCCAAAAGAGTCTGTTCAGGCTTCATGAGCTATGCCAGCATCCCAGCCACTGAGGTTAAATTCATCACCATTGTGAGGCACTCGGCCACAGGAGAAGGCAATACCAGTGCATCCAACAGGCTCTTCTGGGGCTCCTTTTATCCTGTCACTGCAAAGCAATGACCCACAACACTTAGATATTTTTTTGACACAAAGCAGCAGATAGCATGAAATTCTTCTTCCTTCAGGAACAAATGACAAACCACTTCAAATTTAGAACCATCTGCAGGGGAAAGACACTATTTTCTACTGTAGGGATGAGACATTTTTTGAGAGTGGCACACCAGAATGTTTTTATTTCCCTGGTCAGTTATTACTCAGGCCAGTAGAAATCCAGTGAAAGCTGGAAAATGCTGCATCTCCAAGGGGAGAGATAGTGCCTAACACCTTTCTGGAAGCATTTTAGATTTATAACAGTGATTTCTTGCTCTCAGGTTCAGAGTTCATTGAATGCTGCCAGGCACGAGGATGCATTTGGTGATTTTCATAGTGGGCTGTATATCTGTGTATGTGTGTGTGCACACATGAGCACATATAATCAGTGTGCACATACTCTCCTGATGGACTATTAATATCCAAGGTTGTTTACTACAGTCTGGTTTAGGAGGAGATTCTTTAAATGACTGTCAAATCTCTAGAAATGCCCATAAAGATCCAAAGACTCAAGTGTGCCTGATCTCATTTAAAAGAATCCAAACCTGAGTAGTGAAATGAATGGATGAATAAATCATTGTTAACATTCTCAAAATGCTTAAGCAATGTAGGACATGTCTACAAACTGCCTGAAGCCAGTGCTGACCCAAACTGTTTGTCCTTACAGCACTGATCATCACTGCAATTCCTGGGCTTGGAGCCTGAAATACATGAGTACCTTAGGCCTGGGCAAGCCACTTCATTCTTGTATTAAGCTTCCTTTTCTGCCAACTGTGGGTAATGCAATTTACCTACATCACTGAAATGTCAGAAAGAATATTTTTAAAAGCAATTCAAATGAAGAATGTGTTACATATTATTAGTATTATATGTGGAAAGAGACATTTTAGCAACACACATTTTCTGCAAGGAAGATATATTTAAATAACATTTCCCTATAGTTTAGATTAATTTTCATTAATAATATAATCAGTAATTGAAGTGCATCTCTTGTCCTGAGGTCTTTCAGAGTCTGTTATATTCCAGCTAAAAAAAGAGAAAACAAACTATATTCTAAAATTAAAATGACACTTCAGCTCCATTGCTATCTCTTGGATACAAAGGAAAAGACAAAACTCAACAGGGTGGTCTAATGCTCTAAAATCTGAGAAATTGCTGCCTTTTCCTTCTGAATATTGTCCAAAAGACCACCCTCAGTTTCCTGAATTAAATGCCATCATTTGACTACACAGGAGTTCAAATGTGTTTGTTTCAAGCGTGCTATTTTTTAGATGTTTTCAAAAGAAAACAGAGGGAAAAATAAATGACCAGTAATGACAGAAAGCTTTTAAAAAAACATTCTTTATAATTCAAGAAAACTGAGCCTTCAAAGCCCGTGCTTTAAGCACCTGCATAATTGGCTGGGTTTTCAAGAGCACTGAGCTTTCAGTGGTCCCCAGTGAGACCAACAATAGCTTTTGGATGCTCAACAATTTATCACGACTCAACAATTTCTCCCCTGGGCATCATTCACCAATGATGTGGTGTACAGAAAGTGGAGACAGTTGAGACTGACGTTTTTGGTTGAACTTGGACAACTCACTCTATTAGGCTCCCCGAAAACAATCATTCAATTTATTTCATTCCTGGATCTTACAGCAATAATAATTTAAAAAAAGCAAACCAGACTTAATTTAAATGAATACTGCACACTAGGACTCAAATGCAAATGCTGCGTCACGCTGGTAAAGGTTGCATAAAGTAATGATTAATTAGTCTTTTTCTCTGCTCAGGTTTTAGTTGTCTGTCAACAAAAGGCAGTAGATGACTGTTTGGCTAAAATAGGCATTATTTCCAGCTCTCTAATATCCCTGAAAAGCATGCAGCAGTTCAATTTGCCGGCAATAATTTATTGTGTAGAACTAAAATTCTGCACGCAATCTCTTCTCATCTGTTACTTGCAACATGGGTTTTCATGTTAACTGTTTATCTCCTGCCAAATCCCAGCTAGCTAAATAAGTCTCTGAAGCTTGTTGAGTAGTCCTAGCTGTGTTTTATGCGTGCAGAGTGCATTTCACAACAAACAGAATCATATCATTCAGAAGCATGACCAAGACATAACTCAGGAGGATATTTGTCCCAAATGCTCTAAAAACAAATGGGGAGCTACCCCAGCTTATTAAAAGATAAATAATGTGGCCAGAGTTTGAAACATTGCCCAAATGACAATAAGTGGCTAGCAGGCACTGAAATCTGCTGCTAAAAATGGACAGGAGCCTTCTGTGCCACCCTCAGCCATCTGCCTGTGCCGCGGTGTCAGGGCAGGAGCACGGATGCTGCAGACAGGCAGTGGGAAACAGCAGCCTCCCTTCTCCAGACCCCCCTGCAAACACCTCCCAGGCACAGAGAGGGGATCTGAGGGACTGGCAACAGCAGCAGCTGATTCTGCAAAAAATCTCACTTCCTTTCAGTCCATAATTCTTGCAGGCAAGGGTCACAAGTGGATTTTCATTTATTTATTTATTTGTTTATTTATATTAATGGAAACTCCCAGTCTTCTCTTGTTCACTGAAATTTCACAATATGGACAGAAGTGATATTTATCAATTTTGAGCTGACAGTTTGGCTTACTACAAAATTTTTGAGTATCCTCTCCTCCCCCACAGAATATGAAAGCAAACGAATAATGTAATGATAGTTCACATTTGCAAAGACAGTCAGCAAAAAAGGACAAGTGAACGCCACATCTTCTTCAGACAGACCTTCACTTTTTCATACAGCTAACACAACAAGCCTTGAAGAATCCCTTAACTGAAGTTGATCTATTCTTGATTTAGTTGTATTATCCATGTTGATGAATACTATGCAAGATGCAGTTCAATAGATTTTTCAGCATGGGAGCCATGCACTAATCATAATTGAAGGTTTCCATGATTGAAAGAAATTCTACAGAAACTGTCAAGGCAATGAAAAGTAATGAAGAATAAACATCTGAGTGTCACCTCAATTCAGTCTCCTTGGAGCAACTGTCATCTCTTGTTTTAACAGCAGTTTCAGCAATAAAAATAAATAAAAGTTATATACTGCATCTGACGAGCAGCAAAACACACATAATAGTACAAACAGTATTTGGTGAGTAGCTTGCAACAAGTGAATTCCTGATTTTTTCTCTTTGACCAACATAAGCTATTACTCAAGATATGGGGCAAGGAAAAACCAAACAAAGGCTCAGTGGATATTTTGAGGCTGTGTTTCTTGAAACCCATAGGCATTTGTGAGCAAAAATGTAAGCACCTGCTTTGAATTGAAGGAAGAATAACCTGGAAGATGGTTTGGAAAATGTGTATCACAGTCTCCCTGAATATTGACTCCACAGAGAAAGAGTACACTCCTGTAGATTCATTATAATCTCTCATGAACTTTCCCACACTTCTGCTACGTCTCTTCTTCTGCTCTGTGGGATTATGCACAATTTGTGCATTACAGTAGACCTTGCTGTGGCAACTTATAAGAAGAAAGAATTGATTCTTTCTGCAACTTTTTTCATAGAAGTCAAAGAAAAATGACATACAAAGCTATCTGGGAAACAAAAGCAATGAGAAATAAGTTCTACTTGCAGAGAGAGGACCAGAAGTAGCATGAGCACAGACCATCCCAATAGGATTCATTTAAGATTATATTTTTAGCCTCAAGTACATACTTTATTTCTCATGTGTATTTTACATGGCCTGTTGAGCTCAATTACTTCATATCATTGTGTACATAAAACAGTATTTCCAAAATGTTTTATTACAGAAATAGCAACCAGCCGAGCCCTCTTTCCTTTCCTAGAGCAAGATGGGAAAGAGAATTATGATGTTAATTGTGTGTGGGGGTGTAATTAGCTCCAGTTGTATCAAAGTGGGAAAAGAAAGTTTCAGTTTTCAGATATTTTAAACCTTTGAGAACAAACCCAGAATTTTATTGCACATTTGGGCAGCAGAAACATTTTTAGAACAATGAGATTATTTTGATTTGGTAATTCCCCGTCCCATTACATCTGATTTCAGTCTTTTTTGGGTTTACATTTTAATGTAGATGCACACAAATTCTTAGGTAAGACTAGGTTTATGATCTAAACATACTCAATATAGAACCACAGAATCACAGAATGGTTTGGGTTGGAAGGGACTTAGGACTAGACTGTCTCATTCCATCCCCCTGCCATGGGCAGGGACACCTTCCACTGTCCCAGGTTGCTCCAAAACCCATCCAACCTGGGCTTGAACACTTCCAGGGATGGGGACATCCACAGCTTTTCTGGGCAACCTCTTTCAATGCCTCACCATGCTCACAGTAAAAGCTTTATTTCTAATATCCAATTTAACCCTATTCTTTCAGTTTAAAGCCATTATCCCTTGTCCCATCACTACAGGCACGTGTAGAAAGCCCCTCTCCAGCTCTCTCATAGCCCCATTTAGGCACTGGAATGTTCTCTAAGGTCTCTCCTTAGAGAGCCTTCTCTTCTCCAGGTTTAATCCCAATTCTCTCAGCCTGTCTCCAAAGGAGAGGTGCTCCAGCCCTCCAAATATCTTTGTGACCTCCTTAATCCTTACATCAGGGGTCCCAGAGCTGAACACGGTGCTCGGGGTGGGCCTCACCAGAGCAGAGTGAAAGGAAAGAATCACCTCCCTCAACCTGCTGGCCACGTTTCTTGTGGTGCAGCCCAGGATGTGGTTGGGTTTCTGGGCTGCCAGCTCACATTGCTGGGTCATGTTGAGCGTCTCATCAACCAACACCTCCAGGTTCGTTTCCTCAGGGCTTCTCAAAGTCACCTGCTCCTGCCCTCCTTTCAATCCTGAGCCACAAGCTTGTAGCCTGCTCCCCACCCATTCCCAGGCAGAGCTCCTTGGAGATTTGAAAGGTTTCCCCAATATATTTTAAGTTGGATGATTTAATGGGAATATCATTGCACAAGGGAAATGCATTTTACAGAAAAACAACTAAGCATCATAGTTTCAAACAGCTATAATTTACAGCAGAGAGTTCACTGAAGACTTAAAACCTGGGCGTAGCCTGTGACAGTGGCTGTGTGCTATTGATCATTGGATTCTCTTTGGAATTCACAGCAGGAAGCTGAAGAACCACAAAAAAAAGTATTAAAATTGCTCCCTTTTGGCATGACAGACAAGATGACAATTATTTACTGATAACACTGTTTTACTACCCAGATGCTAAGAGCATTAGAACTGACTGGATAAAATTTATAGGAGATTGCAGGAATTTTAGGAACCTGCAGGAATTTATAGGAAGCACACTATCTAGAATGGAGGTTTAGCAGGGAACCTACATGTCCCCAAGTTAATTCTAGTTACCTCCCACCTCAAGGTCAGGAGAACACTAGTGTGGGCAGTATTTCCTCCCAAGCAAGAGGATGGGAGCCAACAGGTGATAAAATAAATCTTCTGAAACAAATAATGAGGAAACCAGACCACAACCTTATTCCAGTGTGTATACAAGGCCTAATTTATATTGCAGTCCTAATCCTGAAGTCCATTCTCAGACAGAACTCCATCAGATGTCCACACCTCTGAGAATCTAAGAGAAATCTGATTTCTGGAAGAAGCACTTCTCTCCACCAGGACAGAACAGTATAGAGAACTGTTTAGAACATCAGCAATTTCTATAATAAAAGCCATGTGAAAACAGAATGAGACAGCTGAAATAAGTGTTAGTTACAAGTTTTTTGCTCTTGTAGATTGAAAGTTTCAATTTTCTTCATAAAGGTTTTCAAGATAGTGAAAGGCAATATAAGGACCAGATCGTGACTTGATGAAGTCAGCAGATTTATTCTCAATGTAGACTCTCATGCAAAACATCTCAAATTTCAGATGCATACATTTTCCAGAATTCCTTAAAGTTCTGTTTCACACAGGGCTGCTCTGTCATCATACAGCCCAGTATCAACACTGAATTCCTTAACACATTTAAGGGAAAGATGCCTCATACACAATAACTCAGTGTTGTAATCTTCCAGAAGGGCTTTGGAAAGCCCAGTTTGTAAACAAGGCACAAAACAAAAAGATGACATCATCTATTTACTTATTATCACCCTCAAAGGGTGGGAAGGCAACATTACTCAAGCAGAGGAGTAGTGGCTGAGGTTAGCTGGTCCTGCCAGGAGATACTGATTTGGACAAGTCAGCACTGAACAGCCCTCAGCAACCAAAGTCAAAACATTTCCCAATCAATATAATCTCCCCAATGTACAAACTTTATATGCTAAGTACTTTCCAAGGCTGTTTCAATCAATTTCTCCTTGGATTTTTCTGTCCCATATTTTTACAACTGCTCTATATCTGGCTTGTTTATCTTGTTGGAATAAAACTTCTAATTGTACCATAACTTGCAATGGTAAAGCTAGCCATCAACATAATCCATGTTAAACCAGGTGTTGTACCTTATGAAGAAAACACCATAGAAAATAAATCAGTTTAATGCAACTGCACTCTCCAGTGATTAAGCTTACAAATATTAATCTCAAATCCTTGTTAGATTCAATGGATTAGCATTCTCAATAACGTTTGTAAATTAACTTTTAAATCACAGATACTGGGACATGAAAATTGGAAAAAGGAAGGGTTTTAGTATATTACATTCAACTAAACTGTGATGTGCCAGGGATTCTTAAGAAGAAGCAAAGTTGAGAAACAAATTTCCTGCTTTGAGGACTAGTCAATGCTTATTACACTCATGGCAATGACATCTGCAGAATCTCATATTTAGGTAATAAAAAAAAGAAGTTTCATGATGCTTTCCCACCTTTGGCAATTTCTCTTTTTTCTATAACACCACTGTATCTCAGAATAATAACAGCCATGAAGTTTTTCCTTACTACATCCTTCAAGCTATATCATTTGTTTTTCCTTGTATCACCCCATGCCTCTTCTCTCTCTTATTTAATATGGGCTAAGTTGCAATATGTTTTTCCTGTCCATCCTTGAGTTTCTTTCTATCAGTAGGCACAAAATGCTGCAAATGCATTTGAAAATAACCTGTTTGCTCCTGGCCATGAAAATAAAAACATGAAAATGTGAGGCTCTCAGCGCACTTAAGCGCAGTTACAACTTAATGTACCACTTGTTAATTCCTACAACCACATTAAGATTAAATATCAGACCCCTTTAAGCCCAACACAAAAGGAGTTGAGAGTCTGGTCACAGTGTGTGATTAAGCTAAGTTAATGACCCAAACTGTATTCCACATAATATGCTATTATATGTTTATTACAGTATCTCTAACAGCCTAAATTAACAATAAATTAAAGTCTAAGTTGTGATTTCACTTTTGACAATATCTTACTACAACTAAGTCTTAAATATCAGCATGTAACTGTCTGGCTTCAGACATAACCAAAGGTAATGAAGTCAAAAACTGCAGACTAATTGCTTCAGATGAAGCCTTATTATCTCTCCAGTTTCAAGCTCAGCAGCAGTTAGGCAGCAATTGAAACTACTTTAGCCAAAGCATTGTAAAAATTTGTGTAAAATTTACTTTTATTTTATATGTCTTATGATGTTATAAACAATAAAAGGAAAAGTTATTTGTTTTCAGACTGAGAAAGGATGTAAGCTGAAGGGTTAAAAAAAATAAAAGACAATTCAGCCTCCAGATCTGCTTGTTTTTGCTATTTCATTCAAACTCATCCTCTTCTCCTTTCTAATGGCTTTTTGCATTTTCTTTTAATTTGTAAGCTTGGCTTAACTCTTCATAAGCGTATGCTTCAGTCTCTCTCACCCTCCTTCACCATGAGACACACTCAGGGCTTGGGTCCCTGCTCAGCTTAGACTTGTGTATTTATAGAGGTGCAATGAGGGCACAAGGCTCTGCCACCCTGGATGGGTGGGTGGGGTGATGGATGCCCACCAAAGGGCTGAAAGGGACACACCAAGTTTGAGGGAGCAGCAAAGGGATGATGTCTGGATACTCCTGCTCCCTTGGTGACACACCAGGATCTCACCACTGACTCCTCTGCATCCCAGCACACACCACTTCCAACAAAATGGTCTATCCTCTGCCCATGATCACCTGCAATTCAGGTTTTTTAAGGTGGTTGTTTGAGGCAGGAAAATGCCTTCCAACAGGGCTCCTCACTCACCAGCAAAGTAAGGAGGCTGCCCCATCTTTTCACCAGCCTCTCCTGCCAAGGCCATTAGCCCAGAGGCACAGCCACAGTGCTGGCACTGCAGGGCTATTTGACAAGGCAAGTTCCCAAAGCACAGCACCTGTTCTGCCTCTGTGAGCAGATGTTGTTCAGCAGTCTGGGACAAAACCTGCTCTGAGAAATTATGGTCTATCTGCACTTTTCACCTGCAGTTTCCTTCACAAAATAGTATCTCATAATAGTAATAGCCCTACATTGCTTGCCACTGACCGTTTATCATGCAGACAGCACACAGGTTGTCTCTCAACAAAAAGCTTCAGTCCAGCAGCAGTAAGGGCAGAGGCAATCAGGGCACTCAGGGATGGGGAGTACAGGGGAAAAGGAAAGAAGCAGAGCCCTTTCCCTGAGCAAGAGGGGGACCTTAATCATTTTCTTTTCTCTTGTTGATTTAGGAATCTTTTTCCCTGGCAAAGACGACTGCTGCCTTTCCCCCACCATACGGAAAAGCAGGCCATGTCTCTGTTTACTTGTGTTATTTAGGTACTTATTTGGAAGGCAGGGTGTTTCTGAAGGGGAACAGGGTATCTGAAAGTTGGCCAAAATAAACCCCTCTTTGCTGCTTTGCACAAGGCAGGAAGGTGCACAGAGACCTGGAAGCTCCTTCTTCCACAACCATCTTTCACCACCAAATCCAATCCTGCTTCTGCTGTAATTCCCATAACTAGTCCAGAGAGTTAATAGTCATTCTCTAGTCCACTCACCACCTCCTCTCTCATGGATCAAAGAAAAGTTAGGGTTGGAAGGAACCTCTGAAGATCAGCAGTTTCCTAAATTCTATATGGTAAACGATTTTATATTGTGAAGGATTTTTGCTAATGGAGGTGGGAAGTAACTATATCCTCTCAGGTGCCATCACACTTATGAGCTTCCAGCAACTTCCACAATTTTTTCAGGGTTTTCTTGCTACAAGTACCAGAACCTGGGCTTCAGCCTTGGCTCATTCCCTTATCCTGATTTTCAGGAATATGCTCTCCATCAGCCCACCCAGCACCAAACTTCAGCTTCTGGCTTCCATTTCTGAAAGACATTGGTTTAACCTATGACCAAGCATATCCTTGGCTCATCATCCCCCATTTACATTTCCATTTAATGTCTCTGATTCTTAATTATACTGCAGTATTTCCACTGAAAAAAACTATCAATTACTTCTTCTCGGGAAAGGTCTCTGTATTATGCAATGGAGAGCTGAAAGATGCATCTTCATCTTACCTTAAAGTATAAAATTGCTTTAAGTTCTCAAAATCTTAGAATCAGATACAATCCTTGGATTCCATGCATTATCTCTCTCTCATTTGCAAGTTTGCTTATAACTGTCTCAAGTCCTGACAGCATTTACCTTTATCTTGATATTTTTCTGCTGAAATTCTTATTCATATCTGAACCTTCAGAATGAGTTTTAACTTTCAGGTTTTCTCCTGTGACCCTTTCCCCACATTCTACAAACATCAAGGAGTGCATCTCTCTGATATCTCAGGTACTTGTGCAGCCTGAGTTACTACAGTATCTCAGAACTCCATATTTCATGTAACTGCCCTCTGGAGACTCCCAGATACTTTTTTCTTCCCCCAATTTTAGGAAACATGGACTATCTCAGCAGAAGAGAAACTGCTGACTGCACTAAGGACCCAACAATCCTGCTCAAAGCCACAGTAGATGTCTGCACACAAGAAGGACTAAGTTCCATATTCCACCACTGAATTGTCATTTAAAGCCAACCAATAATCCCACTCAAAATTCGTCATTAAATCAGAAATTCATATTAACTTTTCTTTCCATTCTTGACCACCTTCAATGATTTCAACTACAGGTCCCTCTCCAAATTTAGGTTTAACAAAGGTTTCAAACTTGCTGAATGCACTCTTCTCACAGTTAGTTCTTTACATCTTCACAACTGCACTTTGAAGGAGTGTGCACACTTTCCTGGTCCATTGCTTCTGGCACTCTCCTTTCTCTGATTCTATTTCATTTACTTAAATCCCACTTAAGAATCAGAGTGGGCAAAACAGAAAGGTGAAAGAAAAGATGAAAGGAAAAAAAAATGGACAAAAGATCAAAAAATATGAACACAAAACATACAGAATATACTATGTTAAAAAATAGACTTTACTGTACTCTATATAATCTAAAAAGTGCTGTCTTCTCTCACACCATCTAAAGTGATCATGATTACAACTTAATGCCTGATAAAGATCTCAAAGAAGCAGCATTAAAGGCATAAGAACTGAAAGCAGGTACAACCATTGCTCACGAAATGCCTGTAGCAATGCTGAAGGACCACAAGTGGAATGACACAACGAATTCTGTGAGTCTTGTGGCATTCAAACACACCCTCATGACCCCAGAAAACTGGTGAACTTCAGAGACAGGTTATTCTGCCCTTATCCACCAAAAAAAAAAAAAAAAAAAAAAAAAAATGGAATAGTATTGCAATAGCAGTCACCTCTGCGCAGTCTGACGATGTGATGGGAGGCAGCCTGTGACCAAGGACAGTGGCAGAGCACCCCCCCTTGGTCAAAGTATAAGAGGCACGCATAAAATTCACATAATCTCAAGCAGCATCCTATAGAAATGTACAAACTTTAGAGGCTGTGGTCATCCAGAGGCCTTCCAGAAGCACTTCCATTTCTGCACTGGATACTGAAAAGTCTTTTCTACAGTCTCTTCTTTATGAGACTCAGTTTTACACCAAACATGCTCCTCTCCACCTCTGTCTCCCTCTTCTCATCCTTATGTTAGCATTAGATGACTGCATTCCTTGTGGCAAATGAATAACTAGAAAAGACTGCCAGTTTGATGCAATTCCATGTTCTTGAATAGAGTGTTCTTGGGAGCACTATTACAGAAATTCAATCCCTTGAGGAATAGATCAGATACCATTGACTGAACCAATGTTCTCTATGATTCCTGGTGAAACCCTGTGTTGGGTCTACAATAAGACATGTAATTTAAAGAGTTGTTATTAAGGAAAAAAAAAAAGTATTCTTTCATATGAATAATTTTATTTAAAAAAAAAAATATGCCCTCAAATGGCAAATACTAAACAGTTCCATTAAAACTAAAGAAACCTGTTGTTTTCTATGCAAACGTGAGGTTTTTCCTTTTTCCCTTCTCTTTGGCAGACACCTTCCCAAAGTGGGCATTGCCCCTGACCTCTGCACAGATGTAATAATCTGAGCCAGAATACTGCAATGAGAATGAGGGATTCTCACAAGCAGGGCCTCACCTTTGAGATGTGACAGTTTCAGCTCCATCCAGGAACATAGGAGCTCTGCTATCACAAGTCACTGAGATAACACACTAAATTAGCTCATCTCCCAGGAGACTCACTCCCACCTGTTCAACAGCTCCAGGCTGGGCTCCTTTCAGCCCTGTGTTGGATCTGGGCACCTCAGAGGTATTTCATGGTGCTATTCCATTCCTCTGCATGGATTCTGTGCCACTGGGATGCTGCAGTGGGGAGCCTGACTGTGCCAGATAATGGCTCTGTGAATCAGAGCTTTCTTGTGAATTCACAGCTCAATCTGCTTACAAACACTCAGTTACAATGTGGAACTTCAGACCTTGCTAAATAAGAGAGAGGATTCAGCAGTGGCTCTTTGTGATCTAGCAGACAACAGAAATATATTGACAAACAAAAGGGCAAAGTCCCTTCCCTGTTTCAAGAGATAAAATTCACAACTTATAATTCATGCCTGAACCTGCTGTTCACCACTGCCTGTTTACAATGTGAAGGGATCCTGCACTCTTTGGACATAATTTGTATTGCTCATGTGCTGTAGGAGGCTTTGTTGTCACAGAGACTCAGGATCGTTGCATTCTTTCATGCAAAGCATGTAGAACCAACCAAGATATTTGGTACCCAGGGGCAGTGACTTTCTGGACAGCAGCCAAGTGAGCAGAGATCTGGAATGATTTAAAGTCACACCTCAGAGGAAAAAAAAACAAACTCTATATGAATATATATATATATATATATATATATATATATATATGAATAACTTTGGATTTAGGAACATAGCTCACATGAAGTTCCATTTGTTTGACTTCCAGTCCTTTTATTCATTTCAAAACTGCACTAGTGACCAAAACCCTCAGTTGTACACATCTACCATGCTCTCACTCACATTTTATAGTAGACTCACAGTATACAGAATCTGGCTTCATTTCAGATGATGCTTAGAGAGAAGGTGCTGAACAGCTACTAAAGAACATGCACACCAATCTGGAATTTGTTTGAAATATTCCCCAATCAAAAATATGTGTTTGGGACCTCAGTACATCTCTCTGACGCTCACAGGGTGGGTCCACAATACTTCCCAATGTGAACACACACATATTTTTTAGTTTAAACTACTCTGGGAATGAAGTAACTGCACAGGACTCAGCTCACGATGATAAAGAATATTTATGACCTTGTTGGAAGACAGCAGGGCACACAGGGATTGACATCTCCTGGTGCAGGAATCCCAGAATTATCTGAATTAAAGCAACTCAGGGGAAATGCCTGCATAATGGAGCTGAAGTGCACACTTATTTCCTTATTTGGATAAAGTTACACAAGTAAAGGCACATTTCAGCATACTATATTAGATGCTCCAACTGTACTCGCTCTTCAATATACTACAGGCTATTTCTGTGAAGTACAGTGGCAGGGGAACATTAGCAGCATGAAATATTAATCTTTCTATCATTTTATTCCTGAGTCTTGCATAGGTTTCCAAATAAAACATGTTCTGTTTCCACCTGAAGACACCACACCTCTTATTTGGAATTCCAGCTGTTCTGTAAAATTCAGAATTGATTACCTTAATGACAGCTAATAGGCAGAACTGTTCTATTGATCTGATTTCACTCCTCCACGGAGCCCACTTCAATAAGGCAGCCCTCGAGCTATTTTGTCTCCTCACTTATTTTTTGGTCTTTTACATGGAGTTCCATGCAGTCATTAACAACCTTGTCTAGGACACGAGCACATTTCAGAACAGGATCTTGCTCCCCATAAGCCCATGACAGGTCTCTACACAGCAAAAGAAATGAGAACAATCCTTATCCTCGTGTTTAAATACCCAATTAACCAATCAACCCTTTAAATATGTTTTATAAAAATTGTTCTTTGAGAATCTGTGATCCTGTTATACTTGATATGCTGACTCACTTTTTAAAATATTTAAAAGTCTCATTTTAGCATTATGCCTGTTATCATATTTTCATTAAAAAATCAGCCTCCTTATCTTTATATATGACTGCAGAGCTATTTGCATTCCCAAAGGCCATTAAAAATAGCAAGAACTGGGCTAAACTAAGATAACAAATTTACAGACTTTTGTTAAAACACAGAGATCTTCAACCTGTGTAAATAGCTGAAGTGTTGTCAGAGTACTTGACCTGCTGTTGCTATTTTCTCCCCCTCTTTAATGGAAGAATGTTTTAATGGCATATCCACACATCCAGCTAACAAACTCTGAGGGGGAGAAGGAGATTCTTTAGTTCTCTTGAGCCAGATCCTGAGTCTATCAGTGTCTGCAGGCTTTGCCACGGACTTCTGAGCACTGGGTCTAGCAAAGAGCCAACTGTGATAATGGTGCACTGCACGGTGCCCAACTCCAACCCTCTGAACAAGAAACCACAGCTGTGTCAAGAGCAGCCAAGTGCACAGGGGTGACCACGTCCAGCTCACATCTTGATCAAGCAATCACAACTTGACAGTAACAGACAGCATTACTTATCACATACAGAATGTCTTCTGTACATGATGTCCAAAAGACTTAAGAGTCAGACCCATGAGACTGATAAGCAAGGAGATAAATGATTAGAATTCTGTGCAGTTTAACTGGCAGGGAGGTGAGCAGCATTGCTTATCAGAAAGGAATTGTATAGAAACATTTTTAATTACCTAAGGAAGGAAGGGATTGCCTGCCTTCAGCTAAAGCAATGCTTTGCTTATCTCCACATCCCAATCATTTTCTAATTATTATCATTTTTGTAAATCTCAAGACAGAACATGGCTTCATTTGCATATAGACACATGAGTCTAAAGTAGATTTTTAAATTTATGCCTGCAAAGCTTCTGCAGATGTTTTCAAACTTTCCCCACCCTGTTCCTGCAGTGTCTTTTCATGGCCAGCTTCTGTTTGGGTTGGTATTGTAGGACACAGCACAGATTTAAGCCAGCTGTGACACTTGCTTGCCTCTGGATCCAGAGAATGTCACAGCAAGGAACACAGAAAAGGGATGGTCAAAATCTCTTACGACAGCAGCAGCTGCTACTGAAAGACTCAGTCCTCTACAGCCAGACCAGCACTTTGCCTTCAATTTTTCTCCAAGCTATATTTTTCAGTTTCTTGATCACTTTTAAGCAAGGAAAAAAAAAATAAAAATCTCAGTAATTCTTGATATGCATAAGCCTGGAAATAGAATTTCAGCTAGAAATAGACTTTGAATAGAGCCTTTTTTCAGTAGTGAACAGTTTTAGATAAAATAAGGGTTTAGATCTGCTTTTGGTGTTGGAAGATAAAAGTGCACTCAAATCAATAGACAGAGATTGGATTCAACCCCCCGCTGTCAAGCTATTTTACTAATAATGTATTGTGAAAACAATAAAAGAAATGATGGGAGTGAGCAAAGTTGCTCACAGACTCAGACATTAATATTCATCAAAATGATTGATATTTATATATTCTTGATATTTCTATTTTATGCTCACACTAGGCAGAGCTGAGAGCACATACTTCCAGAATATTTAAGTGTACCATATGGGTATAATTGCAATTCAGCCAGCTATAGAATACACCCAGTCAAGATTCTGCATATACTAAAGACCTATTCTGAGCATTTTGTACTTCATGTAAGAAGAGCAAAGTAGCAAAGACTGGCATGCCAGTAACAAAATGGCATTAGGCAGGTAACCTTACTTGGAACAAAAACACCTCTGCTTTATAGAAAAGACAACATAGACTCCTTGACTTACAAAACCCAAGACTTTACACAGCTTTCAGAAAGAGGAAGGGACAGCCCCATAGCCCTCTTTGTTCAGAAAAGGCACTTATAAACCCCTGCCTCCCAGAAGCACAGGTAGACTTGTTTTAACCTGTAGCAAAAAGTGACAAAAATATATGTTCCAAAAGCATTGAAGAGACAAGAAAAGCCCAACATCTGCAGGGGGTTAGATGAAGGCATAGTTTCTTAACCCCAAATATCAAAGTTGTTTTCTTCTTGTTTTCTCTGAACCATTGAGCCTGCCTGTTTTGGTCATTGGCATAGTGTCACCCTGAAAATGCAGAGTACATGATGCTATTTGTGGTGCTTAGTGTCTTCCCATGCTCTTCCCTTCCCTAAAATACTGTACCAAGATACAAAAAAAAAAGAAGAAAAACAATATGTGAGGCTCTCAGACTATCATGCCAGAAAGAACTATTTTAAGAATTCATTTGCGTCCTGAGAGATCTGTTTAAATTATGCTCCTGTGCTGTCCTAACCAAAGATTAAAGTGGAGAACTTCCAATGTCTTAAGGAGACGAGGAAAAAACTGAAGAACTGGAGCGTCTGGGCTGCACCGCGGTGCCCCAGGCACAGCTCGAGCATGGGGAGGGGAAGGTGGGGATGAGGAGGAAGGAGATGTTGGTCTGCCAGTGCCCCCAGAACCCAGGAACCTTCACCAGCCTCAGCTGGAGCTCTGAGATCGCAACCAGACTTTCCCTTATGCCACCACTTTTTAACTCTGCTCATCCTTTATGGCTGAGGATACATCCCTTTTTTTTCTGCCACCCGCTGCTTTTTAGACAGGGAAAGTTTTGACTTCATTCCATCCTGGTAAGTGCAGGCAGAGAGGAATATCCTCCAAAACACAGGCTTGACAAAGAAAATGAATTCTTTAACTTTCTACTTCTACAGAAACACATAAAGCACCTACCAAGAGAAATAAACTAACCAAGTTCAGAAATGCTGTGAGGACAGCAATTTCCCCCAAAGCCAGTAGGAGTTTTACCTACTTGCAGCTGCTTTTTGCCTCCCCCCCCCCCATCCCTGCTTCCTCATGCACAGCCTGGGCAGATGCTGTACCCTGAAGTGCCTCTCCAAGGCAATGCCAGGCAAGAAAAATTCACTGAAAGTGCATGACAAAGTCAGAAGCTGAACCGCACTTTTACAATTTCATATCCATCTGCAGAGGGGCTTTTAAATACCCTTGCTCTCTTCCTCCAGTGAGAAAGGGCCTCCATCCCAACCTACTCCCCCCTCCCAGCACACATGTAAGGAACAAGTTACAGAACAAACCTCTGTAGCCTTCAGCAAGAGGTGCAGGCTGTTAAAAATAGCACAATTTCAGCTTCCCCCCAAGTCTCCACACACACCGAGAAAGCAGACCTTGAACCCAGCTACACAGCACTTTCCCCTGCCACTGGCTGGTGACTCAGTTGACAATTTTAAGAACACACACCAAAAAGATCTTTTTAAAAAATCATAATAATCATACAAGAAACACAAAGCTACACATTGCAAATCTATCTGTTTGAAATTGAGGAAAATAAGCATTACCTGGTCTTGCTGTTGGGCTTGTTTCCCTGATGCATTTTGCTCCTTGGCTGTAGTCATGCTCACCTATTTGTGCCCACTGCAGTGGCAAACAGGATTTTACTCTGTGTGTGTGTGTGTGTGTGTAAGCTTGTCTGTGTGTTCAGACATACACGCACACACACACACACACACACACAAAGACTAAAGGGATACGGATGAGTAACTAGTCCATCACTTAATCACCAGCTGAGAAATTTCCCACCCCCACAAAAAGAAATAAATAAAAATGCAATGTAAAAAAGCACTAGTCTGGCTGTCTTCCCCCTTGAGCCTCTAAAATAAAAGCAGAAGCAGGAGCAGAGAGAAGGATGCTGTGGGGGCTTCTTCAATTAGCAACAGCCTCTGCAATCGTCACAGAAACAATGATAACTGCTTGGCAACCAGCAACTGGCAGCTCGGAGCCGGAGGCAGCGATGTGGTCCTCGCTCCCTCCCCACCTCCACGGCGGCCGCCCGCGCCTTGCGCATGCACCGGGCTGCCTCGGCACTCGCTGTGCGGCTGGCTGGGATGTGCACGGCCGGCACTCCTCCATCCATCCATCCACCCATCCATCCACCCATCCATCCATCCTGCCAGAGCGGCGGGGAGCGGGGTCGCTGCCCCATCCCGCATCCCCCGCGGGCCGCTGCCCCATCCCGCATCCCCCGCGGAGTTTCTGGCAGGCGCTCTCTTGTCTTCTCCCAACTTGCGGAGGCTCCGGCGCCGTCAGTGCCCTGCTCCGAAGCGGAGCCGTGCCAAGGGCAGCCGCTGCCCCGTTCGGAGGATGCAGAGAGCTGCCGAGGAAGCGGCTTCCCAGCGATGGGGTGCAGGGAGCACCGATGCTGCCCGGGGAGCTGCGCCCTCACAGCCGAAGGGTGAATCGTGCCCCCAAGCCTCCCCCAGCCCCCCTCCGTGTCCCCGATGTGATGGGGGACACCGTGCATGTCTGCCGTGGTGGCTGCCATGTAGGTCACGTTGCAGGGTGACACACGAGCACGCGTCCCCTGCTCGGCTCCGCGCTGCCGTAGCTCGCTCCCTGCAGCTTCTCTGCCACAGCACAGATCTCTCCAACACATCAGAGCTGTCAAAGGAGCCTTCCGAGCCCGCTCGCCCACCTTGCTGTCAGCACGGGGTGACACGGGGTGTGCCTGAGCACGAGGCACAGAGCGAGTTCCAGGCTCCAGGAAGGAGCCCTCCCATGACTGGACAAAACTTAGAGCAGCATAGTTCAGTGTTTGCCTGGGGCTGATGCGAGCCCTCACTCACCCCAACACCAGGTGACACGAAAATACCACGTTGCTGCTTCGCCCATCCTCACCTCCTACCCAGCACACCCAGGATGGAGCCCAGAGCTGTCCTCAGTGCTGTAGTGCTGCGTAAAGCTAAATGTTCTCTCATTCACGTGGTACTGGGATCTCTGCTGAGTCTGCTAAGGAAAGGGAACATCAGAGTGTTTATCTGACAGGGAAGTGATTATGCCTCATTTGATCCTCAGTTTTACAGCAGGGATTTATTATACAAGGTCACATCCACCCAAGCTACTACAGTCAATGTCTCCTTCACCTGGGATAATTGTGATCCTTGGTTCAGGAACAAATCATCGGCAGGCCAAGTTTTCCTAAATATATCTACAAGCCACCACTCAGGCTCCCTAGGTGTTTCTGCATTTTCACCATTACATTCACAGGGATTCATAGGAACCATAACGTAAAAGATCTGCAACACAGAACTGTGCTGGTAAAAGCTGGACAACCTTGCCTTTTCCCAGGTGTCATGATCCAGGCAACAGCTCATTGAAACAAAAAAAAAAAAAAAAGAAGTTAATTGCACCTCTCTAATAAGAAACAATAATTTGCATTCAAGTCTAACAGCCTGTGTTGATTTCTTGCTGGATTGTATTCTGACACAGTCCTAGCTTACATTGCAATTCCATCCCTTTAGTCCCCATAGTTTAAGTCACAATATTTTCTAAATGTTTATAGGGAGGTTATTGTTCATACACTTTTTCCCAGCACTCAGAATGGAATTGTTTTCAAGGTTTTATATAAGTGGATCAGTTTGAATTTTCCAATTGGCTTGGTCTACTTTTCTACCTGTTGTGAGTGGTAATGAAGACCTGCTTTACTCCACATTTTAGCTGTTTTTCTTTCCAAGAGGAATTCAAATGAAACAAAACTGTATTTGGATTGGTGTGTTGGTTTGGGGGATTTTTTTGGTTGTGGGGGGTTTTGCTGTTTGTTGGTTGTTTTTTTTTTTTTTTAACTCCCCCACTTACATGCTGGAAACTTATGCAAAACAGATCCCTTTTTAAAATATGGACCATTCACTGTGTCCCTGACCTGTCAGTACCTATACTATCAATCCCTAAACTTAATTGCACTGCATGCCCTCCCCATGCAGATTCAATTCTTTCACAGTTAACAACTTAAGACAGTTTTTACTGCTTTTCTGGAAATGGCCACTCTCCCTTACAATGTACATTTTTTTCCCACTAAGCTTGTTGTTGGACACATAAGAAGTTAATTGTGCTAATTAGTCCAGTAGTTAGCTATGCAAATGCATGTGGCTGAGCCTCATTTCATGGGCACATTAGGAGGCTGCTGTTCTGACTGCATCTCCCAGTGCTTGGCACAGCTGCCCCAGTGTTTCTGAAATGCTTTCATCTCTCTGCCTGGCGGTACCTCCTTGTCACCCCTGACCAGGGCAGGGTGTCCCACCCCCTCAGGTGACACCAGCTGATCACTGCCTGATGATGTGGCAGCAGGGGAAGTGACATCCTCAAGCTCTCTGTCACCCTCCTGCCTTGATCAAAGGAGTTCTGAGCTTGCCAAACACCTCCTGGGGAGACACTGGGGGAGGATGCTGTGGCCACTGCCATTCAGCAATGCTCATTTGTCACAGGCAGAGAATAATCTCCTCACACATTAGCAGGGCTGAGGCTGTCCTTCCTGACCTCTGAGCTATGTTAGGGTACCAACGCTATTACTTGGCTGAGTCATCACTGATGAAAGATTAATACACCCCTATCAGAGGACAAGAATCTGTGTCTGCTAAACCCAGCAGGCAGAAGGATGGGTCCCAGACAGTCCCATGAGGGGCAAAGCAGGAGGCGGTGGCAGACAAGGACCCTGAGAATACAACATTCCCATCCATCCCTGTCCACAACATCCCAGCTGATCACAAGGATACAGGGAGCAGGTTGTTCCTCCCTGCCAGGGTCAAATACAAAACAGGCTGTTCAGCCTCTACTACCCATAACTGAAACATGTTTGTCTCCACTCCCTGCCCATGCATGCAAAGGTGTCAATCTCCAGACTCACTCCCTGTCATGAGCATCCTCCATCAATTCACTGTGCCACCATTGGGACAGCTCAGGAGCCCACTATGAGCACAGACAGCTCTCCTTGTTAACCAAGGTGCATATTCAAAATGCCAGCTACATGCAATCCCTACTCTTGACAGAAATTACCTCCTCAGGCCCCACAACAGGACAGCCAGCCAACTCCCTTCCATCAGGAGAGGAACCAGAGGTGAAAGGAGCTGTTCCAGCATCTCAACTCATCTTCACCCAGAGTGCTTGTTTCAACAAAATCATGCAGCACTGCAGTAATACAGATAATTTTTAATTACCTTGTAACAAATTAGTCACACATGTCCTAGAGCATTTTCTGTTAGAAGGAAAGTGCTTCATTCTCCTGAGACTGGCAGCAACAAATTGTGGTGTGGGATCATTCTTAAAATTCTCCTTGAAGTTCACAAAGTCACCACAAAGCTTCTTCCTGCTCAAAGATTGTTGTAAACCTTGAACACTGCAAAGAGGAATTAAAGTTCCAGTGGCTTTGGAGGATAAGGTGGAACAAAAGCTCAAACTGTCATCACCACAAAGCCTTGTGAACTCCTAGAAGCTAAAGAACAGCAACCTTTTCTTATGATGAAGCATTACAGAAGTGATATAACAATGATAAAGCAATGGAGCAGTTTGCTACTGCTCCCAAACATTTTTAAGAAAATCAGGGTACAGGGCCATCCTTGATTCTACCCTTCCATGGGGTTACCATCCAGGTTTCTGGATACAGAGCAGCTCCTTCATGGGAAGCAGCAATTGGGTTCTCAGGAGTCAGTGCAGAGCATTCCTATTTCATGTGTTGTAAAGGCCAGACACAACAGCAGCCTGCACTCAGTGAGCCTTCCAGCTGCACACATCTGTTCTAGGGAGCACGGACAGAGCAGTGATAAACCTGCAGCAGGTACAGTTATTGGATGCAGAACCCTTCTGCTCCATTGAAACCTGGGGTTTTAGCTGCACCACACTAAGTTATTTATTCCCCTTCCATTGTCACATCTAGGAAGTTGAAAGGAGTGGGCAAAGTGGGTAGAAAATAATTCTATTTGATTAACCATACATTTGTAATAGTCTGCTAACGTACTCCCTTCTCCAGGTAACAACCAGATTCCATGGTAGACTATGTATCTGAAATTTTGGGGGGGTCTAAGCCATTAGTACCATTAGTATTTGGGCTGCAGTAATGTGTTACTTCCATCAGAACACACATGGTGTGGTTTTGTACATCCAGCTCCTCTGAGCTTCACACTTGCTGACAGTTCCCACTGGTTTGGCTAATTTGCTTTCAGTTCAGGAAGAACACGACGCACATGACAAGAAAAAAATTTACTCAGAGGTATGTTACAAAGGAAAAGGTGTAAGGGCTACAGGTTTTTTGGACAGTTATATAGGTAGTATATGTTTTAAAGACTTCTCAGGAAGAGAGACAGAGTCTGCACAGGCATCCACTATGAGAAAGGTGAGATAAGTCTTCAAAAATGTTGCAGTCATGGATTTTAGCATACAGTCATTGAAATGTTGGTCAAAACTGGCCCACAGAATGCAAGGGGAACATTGCTCACTGTGTATTGTTGCTGCTTTCCAAGGTGTGGAGGCAGCAGGGTGGGGACAAAAGGCTGGCAGCTCCTGCAGCAATGGTGTGAGAAGGTCTCCCTGAACAATGCTCTTCTAAGATCAGCAGCATACTCCAGAAAAGGTAAATCCACTCAATCTCTAAGTCTGATAAAATACCTTTGTAATAATAAAATACCTTTGGTGACCAATTGCACCACCATGCCAATTTTCATAGAGAAATTCAAAGCAGAAAAGAGGGAAGGGTCCATAAAAATCAAGATGTCCATAGTCCCAAGATGTGCCAGGGCAGGCTGGTGAACAATAACCCCTCCTCAGTCTCAGTGCCAGCATCTCATCCACACAAAAAGCAATGGCCCCTGTCCCTCTGGACCTGCATGGCTCAGATACAGTGAGTCAGAGGGAGCTGTGTCCTCCTTCACAGATCCCTCTGGAGGTCAAGGGCTCCTCATATAGAAAATGCCAGAGAACAGAAAGCTGTAAACCCATGAAGGCTACATGGTTAGAAACTCTTTTTACAGGAGTTCGTGCTTTAGATGCTTTAGAAACAGGCAGACATTCTGGCTCTTCATTTTGGAGATTTCTGTTCTGTGCTCATCTGAATGAGCTTTGGAGAGGGAGAATTTAATTTTGTTTTGTTCGGAAAGCACAGTTTGTGCCCTGCCCCTCTCCAAGAATGTGACAACACTAATATCACATTATTGCACAGCAATGTCCCCAGCTGGAATTTGGAATTGGAAACGCTTAGTGGGAGATCAGCTGACATCAGCCCTACTCCTACAAAGGCTGCAGAGCATCTCTATTGCCTACACACCATCCCCAGCACTGTTTCTCATAATAGTTCCTATTAGAAGGCCAAAAAACCCACTTTAGTCTTGTTCCAAGTTAATCCCTAGCTTTGACAAGATTTCTCAGTTTTTCAATGAACACCCCAAGACTAATTTTATTATAAAAGAAAGAAAATATTTGGCCTTTAAGGATCTGCACTCATTATCTTTATCTTGCACCAGCCCTGCTACCATTACACCTCTCCAGTTGTCTCCAACATGGTTGGTTCTACCAAGGGTTAGTCATAGGAGATTCTTTATGTCCTGAGAAATTTTCAGAGGCTCCACTAAGGTCCCCTCTGTCTTGGGTATCTGCTCAAATGGGTGATTTTCCAGATTTCAAAGGTTCTGTGAAAGGGCTAGAGGCAATAACAGATTATGAATATAGTTACAGTTAAAAATACATCACATTTCCATTACGCATGACCAAAATCATTAAGAAAGCAATCTGGTGTGCTATTTTCATTTAACAGATCAAATCCAGTTTATTCAGTCAATGCCATTAATTAGTCATTTGCATGAATATCTGCTCCTACAGGGGATACACTTCAAAATGTTCCCACAAGCATGAGAACTCCTGCTATCTGAGACAGCAGGTATGTGGCAGCAGGGGATACAGAGACAATAGGCATTGCAAGAACGACTCGTGTCCCGTGGTGTTGTTACTATTTGTCCATTACCAAAGCCTCAGTAAGTTGCTTTTTTTTTCTTTTCTTTTTTTTTTTTTTTTAATCTTGAGCATGAGAAGCTGGTTTAAAATTGTTATAATAGGTTGATTTAAAGCACTGTATTCTGCTGCTTCCCATTTCTCACTGCCACTCCAAGTTCCAGGACCCCACAGTTCATGGCAAACAAATAAGACAACACGGGCATGAAAGCTGTGAAGGAGTCTGCTCTTTCATGCACAGCTAGAGCTGTTTTGCATAGCACTTTCCTGCCTGAATTGGAGCGTGACTCTGGGGAACACAGCAGGTACTTGTGCCCTTCTTACTTCTGGATTCTGCACCCACTTTTGTTTGCCTACCCTAAAGAACAGGCATGTGTTCTGACAGTCAGACTTTTCTATTGAAGTAGTTACTGTTCAAAAACATTACTTTTAATTCGCTGTGGTGTTATTTTTTGAGTCAGTCATATATTTTAATACATCATCCCAGTCTCAAAGGCCGGGGATGAGCAGTGCCACAATTGTTTGATGCTGTGTTATCCCTACAAGGAATACAGACCCTGTTGCTGGCTTTTCTCTGCCCCTCTGCCTGCTCCTGCTGGTGTGACCTTGGCAGCTGCAATGCAACAGATGCCTCTTTCTCACTTGTTTATCCATCTGAGAGACTTCTGAGGCCCCAACTTCAGTGCCAGCTGTGAATGGTCTCCAAATTGCTTTTTCAAAGTTTGCCTCCTCACAGTCTGGCTTAGTGTTCCTGCTCTCTGTGCTCTTAGGGATCAATATTCACTGACATTTCCCCTCCCACACCTCCTGGTTATTTCTAGGTGGCAGCTGAATTCTTTCCTTATTGACTCAGTATATGTTCTTTTTAATTGTTGTTTTATGAATGGAAGAATTTTTTTTTTTATTTCCTTCCTTCCTTCCTTCCTTCCTTCCTGCCTTCCTGTTTTACTGAATAGCCATAACATATAATTTGTAACTGAAATATCCATATTAGAAAATGTAAAAGACACTACTGGGAATGAGAAAATAACCCCTCCCCAAATCACTGTCAAACAGAGAATCCCCATCTTCACAACAGCTGCAAACATATTAGGCTGTTTAGCTGCCTACTGCTTGAAAAAGAGAGAGCCTCATCTTCATTTTTAGCTCCAAAGTGATTTATAGGATGAATAAATGATCTGCATATAAGATGATGACTGGTTTAAATGTAAATGTTGTGAAAGACTTCTTATGTAAGCACATACATCGCCTGAGAGATCCTCGTACATAAAAGCTGCAGCTGGAGCAAGTGGCTTTTTAAGCATTTGTTTTATGAAGTACACTTTTCATAGCAATGGTTGTTATTTTTCATTTACTTTTATATCAGCTTTAACAAAAAAAAAAAGGAAAAAAAAATGCTTGAACTCACAACACGAGCCATACACTTTTATAGTGAGGCTATGCAAAATAATGATTAAATGGACGTGTAAAACACATATTCATCCTAAAAATGTCTCATACTTGAAAATTATACCATGACAGCCTCTGAGGTCTCACAGGTGATGGAGGCATAAAGACCAAACAAACTCAGTTTCTGAACAAAACCTGACATGTGGATCCTGCAGGCTGGGCAGGCTGAGCCCAACTTTGGGCATTTGGAGAGGATCTCCTCAGGACTGCCATCACCTGTAGCAAAGGGTGTGACCACTGAGCCCTGCCAAGTGATCACCCACTGAACACCATGTTAGCCTCATAACTTCTCTCAAACAACCCAAACAACCCCAAGAGATGAAAAGATGTCACCTCTGCCATCTGCACTGGTGTTTTCTCTGGTGTTCACTGTCTCTCCAACAGGCTCACAGGAGCTGGACGGGCTGTGGTGATCCCTGCCCTCACTTTCTGGTGGGGGCTATGATGGTTGTGAGGGTTTGTATGCTGGTGTGCTTTTTATCAAGTGTTTCTAGAGCTCTTGGGGATTAAATCTGTTGTGGTAAGCATATGTTGCTGCATTCCTGCTAGCTCTGTGGTAGATAAGCTTTTCCACCAACCTAAAATAACCTCCTCAAGAGTCTGAACAATGAAAACACTGCCAACACTTGTCTTCTCTGAAAGAGGCACAAAGGGACCCAAAGCCCTTCCTGTCTGCTTCATATCTTTATTTTTGGAGAAGGCAAACCCACAATGTTTTTAGACTCCTGTTCTCAAGTCTGAAGGTGGAAGGAAGAGGCAGAAAACAACACTTGGGCAAAAATCCACTGAGAAGATAAAACAAGTAATGCACAGATTCATGTCACCTCACTCAGTTTCCCCTCTGTGCCTCAGTGCCCACCCTTCATTCACCTTTCTGCAGGTCTTGCACTGTCCATGTACTTATGGGAGAGGACCGACAAAACGTGTTACTGGAATGTTGAATGCCCTCTAGTGGAAATGCAATTTATGGAAAATGGGCCAACTGGAAAGGCCTGCTCAGAACCTCTGGTGCAGAGGTAAATGCGTGTGTTTAGCAAAATAGATAAAGGAGGTGAACAGAATTGGCTTATTACTACTGTATCCTCAAGAGTTGCTTCTGTTGTGATGAAGCAAACAGAACAATACCTAGATCTAATGTTTTTAAAAAACTGACCATCAGTTTTGATGTGCCATTTGTACCACCTTAGAAAGCTTTCATTTTCATGTGCATGCTAGCACAATGTCATTGTCTTAACTACCTCAGAGAGTACTCTTCAGTTCTGAGGATAGTGCACCAAACTAGATTCCCAACTCACTTGTAGCCAGATGACAAAGAAAATGGAAACCTTACAGCATGATATACAAGCCCATACAATACATAACTGCCTGAATACAAACCTAAATAGAATAAATAACTCAAGTAATGTGGTGGTGGTGTCCTGCTCTCAAGTATTTATTTGATCTACCTGTAATACAAGAAAATTAATGCAGAAGAGATGCATAACATCTATATACCCTATACATCTTACAGGAGAACAGCAGGGATCTGAGCATAGCAAAAGACCTCTAAAAGGGACTAAGACATCCTTTATTTAGCATTTATAATGTTCATTAATTACAGAGATTTAGCAGGTACTCAGCAATGCCACCTTGGGCACTCAGGTGGAGCTGGAGCAAGGGCAGATTCACAGCCCCTGATGCCTTGCAGGCACAGGGGGTGTGAAACCCTCACATCTCAACTTGAAATGACAAAGGGTACCTCAACCTTGACCACGCTGTCCCTACTGGAAACAAGGATGAGTCTTCAAAAGGCTGTGACTGTCAGTGGCACAAGATCAGCAGCAGCAGAGATGGGATGTCCAAAATGTACAGGGAACATAAAAAAGTCTCTTGCCAAGACTACTCCCTGTGCCTTCCCATGCGAGATGTTTGCTCCTCTGAGGTCTGACAGCCAGGCTGAAGAGCAGGGAATGGCTCTGGATGTCTGAGTGTTGCTGAAGGGTCCTTAGAATGCTGAGCAACATTCACTAGAGGACTGAGGACCTCTGTTCAACACTCTGTGACTCAGTATTACTTTGAGATTGCCCCAACACTGTTTACAGAGCTTCATTCATTCTTATGAATATGAATAAAGTACAGTACAGCCTCCCCAAAACATTGCACAGGTACTCTGATGTACTTAATCATGAATTCCCACACTCAAGCCAAAACAACAAATGTATCCTTTCTATAACACTCACTAGTGAGCTTGTCTCCAACAGTTTTCCCTACATTATTGTTTGATTTGGCATCTCTGACCTTTCGATTTTACCATATTCTGAAGACAGCAAAGTAGAAATAATGACACAAACATTTCAAAGTAGCCTACAGCTGTGAGCCTCTGAATTCTTTCACAAAAAAAAAAAAAAAAAAAAAAATCTGTGATTTCATTTAGTTTAGAAAATAGCACAAAGAAGGGAATTTGAGATATTTTGAGACTAACAGAAAGTTCCATAACATGGTTGCACAAAGCTGTGTGGTAATGTGGACTTTTCTCTTCGAACATAAAATCCTTAGGAAATCACACAAGTATGAAATGTGAGCTAAAGTGTGAGAGTAAACCAGAGTAAACCATTTCCTTGTCACAGATAATTAATGTATGTCTCATTTACATACCTCTCAAATACCAGCAACTGCACATATGAACTATGCCCATCATATGTACACACGTAAAAATCAGATACAGGTGGTGTATGTGGCTGCCTGCAAATGCTGCAGTACAACAACAAAGTCCATAAAGAGACAAAAACTGAGCCCACTCCTCTTCCAGCTTGCTGTTATTCTACCCTGGTTACAAGAGGAGATGCAGAAGCACTTAGAACCCACCCACCAAGGTGAGCAGAAGGAGATCAATATCATGTGTTCAGATCAGGCTTTGCTATGACCAGTGTGTTCTGAAAAGCCCTGGGTCACTGCCCAACTCCACCTGTGGAGTATTTGCAATGTGCTACCCTTGGAGAGCTCACAAAGTTTCACATTCATACATGAACTTGCACTTGAAAAATGTTGCATCACCCATCACTGCATTCTCTGTTGAACAAGTCAGAATTTTTGAAGCAAGAAGGGGCAGATTTCATCAGTCCTGAGAACACTATCAGCCTTTTATTGCAAATATTACCCAAAGACAGCTTTTTGGACATATTTTCCAGGGATAATAAGGCAGCTTAGGGCTTATATTTATTCATGGAATCAGCAGTTTTTTCATTTCTATTGTTCATCTTTGTAGATCAAGACTTCTACTGGTGTGGGAAGTGACTGCAGGATGGAATGTTTAGAGGCTTAATCTGCAAGAGCCTGAAATAATGGAAATAGAAGTTGGCCAGCAGAAAAAAAAAAAAAAAAAAAAAAAAAAAAATTCCATCTGCCTTATGGAGCAATCCAGAGCACCAAGTTAATTTATTCTCACCTTGAGTTTCAGTTTGGTGACACCAGAACTAGCAGAATCTACTCTGAAAGGATTAATATGAGCAGAAAATGTAAGAGATTGATAGGCAATGTATCTGAGCTCAACATGAAAGGGAAACTTGCACAAAGCTTTGACAGACATCATTCTTCAGAAGTACCTGGACTGATCACTTTGCCCCTTCCAGCAGTCAAAGTCAAAGTACATGGGAAAATTCTAACCAACAGATCAGGCTTTTAATTATGTCCAGAAAGGAAGTGAAGACAAGCTTTCCGAAATAGATAAATCTATTTTCAACATTTTCCCCTCTTCATAGATGCCAGAGACAGGCTGCATGTGATTAAAAGCTACAAAAATAGCAGTTACAGTCTTGCAAGGATGCTTTCAATTGGCATTTTCTTTCAACTGATTTCACTTCAGATAATATTGGCAGCAGAATGCCATAGACCTGTTTAAACAGTTCATCTTAACCATTCAGTACCAGCCTGAGATTGTTGGTTCATCTATGTGGTGGTGGTAGAAGGCAAATAAATATTCACTTACAGTCCATCCAGTGCTACATTTTAATACTTTCTTATCAAGTGGTCCATTAGGATCCACATGATATGTAATAAAATAAATGAATTGTAATAAAATAAACTCTTTTTTACCTCACTGTTAAATAAACTCTGCAGTCTCACATTCCTTGATACAGACACATTCTCCAACAACACAAAGGATTCAGACAGATCCCTTAGATAAACCTGTTCTAAAGATTTCATTTTCTCCCCAATAACAATATGGATGGTTAAAAGAAGTTTATGCAAATACAGATGATAGAATAAACCCTTATGATGCAGGTAGGACTTTGCTGAAAGTGTAGAGCTCACACTGAATTGTGGAACATGCTACCAGCACATCTCTTCACTTTGACTTTCCTTCCATGAGGAAAAGGGGTAGTTAATTTGTTTGGGATGAATCCTTTTTTGGGATACATAAACTTAAGTATATTCATCAGATTTTGCACTGTAAATGAGGTTTAAATTTCTATAATCAGAGATAATTGATTGCATAAAAATCTGAGAGAGCTTCCCCCCGGCAAAATCCTGTGCATCTCTCCCAGGTGCTGAAGCTCCTTGATGTTACTCTGGCTCTGTGAAGTGGCTCTAAGTGGCTGTAAGTGCAAGGCACATCAATTTTGAAGCCTCCTTACACAGTCAGAGAAGTGCAATGCCGACATAGTAAAAATGAACACCCATTTTTTGTGTGCTGAAGTCAAAACCAAAAAAAAGCATCTATTCATAGTCTTGTAGTACAGTTGCATACAGTCAATACAGCCACCATATAAGATCATTGTAATGAAACTAAATGAAAAAAAAAAAAAAAAACTTTTTGTTTTTATACAGTATTTGTGTTACAACAGCACCAAGGAGCTGCACAACTGGGGTGTTCCCTGTGTTTTGGGCTAGAGGAGTTTTCATCAGAACAGCAGACCCTGCAGAAAACACCTTACAGTCCCAATAAGAATATTCTGCCTGCCACCTGCACAGCACACTGCTGCCTGTTCCTGAAGAGACTACTTTTACTATCAGTGACTTTCTCTCTCCACATAAGGCAGATATTTCTTTTTCCAGTACTCACTTCTGAGTTTGAAATTCTCTGTTAGAAGATTTCCTCTGTGTGCAGCACTGCATTTCTGTACCCTTCCTGCACAGAGAAAGATTGAATGGTTCATATTCAGTAGCTTTTAGTGATGCTATACCTCAGTTTGGGTTGAGCAAAGATTTAAAATGTGCAGTTCCCTGCACATGTGAAGCTCATTGGCAGGTGAGATTTGATGGAAGCTCCACCAAACTCAGCATTCTGTTTCCACTTTCAGTGCTGGGCTTGGACACCAAACCATAGCCTTAGGGTGGCTGAGACCTGGGATTTACCATGCAGTTCAGAATTACCAAAATGTGCAACTTCGTGCTAAGTATCAAGAGGTAATTCAAAGTGCAGGGCTTATTTCCTTTTATACAATGTACATCTAAACAGTCATTCATGAATAAGATTCCTGATCCTACCCAGTGGGATGTGGTGGCATATTTATAGTCCAGAATCCATTACAGTTAATACTGCACTATTTACACTCATCTGCCATAAATCTAATACTGTTGTTACGGCTGTCCTGCTTAATGTACTCCAGGAATGCTCTTCAAGCTCGTATCAATTATATTTGCAAATAAACTAATGTTTTGGGTTAAACAAAGTGAAAACATTCTTCCTCTGAGAAATTTAGTACTTTGTATCTGCATCTATTCCAAGTGAATCTTCTGTTTTATTCAATTAAGCACCACAGATGACAACAACGATCCAGAACACATTAAATGAAAACATTGATTCTGCAATAATAACGTTGGATGAGCCATGAACTGCTACCAATAATATAACCATGACACATCAAACTCAATTACAACTTCAAAATAGTCCTTTTATTTCACAGTAATTATTTAATGTTATTTTCAGCTTGACCCTTTTATCACTGCCATTTGCACCAAGCTGTCTCTAATTTAAAAGCTGGTATTTCGTGACTTCAGTCTAAATACCTGGCACATAAACTATCAGGTAGCACAAACATTATAGAATGTGTTCTTATCCTATTCTTCTTCGACATTACTGTTTTCAAGATTAGATTGTGCAGGCACATCAGGCCAGAACCTTTGCACTAAGCCCAGACTATTCATTTTTCTTTGTCTTTTGCAACCCAACAGGTCCCTGATGGTGTTCTTGACTGGCCAGGCTTCAACCTTCCTGAACTTAGGAGAGTTTGTAAAAGGAGAGTCTTTGACACCTTTCCTTTCTGCATTAAAAAAACAACAAACCCCAATGAAAACCCAGATCCAGAGTTTTGCAAATGAGATACAGGAATAAAGAATTTCTAATCTAAACCCTTGTGCCATCAAGGACTTCGATTCAACACAAACTTTTTGCAATATAGTGTCTCTTAATGAGTGAGACTTTATCAAACATCCTTTCCAGCTTCAGTATGATGGTGTAAAAGCCAATACCAATTCTAATTATATCCACAGCACAGCCCTTAAAATGTCACTTTTCCCTTACAGATCAGGAGTTTTTGCAGCAACCTTCTTTATAATTATGTTTATTATCAGCATCAATTTCCATTTCACCAGGCACCTCAGAGGAGCAGCAGATGCCTTTCAACATTTACAAGGCAAACTGGCAATAATTGCTTTCCCCACTATGGAAACTTATCAGTTCTGGGGTGATGTGAGGTACAGCAAACCCTAATGATACCTTAGTCAGACACTAAGGAATAGCACCAGCCTGTTTTTCCAGGGTTCCCTTCATCTATCAATCCCTTACTCAGGACTAAAATACAATTGCAAAGAGGGGAAGTATTTATGATAAAGGATAGTGCAGACAAACATGTTAGGGGAGGCTGCTAGATGGTGCAACTAAATCTTCAGGAAAGACTGATGTGTGGACAATTCTTGAAAATCTTCACACAGTGAGGTAGGTGAAAAGCCCAAATTCCATTAAAAAAGAAGGAAAAAAATCAATTTCTGGCCTTCCTGAAGAAAGGGGAAAGCTTGACTTCATTAACACAAAGTGCAAAACCCAGCAGAGAGATGAAGAGGCCTGAAAATATATTTCCTTTTAAAATGCCAGTACTCCTTTTCTTTATTTTAAATGTTGATATAGTTTTCTTTTTAGTATGGATTATTACTTCTTGCACATTTGGGTCTGACAGTACAGCAGCTCGTTCACCTAAACATTTAGCAAACTTGACAATATCTGGCTCTAATAACTTCAAAGCCTGAGAAAGCACAGGAACATCATCATTTCACGCATCAGATCTGTTTAAGAACAGATACAAAGTACTGCTCACAAGCCGTAACAGAAACAATATTGTCCCAGCAGTAAAACCACAGAATGGAAAAATCATGGAAATATTATCCATTTTCGAGTTCCATAAAAGAAAATACCAGCAAGTGAAGAGGATTTTGGTCGTGCTGATTTAGCTAGTGAAACTCTAAAGGAAAAATAGAAGTTTAATGCAGGATAATGAAATTATACATTTTACATTTTCTTCTCAGCTTGAAAAAGGCCCCCTGGTCAAAAGTGAATTTTAACTATTTTCCAATATGTAAAATTTAAAGGCTTTTTGTGTTTTTGTAGTTAGTTGTGCTGTTGCTATCTGTGATAAAGTGATAGTAAATGGCCTGAGTGCATCAGTCTGGCAAACATAATAAAATTGGAGCCTGCAAGTTCAGCCACTTTATATGTGGGGACATTTCTGAATGAAGGATATATTTGCAGCTGCAAGCAAGATAAAAAACCAAAAAACACATAACACTGGATCAAACTAATAATCAGTTTAATAACGCTTGTATTATGACATCCAGAATCAGCCAGAATAAAGTGCAAAAATACTTTCACAAACCTGCTTAAAGGCACAAATTTTCTGTTAAGTTGTTAGCATTCCTTCCAAAAGCTCTTTTTATATATTTGCAATCTTTATGCTGATAGTTGTGAATGCTTTTTGTTCATGTAAACACAGGGGCATGCAGAAGACCTGACCAGAAACACAAGTGGGTAAATTCAATATGTAGAAAACATAATTAATTCCAGAAAGTGTAAAAGCCAGGAAGGTTGCTGTGCTTCCAGTTTGTTACCCTCAACTTTGAAAGTTTTTCTTAGCCTTCTAATGTTTTGCATTCTTGTAGTGGAGTTTCTCACACTTTCATGTAAACAGTGATCGTTTTGCATTCCTTTCCAGAGGAAGAGAAAATTGATGGATTCTTGGTTTGACCAGTGTGGTTGGAGAGGTGGCAACTTCACTCTCCAATCCCTGGTCATCTTTGGAATGGTATATATATTGAGAGCACACAATAAACTTCCTCTTTTCCTTGCAATGAAATTTTCAGTGAGCTCATTTGTTCATTTTGTGTTGTAATGCGACACCAGTTTAGCTCTTGTCTTCATCCCCAATATTCAAATTTTAACCCAAGTTGTGGAGTTTGATATCCCTTCTAAAATTCTAAAGGGTGCTGCTGTTAATCAGAACAACAGCAGTACTCTTAATTTTGATATGTTTCTATTTTCTTCCCAAACCTGCGAGAATTCAGCTCTCTCCTTTTGTGGCACAAGTTCCATGTGTGAAAATAAAGTCTGTGTATTCAATTTGAACTCAAATATTAGAAATGTCAGAAGCTTTTGTTTTCCCTTCTCTGAATCTTACCTTGCATTAGGACTTCTTGAGACACAGGGAAATATTTGGGTGAGTAGGTAAGGACAACTAAACAAGAATCTGTGTGGGAAATCTCATTGCTCTGGCTTCTGCTACCCTGGTTTCTTCTCTGTAGCATCTTGTGCACCATGACCTCCTCATGCATGAGGAAGGGGAAAAGATGTCCTGATATTCTGTTTAGTCACATTCCCTCCCTTCATTCTCTTCTACTTTGAGAGAAAAGGGCTCCAAAATTGAGGAATCCTTGCAAACACCTTTGATGTCCTCCTTGTGGTCTCCTTTCCAAAACTAAATGACATCACTGCTTAAGAATTCTCCTATTAGTACAATTTACTTGAGCCTCTAAACATACTCATCAAGCACTTCTGATCCCAGCCCTGCATGCAACATTCCCAGTGAAACCACAGTGCTTACTTATATAATTATATTTATATAATTACATTATAATTACCCTCTGTATTATCCTCTGTCCCATTTTTAATGCATTTCAACATCTTGTTTGCATTTTGTTAATTCCCTTTTTTTTTCCCTGAGTCCTGCTAAGCTTCTGGCCTCAGTGATGTGCTGTGGTGATGTAGTTCCAGAGGTTCACTGTCATCCAAGCAATTACTGTTGTCCTTTATCAACTAATTTCTATTGTCTGCAGGAAAACTCAAGGTCACACTCTCACACTGCAGCTTTGGGCTGATCACCCAAAAGAATATGCCACTAATAATTTCTATTTAAATGCTGCGACAGATGAATAGCAAACACATTAACAGTGGTTCAGCTATGAAGATTATGCTGGAGGAGGAGATTACCACAACGCTGGATCCTAGAAGGTGCTGAGCACTTACAAATCCTATTTGCATTCTTGCTAGGTCATTGCAAGAGGGCTGTCTGGCAGGGTAGAATGCAGCACAGGTATGTACAGATGTGTGCTCCTTTTACACCATGGGACAGATCCCACTTGGAATAAAAACCTCATCTGCAAGAGACCTGCTATTCTTTTTTCAGTCTGTGAAAGAAGATAGGACACCCCTAAAAATAAATGCACCCCTAGAATGAAAAGTGGTGAGGAAAGAAAATGTTGCCCTTTTGCATATCTACTGCCTCACAGGGACACACAGGGACCTATAACACTTTGAAAGGTGAAGAGACAAGGAAAACATCACACACAGGAAAGGGATGGACAGCTGCCCATTGCTGTTGCTTTGGGAGCTCCCATCTCCGAGCAGGAGCAGGAATTCTCTCTGGGGAAGGAGTCCAGCACAGAGGGAAACACTAAAACTATCACACTGCATTCTTCATCTTCTTACTAGTATTTGCTGACATCCCATTCAGCTGTGCTGGAAATAATCTAGTTTGCATCATTAATATTTTATGAGGTCAATCATCACCCCCTGACAGAGCTGAGCTCCTTTGTATCAGAATCATGGCTGAGGGGCAGCCCCTGCCAGCAGTGGACATGAGATTTTGTACAGTCTCAAGACTTGCACAGCCTTGAATGGATTATGGTGGTTCTGCCCCTCACTGTACCCATACTTGGCACAAGGAAACACAAGATTTTCTCCTATTTCCTCTACATCTTAAGTCTAAAGCTCAAAATAAGAAAAATGTTGCACAAGGATGTCTAACCTGATGCAAATAGATCATGCTCAAGGTATGTTTGCTCTTTGGGTCTCTGTTATCCCTCTGCAGTGTTACTGACACTATTTGTTCTCCCTGAGCTAATTTTCAGTCGTTTTCAGAAGATAATGTGCATTTATTAAGCAGATCGATATTTTACATGCTATGCTTTCAGAAAAGCCAGATAAATTATGGACTTTGCTTGACATTTGTCTTCTGGCACAGTACTGTGCTTCAGAAAGTCAAGTGAATTTATAAGCCAAGAACTCCCTTTTCCTAAGTCCAAGCAAAATATCCTCTATCAGTCATATTCTTAAGAAAGGGTTGCTTTGGCACTGGATTTTTCATGAGGGTTGCTTATATATAGCAACTACATTAGCCATACTGCCCAATCCTCTCCAACCACCCCATCCTTGGAGATGGATCAAAAAAATATCTGCCAAAGCTTTCAATTCCACTTGCTTCTTCCATCTCAGTTCTCGGATGTAACTCATCTGGATCCCATGCCTTGACAATTTTTAACAGCTCTAATTGCCTAACTATCTGCTCTGGCATAATCAGAAAACCTTTTAGCATTTCATACTGCCCCCAGGAAAATGTATTCTAGTCTCTGATATGACCTTCAGCTTTTTTCTCTAAATACTAATGGCACAGGACTCATGGAGGCTTTTTACAGTGACAATCTCATCTGTCATTCCCTACTCATGTCTCTTAATGCCCTCATCGACCTCAGCGTTCCTACATTATTTCTCTGATATTTAAGGACATTGATGCTGTTTACCCATAAGCCAGTTACTGTCTAGCAGGCCCAATTTAATTTTTCAATGCCTCTTTTTATTTTCTATGCAGTTTTTTTTAAAGGAAAGTCATAATTAAATATTCCCTCAATCTCCATACACATGCACACAAATATGTATTTGGGAATAGGTTTTAGATGCAATCTAGTTTAAATAGGTAACTTTCTTTATTTAAACCTCCAGCATATTGGGACGTTCACAAAAGGAAGAGAAGAAATAATTTGAAAAAAAAGCCTTCAAGTTCTTACATCCAAATCTTTGAGTGTTTAATACATCTGATCCTTGAATTCATCTCTGTTTGCAGAGGGGACTCAGGGGCTGAAACACTGGAAGGAACCTGCTCCCTGCACAGAACCTTAGGGCCAGACTGTAATTCCTGTTAAACTTCATCCAGTGCTGCTCTTGTCAGGACAATGTATGGGGAGGTAAAATAAATTAAAATAAGAATGATGATGATGATGATGATACCCCCTATCCTCTATGCTGTCTTTCCCAGAAATTCAGCTTCTCCTTGATATTTTTCCCCCATATACTACAGACTTTGCTAAGCACCAGGCTGAATTATTTACCACACGTGATCAGCTCAAATGCCTTATGGCTGGTGACAATTTTCCCAATCTCAATGCATTTTCTCATACATCTTTCCTTTTGCCATGATGGCACCTCTGTTTTCTCTGATGAAACCTACACCCATAGGCTGTTCTGTCCCTTAGGGTAATCAGCCACTCCAGTGTATTTCAATTCTGTCTCATTAACCACTTCCCCTTCATCTTCACCCCTGATTTTGTGTATATTCAAACATCTCCTTGCTAGTAAAGCACACAGACCAGTAGCAGTCAAACAGAGAGGATGTGTCTGAGCAGTTCCTTGAACAGTCCAAAGAGGCATTCAGCTTTTTGGGAGTAATATCACACAAAATCATAGAATCATACAATGGTTTGTGTTGGAAGATACCATAAAGATCATCTGGTTCCACCCCCCTGCCATGGGCAGGGACACCTTCCTCTAGACCAGGTTACTGGAAGCCTCACCCAACCCAGCCTTGAACTCTTTCAGAGATGTGAATTTCATCTTCATATCTAATCTAAATCTACCCTCCTTCAGCATAAAGCCATCTCCCCTTATCCTATGACCTTTTAAAAGGTCCCTCTACAGCTCTCTTGCAGGCCCCCTTTAGGTACATGGCATACAAGCCTACTTTTCTCATAAAATGCTCTCAAGTAGGCCAGGTTTATTTAAGGATATTCCCTTCCTCCCCTCCACCAAACACATTAATTTGCGTTACGCAGAGATGAAGTTAACTTCATTATCTGTGAGTGTTTATAATCTCTATGTCCCTTTGTAGTCTTTTTCTTTCCTGCCTATTACTCACAGTTCCTCCCTATACAGAACCACACACAAATTCATTAACAGAATGTTTACTCCCTCTTCAGGATCATTAAATGGAGATGCTAAATGAGACCTGACCCAACACAGCTGCACTAAGCATTTCCTTGTAAACAGAGACTTTGCCATTTATCAAAAACTTTGTAGTAATTTTCAGTTCACACAATTTTTTTCTATTGAGGCAATTTCTAAAAGTTTTCACATTCAGACTTGACCCATTATTTTACACTGACAGAAGTTAATAAAAAATGGCCCTTAGCTCAAACAAGAGTTCTTCAAGACATTAAACTGATGTCTGAAGAAGCTCTCTCCAAATCTTTATGAAAGGCTGAATACATCTATGGAGTTATGAAACAAAACTGGAAATGTGTGGTTCTCTTCAGTTGGAGAGATTGTGTGCAGGGCACCAGCCACAGTCAGCCCTGGGCTGCTAAAGGACGCATATCAATTGGAAAGAGTCCAGAAGAGGCTCACAATTTCCCAAAAATGCATCATATCTGAGGGAAAACTTGAAAGAAGTCAGATGGTTTCATTTAGAGAGGCAGATGCTGAGGAGATGTAACGTCTCTCAGGAGTGGTGTGGGTATAATTAAACTTGCCTCCGGACAAAAGGGTGAACTGGATGACCTTTAGAGATCCTTTCCATTCCTATTTTCTCTGATGCATAGATTAAGTAGGTTGTCTGCCCAAATTTCTCTTACAGACATCAGCCATCACAGCCAGAAGCCCTGCAGTCCTGAGCCTCGCATTCTACACCCCAAATGCATCCACAGCTGCTCCAGGATTGCATCTCGCCTCAGACCCCTGGCTGAGGAATTGGATGCTCAGTGTCTGCCAAATCTTCATTTCAAGGGTAGGAAATTCAGCAAGGTCTGTAATAAAGATAGACACTGGAACCACTGTGCCTCAGGAAAACAAGGTTATGGGGAAAGCCTCCCATGGTGCATCAGAGAAGATCTCAGCTCTGCATGCTCCCCTGGGACACCCACACCATGGAAGGAAGATGCCCACCAGCCAGAAACTCCCTTTGGGGAGATAGGTCTGGGTGGCCCAGAAAAGACAAGGAAGCTGCTGGCAATGCTGCTGTCTGATATGTCATTCAGTCTGCCCTTCCCTGAAGCAGGATATCCCTCAAGTCTTGCTACAGTTATCTTATTGTCATTTTTCACACTTCTAACCACCCTCTTGGCCTTTCTAATGAAGAGACACTCAGCACAATTTATTACAAGAGATCACTTGCGTTATAGAACTTGTCTCTAATCTTTATTTCTGACAGAAATATCAGAATATATTTCTTTATTTTCTTAGAGAAAAATGTTTTCCCTCTATTTTTCTCCTTGCTAACAAACAAGGACTTGAATCATTTCTCATTTATCGCTTCTCAACTATCACACTTGGTCTCCACAAACCCTTCATAGCCACTCTCAAAACACTGGTGAGTGAACATGTAGCTTTCTACATCCATCCCCATCTCCAAAACAGCTACTTTTTATGCTCCTCTTTATTTGTGAATTTGCACAATCTATTTACAAATATAAATACTTTAACTGTAATAAGGCTGACATGTTTTCTTTCATGCCCATAGACTGCAGATTAAATCTGCTGCCTAATTAATTTGCACTCAGAGTGCCCATCTCTCCTTTCCTCTGACCAATGCTTCTCCTCTGGTTTGTACTCCCTGCTGCACTCAACACATCCTCCTCTGCTTCCCTGGGGTTATTAATTGCTCCTTTTCCCCAGACATAGCCTGCGTAGAGCTGGGCAAAACTTCTCACATTTAGAAATAATTGTCAGCTCAGGCATTTGGAAGGAGGGATATTTGATTTTAATCAGACACTTTGGGTAACTTTATGCATCTCTCATTTGATCATCAAAAGGGAAAAGCTACCTGTGTTTTCTTTAAAGAAGCTCTGTCTGACAGCTGGTTGTGTAATACAGACCAGAGGGCAAATGAAACTCTTGGTGAAACACACAGAATCTTTTCTTTGATCACAGAGGTTCATGTAAACATTTTCCCTCCATTCCCTCTGCTCATTTACCTACAACACATTCTCTCACCCCACACCCTCCAGCTCCCTGCAGCTCTCCTGCTGCCCTGGCTCTGTGCAGAACCTCATCCCCCTGTGTCCCTAGGCCAGGCAAGTCACCCCACATTTGAAAGGAGAAACTGAGATTATTGCCAGTTTTCCATTCTCCTCAGCAGTTTGGTTCCTGCTGACCCAGACAGCCCAGAGCCTCCCCCACTTCCTGCAGCTGGGAAGGCAGACAGGCTCATAAGGCACCAGGGAAGTTGAATTCACCATAAAAATACATCCCTTACAACACCCTGCTGGCTGCTAATGACAGTACAGCTCCCTCCAGCACCTAAAGACAGAGGAGAGGAGTATATATGAAAAGCTGATTGTGTCAAGCCTCAAAGAGAGCAATGTTTCTTGTTGTCTCCTTTCCCACCTGCAGTCAGGCATTACTGGCTCTGAGCTAGTGTAGCATCAGTAAAGGAGGTTACATTAACAATTACCACCTGTGAGAAGCGACCCACATACAGGAAAACACTAGCATTGAATAATTACAGACATAAGGCAATGGATGCAGGAGTACCCTGTGCCAATTTTACAAGGAGAAGGCGAGGCAGATACTCCCTTTTGCTTGAAAATAAAAGGATAAAACAATAGGGGGGAAAAGTAGCATTTTTGATTTTTTTTTTTTCTATCCAATAATATACAAAATAATGCTTAATCCCATTCTAAAGCATTGTTCCCTGCTGGAGAAGCAGGATCCTGGACCTGCCACACCACGATGCTGTCATCATGTTAAGGTCCATGGAAAGCACAATGAGTTCCCACAAATCATGGGCTGGGCACTGCCCAAACAGACTTCCCATGGCCACGGAATCTGGAAACGCCAGGAAAGAAATCACATTTGGCATTCAAATGTAAGGCTAAGACCATTGTGGAGGTTTTGGTATGGTTTAGGTTTGGTATTTATGCATACACACACACACACACACACATATATATATATATGTATATATACATACACACAAATATGTACATACATTATGCATATGTATGTGTGCATGTGTGTATACATACTTAAAAATATACATATATATACACATACACACAATACATGAAATTCTCTGTAGTTCTGTAGACTTATGCTACAGAATGTTTGTACATCTATGTACAACAGCTGGATGTACCATCTGTATAAATTTTTGCTGCATCCATGGATACAGCCTGGCAGTCCTCTACACCAGGTATTATTATTTAATTAAATGCTAATACTCAGAAACAGCTGAGCAAGTGTATGAACAACCAGGCAGCAAAAGCAAGCAATGAGGTAGAGAATGGATTATCCAGATCCCAACATACAGCAGACTATTTACTAGATTTTATTTTTATGCAGTAAAAATACTGCACTTCATAAAATTACTTGAATTACAGGAAATGAAACAGATGAAAGAAACAGACCCAACCTTGAATACAGCTGGGTAATATCTTAGATGAAATCAATTTGCACAGACTGTGAAAAATGAAGAATGGGATTATAATGGATTATTTCAGTACAAACTTTTGATGTTTTGTGTAAATGTTTTTGATATTTTTGTTCCTCAAGAGAGATGTTTAATGACAACTGCTGAAAATCTGTAAAATGCAGTACTTAGGAGCACCATGAAGCTGCCTTGAAGTTCTGAACGAAATTGCATGCAGAGGATAAATATATGTTCAGCAGCAGGAGAACTACTAACAGAAAAAACAGTATTAAAGTATTTCTATTCTAACACTTCAAGTTCCACATGAGATATCACTTTATCAGGTGAAAAGTCATGTAACACCCAACCCAACCTAAAGCAAAGTAACTTGTGGAGCACAAAAAAAAAAAAAAAATGCTGTCATATTATAATAATATTGATTGTCTAACAGAGTATTACATAGAGAAGTACTCAGCCCTGTGAATCCTGGAAAACATCATTACCCCTCAGAAAATTTAAAAATTTAATTGCCCTTTATATCAGTCCAGCATCTTTTTTCTGCAACCAACCACAAGCATCAGAGTTTTACCTAGTGCACTGAAAAATCCATCTACATCCAGAAATGTAAACAGGGAAGGAAACACCCACAAGATTTTACATTAAAAGGAGAATTGTCTTCTCCTTGACTGGAAAATTCTCTTTTCTGAATCAGGAAGCTCAACATACTGAGACCTTTCCAGGCTCACGATAACCTCAAACCTGACACCACCACTCTGGTCTCTCCAGAGAGTCCCTTTGGAGATAAAACTGGCCACAATATTGCATGTTCTCTTCCCCAAGGCAAACTAAATGAAAATTTTAACCAAAATCCAAGTGATCTGAAGGGGACAGAGCCATTTTAAAAAACCCCCAAGATTGTTGTTCAATACATAAAATTGCAAAAAATGCCGCACTTGCTTTTTTTTGTAACCTCAGCTTGAGCGCTCTTAATTTAAAATCTCATCAGCATAATCTTCTCTCTTTTAAAGAGAGGAAAATAGTGTCCAGTGATGATTTAAGGTCATTTGAAGATTTTATCTTTGCTTAGTTGTGGTTATACTTGCCACTATGTAAATCTCATAGACCAATTGGGTTATTCACTCTACTGAGCTGGGACAGGTAATAACACAAATACAGCTTCGGGTCCTAATGACACTCTGCTGTGGATTCTAAGAAAGTACTTGTCTTATTATAGATGGCAAGAGTGGCTTCTTGAGTTTGGATTCTGTATAAAAACTAACACATGAACAGAGCAAAGAAAAATGTTATTTATAATCCTAAATACCATACCATTCCCCAAAGTGACAAGATCAATATTGCAGCTTGGCACTTGCTACTGTGACAGATGGTGCTATTAAAATACTGAGCATATCTTTTCTGCAGGAAAAAAAATATAATAAGCCAGGAGATTATATGTTGTCCTCATCCAATTTGCATTTTAGGTTACTAAAAACTGGTAAAAAGAAAAAGAAGTAGAAAACATTTACATGTTCCTCTTTCAAATATAACAAAACAGTAAAAAGGACTATTATATCCTTTTTGAAAAAGAGAAGTGAGGGATGCTTGCAGCAGTTTAAAGACTATTAGAAAAGGGTTTTCATTATGTTCCCGACTGTATTTTGCATTAATTTCACCAGGCATTTTCATTTTTAACACAAGTACAAGAACAGATAAGGTGGGAAGATTACTGATGTCTTTGTGAACAGCTCCATTGGGTCTGCTGGGAACCTTTTGTGAAACACACCTGAGGAAAGCTTGGGTAAGTGTCAGTTGTTTCCTAATTCCCCAGATATTTCAAATGAAGATTAGTTTAGGTACTTACAAAGGGTCAGCACTGGAGAGCTCATTGTGCTGCTGAAGAACCTCCCAGCTGAAATCCTCTAAGGCTGAAAGCCATCTGCAACAACTTTTGCAATCAAGATTACTCATTGATAGAAAGTTCTCCATTTTTATTTCCACCTATTAAGATTTCCAATTTGTTTTAATTACCTCCCCTTATCCCCAGCTCTAGTGTTTAATTCTCTGTTGTGAATTTCTCAGAGTTGCAACAATTGGTTTTGCTCTAGTTATTTATTTATCTGCTGATTTAGATTATCATGCTTAGACAAAGAGGAAGCATTTGATGTTGAATCAAGATTTTTTTTCTTCTTTTTTTTTTTTTTTTTATTAACTACAGCTCTGCAGAAGACTTTCTGTGTAGACCTAGACCTGACCTTTTCTTTCCTGTACTCTTTTAAACTGGTAACTTAGTTCAAGCAAGTTCTGTTCATTATCTTCTTTTTATTACATTTTTTTCATTCTCAAGGGACTCTGGACATCTAGGTGGATTCAGAAATACCTTTTTCTTTTTTATTAGTGAGAAGTGGCTGGATAAAGAATTTCCAGATTGAAGAAAAAGAAATTACTTCCTGTTGGAAACTTTATTTTTGCCAGGTCCCTGTGTGTGTTGAGTAGGTGAGCATCTTGACCAATTGGACAATTTCATTTACTATCTACAGGGTACATGGAAACTTCTCTAAATTTCTCTCCACAGTGAGTCCACTCAGTCAAATGCTGGATACTTCATAGAAGTGTTTCTGTGGGTTTCCATGCTCTTTCAATAGTGCTGGATAGTTTTTGGGTGACACAAAATTTAGGGATGGCTGCTGATGGATGCTTTCCTGGTTCCCCCACAGGATGAACTAGATAGAGTAGATGTTTTTAAGGCTTGAAAATTGGACAATATCTTCTTTTCATATGGGTCAGGAATTGTAATCTCTGGGCCAATAAAGAAGAGTCCTAATGAATACAGAATTTTTAAAGAGAATGTAATCTAGAGGATGCTTCTAATGAAGCAGAATCTAGTAAATTATAAAATCTCCAATGAATGAAATATAAAGTTCAGTATAAAGTATATAGTCACAAAAGAGTGCAACAGAAAAGTTCAGCATTGGAGCTGCTAAATGTATCATATCAGAATCAGAATCTCTGTTCAAAAATTGGGGTGGAAAATGAAAGAATGGTGAACTTCCCTCAGTAACCCTTCCCTAGGGATGCAAAGAGGTGCTGGTCAAAAACTAATTTAATTTAATGTAAAGCACAGCGAGCCTGACAGTTTTAATTTGTCTTTTAAGTGATGCTTAATCCAGGATGCTTAAACATGTTCTGGAATTGAAGAGCACAGAGCTGTATTCCAGTTGCTCCAATGGAAGGATAAACTGACAACTGCTGTGTTTTACAATGGTGTAAATCTGAATCCATTAAATTAAAAAAACAAACAAAAAAACACAAAAAAACCAAAAAAAACCCCAACAAAACAGTACCCCAAACCATACAACCAACCACAAGCTACTCACAATTTCACTGTCTCCATGTGTTAAGGCCCTGATGAAGTGGAAGAATTGTGGTTAACCATTACCTTATATGCACCAGGGAATCTTTTTGATCCAATTAAGAAGACAAAAAAAATTATGCACACCTTTGTTAATGAAAATAAATAATATCTGGGCAACTGGTAGAAGAGATTTGGTAAGTGAGGAAAGGAAGCCAAAAGGTGCTTTGGAAGAATCATGTCAGATGATTAATCTACAAATAGCAGTATTTAGGGGGATCAGTTAACTGTGTTTTAGTTGTTGGCAGGCAGGACTAAGAAAGAATAGTCCAACAAGAATAAATACAAAAAGCCTGAGAGAAAAATTAACCTCAGTGCTGCTAAATACAGTGTAGTCCATCCTAAAAGCTAAATTTTGGGGAAAAAAAAGCCAATTTTAAATCAGAAACTGGTCCGTGTCTATAAATTTCCATTTCTGCTGAACTGAAAAAAAAAATAGAAAGAGGCAAGACTTTTGATGCCAAGGATAGAATGAGAATAAATACAATCAGGGAAGGAAGAATAAGAGAATTACATAATTCCAGCATCACACAATCATTGCCTCTGTAATTAGTGCTGACTGAGTCAACAAGTTTAAGCAGCCACATTTTGAACAGATTCATCTTGAAGTAAAATTCTACTAGAAGCAGCAGAAATATTTGTCCTGATATAACCCTTTCTTTCATCTAGGTAAACAGAAGACAACCAAACAGCTCCAGGGCAGATAGATAGGAATTTGAGAGCCCTTCACTCATTGCTCAAAAGAGGGAAAGCCCTGCAGTACCAGCAGTCATTCCCTTCCTCTTTCGGTGTTTTTAGACTCCAGGGGATGTGTCATTTCTTCATATGTACAACATCTTCTCCTGTTTACAGACTTGACAATCCTCCAGGAACCACAGCAAGGTGATCGTTACCTACTGCCCAGCTGATTTAAGATACTTTTTGATATTCTCTTAAATTTTCCTTTTAGGGAGTTTCTAAACAACATAGAAAGTCATAGTAAATTATGAACAATCCTTTTTTTTCCCCTTAGGGTACCATTGAGGGGAAAAAAAAAAGTTAGGAAATCATCTAACAAGGCATAGTTTGTAAGAACCCAGGACAGCCCAGAAAACTACCAGACAGCCTTCCCCAGATATTATTAACCAGCAGGATGCAGGAGGTCAGGCCAGAAAAACCTTCAGGCAAAGAGAGGCAAGTAATAAAGTCAGTTCCTCATGTGCACTTCTGGGTCTACAGCAAACCTCCTACTGAAAACAGGCTGATACAGAGGTGAAGATGAATTAACCACAAGTATGAAGGTGAGAAATAAACCCAATACCCCAGCAGCAGGAAGCCCACAGGAACGTTTGTTAGCAGCAATCCTGTGGTGTAAAAGTAGCAATCAAAGAGAATGAGAAGGTAAATGATTCAGTCCAAGTGCAAAGAAACCAAATGAATTTCTTTTCATTTCTCTGCCACTTCAGAAGGTGAATGGGAAATATCCATCCCAAGGTGACACTTTACAGGTAATGAAGCCAGGGTACTCATGAAGGCAGATGTATCAAGAAAAGAGGTGAAAGAACAGTTCAATAAATTAAAATGCAATATATCACTCAGGCTGGTTGGTATCACTCCAAGAGTGTAGAAGAAATGAAGGTGAGCAGCAACGTAAATGCATATTTTAGTATTAAACCATTTGAATCACAGCTCCAAAGGGGAAGAAGGTGCCTAAAGCAATGTCTGTTTATTAAAAAAGGATGCCAGAGAGTGAGCTAGGGATGGGAGCTTTGCATTACCTTGTCTTGCCTCAGTAACTGGGAAGGGCAGAGGGGACACTGAATGAGAAAAGAAAGCATGGGTAAAAGCACTTCAGTGCTTACTAAAAAAGAATGGGCAGATATGGGCAAACCCACAAACCACTGTAGCATTTGCCAGAGCAATTGAGCCAAATAAGATGAGAAGGGGAAGCTGAGGTCAAGCCGCTAAGCATGTTAACTTCTTCTCCTGAGGGAAATAACAAAAAAAAGCTGAAGAGTAACAGTGGATTCCCAAAAAGTCATTCCAGAGTCCTCAGGGTGGTATTTGACTGATAACCCAGGGATGGAGTGGAACGGACTTCTGTCACACTTTAGGAAAGACAGCATAATATTACATGTGCAGTTATTTTGGCACCCTGCAGTGTGATGGCAAATAGTCCTAAAACCAGAGAGTGGCTCCAGCTTCATCTGGCCAAAGGAATATATTCACACCTGAGCTCTCCACAAGGTCTGTGGCTTCCTAGTCAAGAGCTATCCATCAACTTATCCCACAGAAAGCCTGAGGAAGCCTAGGTCAGAAATGATACTCTTGATGTGCCATTTTTTCTCCTATGGCTATAAAGAGAGCCTGCAGTGAGCAGGTCAAATACATACCCAGATATGAATTTTTCTGGCATTCGTACTTCAGCGAGACATGTCCTGTACAGCATTACCCCATGCCTTTAAGGCACCATTCTTGTTTTTTCCTACTGGAAATGTGTATCAAACCTACAGGGAACATGCCAAAACTACAGACCAGATCCACAGCCAAAGAGAGTCCTGCCTGCAGCCCTTCAGCTGCTCAGTAGCATTGAGGGATATTAGGTGTGGATTAGGGACCAGTCATATCAAAAGTACCACACACCCAAAAATGGGAATTGAATCTTCTCAAGCTCCTCAATGCAGAATCATCTGCTAATTGCAGACATTTATCCTCCTTACCTCCTTAGAGAAAACTAGCTAGTAGGTTTTGCAGGGAAGGAGGATGGAAATACCAGACTACTGGAGTGTTTTCCTAGAGAGTTATTATCTGTTCAGCCAAGGATGAAGCTCCAGAGAGGACACCAAAACCTTCTAACCTACTTTTTTTCTCCAGTCAAACGTTAAAATGCAGCAGCTGTTTCCCCATGGAAGGCAGTGCTGTGAACATGGCTGCATTTTCATTCCACACTGAATCTTGCTGAGGCCACAATCTCCCATGGAAGGGGAAAGAGTATGAATTCACTCAGATAGGTCAATGTATCTCAGGAGTGACCAGGTTTCCAGGTAATCTGAGTAACAAGTTCTGTGCATGTTATTTATTTGAAGAGGAAAACATAAATTTTAAAACCAGTCAAAAAGGTTTTACCTATTTATTCCTGCTTTCATCAGAAAGATCACTTATTTTCTGACCTATTTCTTCAAGGTGAGCACAAATCTGGCCAAAAGAATGGATTGCAATGACCTCACTGTATCTGATGAAGCTATTTTACATTGGTTTGGGGCAGGCAGAGGGAAGTACACTGTGCCAGTGACAGGTTTAGCCACCAGATCACCCTTCAGCTCACTGGACACATTCTACATTGTAAAAGCCCAGAGCAGATGGTACAATCACAAAATTAATTTCAGATCTTGCTGGAGTTTCAGGTGTGTAAATTTATCAGCCTCTTCCCCCTCAATTCTCATTAGGATTCTTACTAATTAAAAATTTAAAAACTAATAAGGTAATAAGAATTTTATTTTCTAGAGGCAACTGCCTTATATAATTTCTCTCCTAAATTTCTGAGCAAAAAATCCTTTCACTCTCTTGATTTCTGGCTGTCAGATCTGTCAGGTGAACAGCTTGAAGGAGTCAGGCCAAAAATCACAGATTAATATAAATGGCAATCCTAGACCCGTGTAACTTTAGGGGTGAAATTCACCGCTTGCTGTGCTGCCATTAGCAAATTTAGTCCATTATTTCAGGAAACCCAGCCCCGGGGAACCAGAGAGATCAAACCCTCAGGATGTGCAGCCTACATAAGAACCTCTCAGCTCTCTTGGTCCTGCAACTCCAGTCCCCAAAACACCCTGTGCTGGGCAGATCTGAGAAGTTCCAGGAACCTGACAGATTTCTACAAGATCCCACTGCAACACCTCATGAGCCTGGTGGCCCCAGCACAAGCTGCTAACTTGATGGGGAGAAAGAGCTCCCCCAGGCCCCTGCAATGTCCAAGAGGATCACCTGGGGCAGACCTGCCCATCTTCTTTGCAGGTGTGCTACTTACAGTATTTAATTGCATATAATTTAATTATACCACTCCAGCAGGCTGGGCTTGGGAGGTTTAGGTAATAATTGCTCCTATTCAAGGCACCTAAGAACACTTGCTTTGTTAATGCAGGGAACTACTGGGCTGTTTGCTTTACTCCTAGGGAATTCTCTGCCTGTCTCCCACACAAATATTGTCAGTCCAATTTGCTATACTCAGGTCTCAAAAATTTATGTGTAGGCACCAAAACCCAGACTCCCTGACAATTTTAAACTGCCATGAAGCCTGACTCACAGAAATCTAGTTACAAAATCTCTCCTTAATATAATGCATTAGCACACAAATATATGCAGAAACACAAGAATTTGCAGAAAATTAGAATTGTTTGATGCTTGCAGTCAAACTCAGTTTTGCCTGTACCACACAGACTTTAGTCATACCAAGCACTTTATAAGGTGAATATATTTGTAGACAAACCTCTACAGCTTTGGTTGTATTTTGTGTTCTATAATTTTTTGTACTGTGTGCACAGTTTCTCAGTATACCTTTTCTGACATTGGAAAGACTTCAGTACTTTAACACTTGACATTTCTCTATCAGCTCTCTTGCAAAGACCACAAGGCAATCTAAACCAACAAGTATATCTCAGAGCACCACCATAAACTCCATGTAATTATTTACATTTCACCACTGGGGAAGCTAACAAGAGACCTGTCTAAAATGAACTAGCAGCAGAACCTGGAACAGAAATTTGGAGCTCTAGCTCTGATCTCGGATCTAACCATTAAAAATTCTGTTTCCTACATGGATTCAATAACCTTTGCAGAAAGGGAAAAATGAAAAAAGTGCCTACTATATAAGGAATCATAATTTCTCACTAGTTTTCTGCTGGTCATTCAGAGAAAGCAGACTCTAGTGGATAGGGTGGTGATCTTAGGAGACTCAGGTCCATTCTTGTTCTAGCACATTTATTCAGAGCAAGCCACAGCCTCTGCAGCCGTTTCTTTCCTGAGGAATAAAGGCACTGCCTTATTGAGCCACTTAGAATTAACCCATTGCTTTAGTTGGTGCATTGCTGCAGAGTAATAAGTAGCATTGAAAATCTGCATGCTAGGATGAAGTTAAAATTAGCCTTTGCCTCAGTTGAAGTTATCTCGATTTATGAGCAGCTACTTCTTGAAGCTTTCCCTCTGCAGAGCTTTTCCTCAGAGCTCTGCAGCTCTGCACTTATGCTTAAGTTAAATGATTGTATCCCACCAGCTCTTTTGAGCAGGATAATTGGCAATTACTTATTTTTGACATATGCAGGAAATCTAGTAAAGCATAATTCAAATTCTGTTAGCAGTGATGAACGCCTTTTGCAGAACAGTGCATTGCAGTGCTCATCTCCACTGCCAATATCCCTGGCAGCTTTAATTCAAATCTCAGAAGTATTATGTGCAGCACATTGTTTCTTATCTGCAAGGTCCATGCTAGAGAAATTCTTTTGTTGTGTAACCTTGAATCCTTTTCCTAAACTTTTTGAAGCTCCTACAACCCTTGACTGGTTGAAAAGAAAGCAGAACTGATTTTATCTTGTTCCTCTTTATTTCCATGGCTGAAGCTTTCTGCATAAAGTGTATTAATTGTCTCTTGCCCTTGTTAAAAACAAATATATCTAGGCATGTAAACTGCCAAACAGCAGCTCATCTTACTAAGACATTTTTAATGAGAGTATGAACAGAACTGCCCACAGACATGCCTGGTGAAACTCTACCTAGAAACCGGAGTAATAGGCTCATTACAAAAAGATTACACATTGGATATGCTTCTCCCTCAGTGTGAATGCAGATTATCTGAATGCATTTAAAAAAAAAATAATTTTGCTACTGGTAAATTACACCTCAGGCAAGGTGTGTGCAGCACATCATTGTACTTTAGCTGCATCCAGAAACTGATGAATTATCTCAAATATCAATTCATACAGTGACTGATTAAAAACTCATTAATGGGTGGTTTACTTTCATAAAACTAAAGTTTTAAAGCTTTAACTGAAGTAACAGACTGTGCAACAGAGGGAGCCCTGGATAAAATTTTACAATTCCATGTAGTAGGAGCATTCTTTTTTTTGTTTCTTTCTAAGAAGAAATTAAGAATAATTCAAAAACTAAATATTGGAAGTTACACTGGAAAGGTTTAAATTTTTTTATTTGTTCAAGTCCTTGCCTTAAAACATTCATCCATATTCAAATAGCATTTCTAGGGAGAACCTGGCACACAGATTCAAAACAAAATTCCACTCAACACCAGCTGAAGACAAATAAGTAAGACTAAGTGGGGAAGACTTTGTTCTCAATGCCATGTAGAAAGAATTTTACTCTTCAGTAATATCATGAAAACTTTTAGAAGTCCATGCAGCACAAGACAATATATACTTTATTTTAAAATAGAGCATCACATTTCTAACATTAGTGTTTATTGAGAACTTCTGTACAATTTAATTATGTGGTGTGTGTGAAGTTATTGATCTGGTAGTTTAAACACTTTTTAAAAAAATTCACTCTGTTATAAGCTACTGAATTTTGTAATGATGTCATTCTTAGAGCTTACCATTATCAGGGCAATAAAAGAGAAGCCATTTCTAATTAGATTTTCTTAATGTGATACTGTTCATTATGGATTGATTTTCTCTTTCCCTCTGCTATTTCTAAATGAGTTAGGTGAAGTTTCATTTTTTTGCAAGTAGAGGTTAATTTTCACTGGCAAAGAAGCAGAGAAATTGTACAAAAGGTTTATGAAAACCTCCTTAGGCAACTTTGTCAGATCACCTCGGTGTTATGTTTCAGTATCATTAGCATTCAAGCCTCAAGCTCCAGCTCTAATAGATGCTGAAAGATTTGCAATATTACCCAAACTTGTGAAGAGGCTCAAACTTTTTTTCTGTAATGAACACAGATTGCACTACAGCAAAGTCCTGCCACTCAGCATCAGGGCTGCTGCAACGAGTGATTCACAAAAAATAAATTGGCAGCTACTGCTGAAGTGATTTGTAGCAGGGATTTTAGTGCAGATCAGCACAGAGAAATGAAGGACCTTTCACTGAGGGGCCTTTGTGAGGTTATGTTGGGAAGAAAGCAGTGTGGGTACCCTGTCTCCACAAATTTGGTACTCCTCTTGTAATTCTCAACTCAGTCAGGGAACAGAGAAACACCACGATGGGTGAGGGCTCCATTTGGTCGTAATTTTCAAATTTCAAACTAATTCTTCAAGTTGCACATGCTCAGCAAGTGCCAGCTGTTCATTTCCCACTGGCTTTGGGTGTGGAAAAGTTCTAAATGCTATGCATGGTTTGAGATGAGGCAGCCAACAAGAACATGAGCTCTTATGGCCAAAGCATGGGGACAGTGTCAGTTCATACTCCAAACTGGTGTGAACAGCACAATTCCAGCAGCTACTGGATTAGCCAACTTCCCTAATCCCATTTACACAAATGCCTCATCGATTCAAAGATTAAAACTGAGGCAAAATATGAAAAGAGCTTTTTTTCCATTAAGATAAGTGCTCTTGAACACAATGCACAGACATTAAGAAAAGTTAAGCAAAGACTCAAGATCTTTTCTACCATGATCTGAGACTGAGAAAAGTCAGTTTTCCAAACACAGTAGCTCAGGAACAAGCCATCCCTTACACAACTGATAAATGTTTTCCTTCACCTTGTAACTCTTACGTCTCTCTAAATCAAAGACACTATGACTTCCTTTACTTAGCTTGCTGAGATCAAATTAGTTCCATAAAACCATCTATATCCTACTTTTTTAGAAAAGTGTAGTGAAAGGATTTGCAGAGAGTTTTGTTACCAATTTTCCTCTCAGCAAGGAAACATCTTTCCTGCTGTCACCAGGCACATGTCACACGTGGTAGGAACTAGGAACCGAAGAAGAGCTGCTGCATCCTGGAGAGGCATCATCTATCTACCAGTCTAAAACAAAGGGAAAGTCTCGAAGTTCAGATTGCTGCTGGATTTTTCCCTGCATTATTTAAATCATTTGATCATTTAAAAATACTCCTTTTGGATACCATGAACTCAGAGCCATGCAGAGAAGCATGTTTTAAGGCAGACTTCAATGAAACCATAGGGATTATTGAACCACTGATAAAACAGAAACAATTCCGTGTCTAAAAAGCAGAAGGAAAATAAACAGAAAGGCAAAAGAAGGGGAAAATCACATTGGCATCACAGATTGATCCACTCCATTTAGCCGTGTCAATGTGCTGGAGCCCTCTGCCCTGCCCTGCCCATTGTTCAAAGAGCACTGGAAGAGAAGTATTGATAAAATTGCAGCAGGAGCTGGAGTGCAAACACATCCTGGTGGCATCCTGGCATGCCTGAAAATGTAGAAGAGTTAAACATAAAGGCAACAACCCTGGTCCAGAGAAGTTGCTAGGAGATGATGTCCTGCCTTGACATCATTCATCAGCCGGTGACAAACTGTTCCAACAGCCCAATAATCTCGTGAGTCACAGGTCTGTGTGCCTCCACTTAGTGTGGAGAAAACAGTTCTCACCCAAGGGTGAAGCATTCCCCAGGCCTTTTATGTGTTTCCTTGGATAAATTATTGTTTTTAAAATAAGTAAGTTACTGTGGTTTTGCCCTTTTTTGCTCAGTAAATTCTACAAAACCCAGCAAAACATTAGATGTCATCTTTACTTATACAATAAGAGCAGGACTTGTGAAACACTCATGGCAGCCTGGAGGACACTACTCTGAGCACGAGTAAGGTTTGGGTCAAACCCACTGGCAGAATTTCTGGTTCAAAGATCCTGAAGTCAAAAAGAACAAAGGGATTCCAGGCAATAGAAGCCAGGAGGCGTGAAAAATGAGTAACATATGGATTATTAATAGCAGTGCTTGCACTGTGTAAAGCAAGCCACCTTTTGAGAAAGCTGACAGAGTGAACAAGGTTGTGGCTGGGCAGAAGACAGGAGGATGTGTTACACCACTGGGTTAGTTCTGTTAATTTTTTAATTCACTGTCATCTTAAAATAAAGTCAAACTGAATGGCTGCAGGTTGTATTGCTCTTACTGATGCTGTCAGGAAAAATGACTTCTGTGAAGAAACACAGATGGAGAAGCTTAAAGGAACAAAATCACAATATTTGTGACCACTTATGCTAAGAGAGGAAACATGGTCTTGTCTTTAAGGAATACATGACAAATCTGGGTGTTTTCTCTCAGTCCTGCTTTGCCACATTTGACAAATCACTTTGCCCGTGGCTGTGTCATTTGTCCCTAAGGCAAGGATATTGATGTTTCCTCTCACGTTTTTTCATCTTTTTAGATTAAAAATTCTGCAAAGACAGAATATTTATTTATCTTTATCATTAATGTAGTATGCCAGTGCTTTAAAAGCATGATTATACCTTCACTGCATCTCTCATGCTAAACAATAATAATAATAATAATCATCATCATCATCATCATCATCATCATCATCATCATCATCATCATCATC